>QANY01013229.1:0-397048 GCA_003255025.1 Datisca glomerata | reverse complement strand
CCCCCCCCCCCCCCCGGATGCTGGAAGTGGTAAATATCGTATTATGAAACAATTTATATAATAGTGTATTAAACTTTAGGAAAACACCATTGTTGGCCATTTTTCGGCGAAGACACCTGCTTTCCGTTTTATTAAACAAGCTTCTTTTAGGCTGTGGGGAGCAAAGGGTCTGAAAGAGGTAGCTGAAAGTGAAGAAGGGTTCTTCTTCTCCAACGTCCATTCCCTTAGTTCCATTCCTTTAAAGAGAAGGAAACTATTATAAAGGGTGGACCTTGGTTGCATTTGGGTAGACCCATTATTCTTAAAGAATGGAATCCAAGCATGAAGTTAACAAATGATGAAATGACTAAAACCCATTGGGGGTGAAGCTGTGGAACTAACCTCATATTCTATAGACGCAAAAAGGAATTTTCCGCATAAGTAGTATTCTGGGTAAACCACTATATGCGGATGTTGTTATTGCCAATGGAGTGAAGTTGTCCTTTGCCAAGGTTTGCATTGAGATATATGTTTCTTCTAAGCTACCTAAGGATATCAATATTGATCTAGGGGAGATAGATATTGAAGTGACAAAGGTTGTGGTTGAATATATGAGGGTACCAAAGATTTGTAAAGACTACAAAGTCTTTACTCATGATTGTAGTACCAAAACCTAAAATTAAAGTGACTAAACCTGTGATTGCTAAACCTCCTAAATAAAAGTGTGTGCAAGTCATTAGGAAGAATCATGCTAATTGTGAGCTTATTGAAGATCATTTCCTCCCTAATGTAGATAAGGAATTATAAGTGGTTCTTCCTGAAACCCTAGATGAGGAGGTTCAACTGGAGGTCTGTGATATTGCTCATATAGATGTTCCTTGTACTGATCTCCAGGAAGCTAAAGAAACCTATGTCCCTGAAGAACAAGGTAATCTAGCTAAAGAGATTGATTTTGTTGCTTACTTTATTAACTCTCTTAGTGTTAGATAGAGGCAAAGACTTAGACAAACTGCTACCAATTTGAAAGCTAAGAGTGGTGAACAAGTGAGTTCTTCACCTATTTACAAACCTTTGCAATGTTAGAAAGCATTGCAACTTGGAATGTTGGGGTTTTAACCAGTCCCTTAATATAAAGAGGTGAATAGGGTTTTATTCAAGCATAACATGAGATGGTGTGACCTGTTAGAAACTCGTTTAATCTATATATTTTAATAGGTTTGTGAATACTATTTTCCCAACTGGAACTATGAGAACAATTACACCATGGATCCTTTAGGGAGAATTTGGGTGGCTTATGACTCGTCTACTTTTTTATCTTTCTATCTTGGGTTCTACTGTCCAATTGATACACTGTAAGGTTACTGAGAATGTCTCAGCTACTATTTTCATTTGCACCTTTATTTATGATGCTAACAATGTCAATATCAAAAAGAAGCTTTGGGAGGACTTGGTTTATGTTCATCCCGAGATTTGTAGTCTGCCTTGGGTCATCCTAGGTGACTTTAATGAGTTTATCCATCATGGTGAGAAGAAGGGGGGCTCTCTTAACAAGGATAAAGGCATGAGATATTTTACCAATTGTTTGCATACTATTGAAGTCAGTGATCTCAACTTTTCAGGGGCTTTCTACATTTTGTGGAATCATCAAGAGTGGAATACCATCATTCATACTAAAATTGACAGGAATTTGGTCAATTCTCACTGGAAGAACACCTTTAACAGATCATTGGCTTTTTTTTTGCTAGTTCTAGCTGTTCTGATTATAGTCCAGCTTTTCTTAAATTTTGTCTTGATGATTCAATGACAAAATCTCAATCAAGTACTTAAAAATATGGGATGATGTGGAGGGTTTTCTGAGACTATTCTATTCGGCATGCATTGAACTTAGATGTGTATGGTACTACTACGTACAACCTTACAAAGAAACTAAAGTTAGTAAAGGTTGCTCTTAAGAGCTTTTTCTTTTCCTATTGCAGTGACATCTCTAGAAGAGTTAATGAGGCGAAAAGTGTCTTAGAAGCAGCTCAACAACAGCTTAATGTTCATCCTAACCTTTTGGAAGTTTAGAATGCTAATAATAAGGCTTTTAAGAACTTTCATTCCTAGAAGCTTGCCGAGGAAAGCTTTTATATGCAAAAATCTAGGATCTCCTAGTTTAATCTTGGGGACAGCAATACCTACTTCTTCTTTGAGGCTGTAAAAGCTCATAGAAGAAGATCAAACTTCAATTTTCTTACCTAGTGATGAATTTTATAAGGACCTTTTAGGGAAGTAGCTGCCATCTCCTAACGTTAATAAGGATATTCTCAAGAGCTTCCTTCCTCATAGAATCAGTCTTGCAGAGAGTAACAATCTGGTTAAGCCTTTCACTGTTGAAGAGGTTAAGAAGACTTTCTTTTCCTTTAGTCACGGGAAATCTCCTGGTCTAGATGGGTTTAATGCCAGCTTCTATAAGAGGAATTGGCGTATTATTGGTGATGATGTGAATGTTGTAGTCCTAGAATTCTTTCAAACTAGGGAACTCCTAAAGCTTTTCAATAATACGGATATCACTCTTGTTCCTAAAGTGGCTAACCCTAGCAAGGTATCTGAGTTAATAGCTATTGCATGTTGCAATATTTTCTACAGGTGCATTACTTCTATTCTGGCTAGTAGACTAAAAAGCATCTTGCCTAACCTCATCAGTCTCAACTAGACAACTTTTATACCTGGTAGTTCCATCTCAGATAATATCCTTCTCCCTCAAGAGTTGTTGAAAAACTCATTCTATCCTAGATGTGCTCTCAAGGTTGATCTTCTCAAAGCTTATGATAGTGCGAATTGTCCCTTCCTTGGTAAGGTTCTCCATAGCATTGGTATGCCTCCTAGATTCATTAATTGGGTGATGGAGTGTGTTACAACTCAAACCTATTTTATCAATATTAATGGAGGTTTGCAGGGGGTTTTTCAGGGTGGTAGAAGGCTTAGCAGGGAGATCCTCTCTCCTCCTACCTTTTTGTTATTGCTATGGAAGTTCTTACTTAAAATTTATAGCATTGTGCCACCATCCCTGGGTTTCAATTCCATTGGAGATGCAAGAATGACAAGGTGGTTAACCTTTTCTTTACTAATTAAAGAGGGCATTAATCACTGTAGGGCTCTCTCAGGTTTGAATCCCAATGTCTCTAAGAAGAGTATATTTTTCTCAATAGCGATGAGCTGAACAAGTTAGTATCCTTTCTATTACCGGTTTCTCTCAAGAAGTGCTTCCTGTTAGATATCTTGGCAGTTCTCTCATTTCCACTAAACTAAGCAAGACTAAGTGTGAGATTCTAGTTGACAAGATTCTAGTTGACATGATTATTTCTAAAGCAAAAGTTTGGGATAATAAGCATCTTACTTTTGTTGGCAGGTTATAGTTTATAAAGTCTATCTTCATTGCTATCAAAGCTACTAGAGCAACCTTCTTATTCTTCCATGATTGTGGAGCATCTTCTAGCACCTCTTTTAGTGCTAGATAGAGGCCAAGACTTAGATAAATTGTTGCCAAGTTAAAAGCTAAAAGTAGTGATTAGGTGAGTTTTGCACCTCGTTACAAACTTTCTCCATGTTATAAAACATTGCTGCTTGGAATGTTATGGGTTTTAACCAATCCCTTAAACATTCAGAGATGAGGAGGTTTTATTCAAGCATAACATGAGACTATGGTACGTTAGAAACTCGTGTTAAAGCTAAACATTTTAACAGGATTGTGAATACTATTTTTCCCAACTAGAATTATGAGAACAATTACACCATGGATCCCTTAGGAAAAATTTGGGTGGCTTATGATCTGTCTATTTTTTTCTCTTTCAATTCTGGGTTCTTCTGCTCTGTTGATGCACTATAAGGTTAATGAGAAGGTTTCTTCTACTATTTTATTTTACACTTTCATTTATACTTCTAACAATCTCAGTATCAAGAAGAACCTTTGAGAGGACTTAGTATCTCTTCATTCAGGGATTGGCAATCTGCCTTGGGTCATCTTAAGGGACATTAACGAGGTTATCCACCATGATAAGAAGATGGAAGCTATCCTACTAGGGTGAGGGCATGAAATATTTTGCCAATTGTTTCATACCATTGAAGTCAGTGATCTCAACTTTTCTAGGGCTTTTATACTTGGTGGAATCACCAAGAGGGGAGTACAACATGCACACTAAAATTAACAAAATTTTTTGTAGTAATCAATAGAGAATCTGAATACAATTTTGCTATGTAATTTTGAACAATTTGTCATTGAATTTATTTATTCGGTGTAAGTAAAAAAATTATTTTAGTAGTTGATTTAATTTTATTGATGGGTTAATAAAATAGTTAATTAATTGTTGCGTAAAATATATATATATATATATAAGACATAGTATGTATTAGAATTAATAAATAATCATTGACAAGAAATTAAAATTCATAAAAAAAGAAATTATAAATAATAAATAATTTATTACTTTCATATAATTTATATAACTTTCCCACAACTTTATCAAAAATTTTCACGCAACTATACTCAAGTATCCTACATAGCAAACAAGGAAATCATATTTTTCAATAACATTTTTCACTTAACCATGTGTTATCGAATATGGTAATCTTAATATCGTGTCACCTAACTTTACCACTTAAACTTTCTCAGCAACTTAACTTTCTCAGCATTTTTACTTAACCCGTACCAAATGACCTCTAAATGGTTGAAATTTTGGAGAAACAATTGGAAATCCATAGAACTTGTTCCATCCAACAGTAAAACACAACATTATATGGTGATTTAGAGCTCCACGTCCACAAAATCCTGGGAAAAGACCAAAGATCAACCAAATCAGTGAGAGCTCCAAACCTGAAAATTTTGTTTATAAAAGATTGGACTAAAAAAAGAGTTCGTACTACCCCACATCATCGAACAGTGGTGGCGGTAGAGGGAATGACGCGAGCACAGTTGCAAGTAGTTGAGAAAATATGCGTGCTTTTATGGGTTATTTGGAAAATTATACATTTTTCAATTTGGCTAAGAAATTTTATACCTTTTTTGAAAATAAAGAAAACTAATTGAAAGGTTCAAGTAGTTTTTTATGACTACTTGAACCCTTCAAGTCATTTTTTTATCAGTTAATACTCATACAACATGTGACTACTTGAAGGGTTTAAGTAGTTTTTTATGATTACTTGAAGGGTTTAAGTAGTTGTTTATAACTACTTGAACTAAATAATTTTGTTTGAAACAAATATACATATTCAAAATTTACAAAGTGAAGATGTATTTAGATCGTTTTCTCCGATATTACCTAAGTAATTTTTGTATTTGACAAGGAAACATTCAACATAGTTAAAATAGTTTATATCAAGTTTTAATATAATAATTATAGTTAAAAAAATATTAACATTGGCTGACGAAATGGCCACTTGGAAACAATGTGCAAACATGATGATGAAATTGAGATTTTTTTAATAATAATTGTCACGTTAAAACTTGTTATAAACTATAATGGCTATATATGTAATTTTTTTATAAAAATATTTGTAAATTGAAAGCAAAAATTTATTTTGTCTTTTGTTGTAGTAAAAGAAGAATAGCGGATTTGATTTTACTGGTACCGTTAATAAAATAGTTAACTTGTTAGTATGTAGTTAAAATAGTTTAAAACTTTTTAAATAGTTAACATGTGAGCTCCACAATAATTAAATTATTCTTAAATTTTTTATACAAGTTTTTTCAATAATTTTTTGAATAACTTTACCCACTTTAATATAAAATAAACAATGTAATTTCACTTTCCTGCCAACTTCTTAACTTAGCCTTATGTTATCAAATATGTTTATCTTAAAATCTTGTAATCTAACTTAAAATTTTATTCTTATTTAACCCGTACCAAACGGCTCCTAAATGTTTGGTTGTCTTGTAGTCAAATTTAGATACAATATTTTCCAAAAACTTCCCCTTTGATTTTAGCTTAAAAAATTTCTTAAATTTTTCTCTCAGAAGAGAAAACAAGTTACAAAATAAGAGATCTAAAAGTTCTTCCTCCTCGGATGAGCTAGGAACCATTTAGTAAATGCTCCCTGGTAGTGCTTTGTTCATAGGAACTTGATATAATATAATTGAAAGAAAATGCAATTAAAAATGGAAAAGAATAATGTATAAGAAGGAAAGGAGGTGATTTGTGGAGAAAATGGAAGAGTTAGAAAATATAATTAAGAATAGAATGATTATTTCAAAACTGACATAGAAGAATAAAGATTCATGTACACATGTAAAAATTAGCTCACGTTTTTTATTTAATGGTTAGGGTGTTCGAGCTAGTTTACATACATTTTGACTTGTGTCTCTTTGGGCGATCTTAAGGGCGCACTCCTCACATTAGCCTGGTATATTTAAGAGTGATTAAACTCTGATACTGGAATCGAACCCTGGTTGATAAGAAAATGGAAAATATGTTTGAACCGACAATGAGATCTTAACTGTTAAGATATGACTAACTAGAAAATGTAAAAACAAAAAACAAGTATTTTTTTTACTTTTTCAAAATTGTTCAACCTGAACTGTCCAAATCATATTGAATGGACGAGAAGGGTCAAACCACCTCCATTATTTGTAGATTCATTATGACTCATTAAAAAATTGACAAATTAACTTATGAATGATTGTCATATCACTTTATCTTTTAAAATTTAGTCAATTACTTAATCGATTTAAAATTAATTCTTCCAAAAATAGCATAAATTAGTCACTAATTTAAAAATCAAAGGAGACAATAGGGCATCCTGGGCAAGATTTTGGAATGTTAAAAGTGAAAAAAATGTTTCATCCATCCTTAGATTTTGGAAGGTTAAAAGTCAAAATCCCAAGAAGTCATTTATTATATTTTTCTTCTTTTTTTTTGAATTTTTAAAGCATCTCAATCATATGAGTGGTTCAGTAATTATTTTATATTTTAAATGACTTATTTTGTGTATTAAAAATTCAATGATTTCTTTTCTAATTTCAATGTTTATAACTATAAATTATCACTATCTTAAAGTTTACAGGTATAATTGAATTTATATTTTTAGTCAAAAAATGGGGAATTTACAGTGATAACATGAATTAGAAAATTTATTTTATAGTTAAAAATGTAAAATAACATGTTGATGAATTTTAAATAGGCTTTTGCGCATCAAATCATGACAAACAGTTTTACAATCTAGTACTATAATGTGCCAAACTTTGTATAAGTGTTACGATTTTTTAACTAATACAACACCAAATACTGAACAATATTATTTAATCTAATATAATATTGTATAATACAGTCTGACAGATTTAATACAGTATTATCCAATACTATCCTGACTGTCAAACGAGCCCTAAGGATTCATGATCCGTGTGAATAATAAATTCTTTAGTCCACAAGTAGTGTTGTCATGTTTCCAAAGCTCCCACTAAAGCATATATCTCCTTGTCATATGTTGGATAGTTCAAAACAGCCCCATTGAATTTCTCACTAAAGTAGGCAATTGGTTGACCATCTTGAATTAGAATAGCTCTTATACCTAAACCTGAAGCATCACATTCAATTTTGAAGGTTTTAGTAAATTTAGGTAAAGTAAACAAATCTGCATTAGTTAGTTTTTCTAGCTATGGTGCTAAATTTTTTTCACAAATCTTCTATAAAAGCTAGCTAACTCATAAAAGCTCCTAACCTCCTCAACATTTCTAGGTATCGGACAATCCCTAATTGCTTTTTTTTCTTATCTACCTCAATTCCCTTAGCGCTAACAACAAACCCTAGAAACACCAATTTATCCGTGCAATAGATACATTTCTTGAGGTTAGCAAATAATTTCTCTTTTCTCAAAACTTCAAAGGAAGATTTCAAATGTATTGCATGCTCATATAAATTTTTGCTATAAATCAATATGTCATCAAAATAAACAGCCACAAATTTTTCAATGAAAGCGCGCAAAATATGGCTTCATTAATCTCATGAAAATGTAGGTGCATTAGTCAATCCATAGTTTGTTTTGAAAGCTGTTTTCTTATTTTGTTTTGAAAGTTGTTTTCCATTCATCACCTTCTTTGATCCTAGTTTGATGATACCCACTTTTAATATCAATTTTAGTAAACAACATATCATCTAATCTAGAATGGGATGGCGATACCATGGTTGTTGAGCTCTCGATCAGGATCATAGGATCTTATAATTTTACGATCTTGTCTAACCCCCACGATCCGATTCATAGGTAGAATCTTAAATTGGGAGGATCTTACGATTCTCTTATATTTTTTGTCTTTGATCGGTAAGATCTTACGATCCTACTATGATCTTACGATTTCACTAACCATAATTTTGTAAGGTATTTATAAGAAAATAATATAAAGTTCATTTAATCTGTTCAATTTTTAAGTTGCTATTTATTTAATTAAATTATACTAGTAAAATAGTGAAATTTACCGTTGAATGATTAACTATATTCAAGAATTTTAATATGTAGTTTAGTAAATTATGTTTTATCATAATATTTCCAGTATATAGTTGGCTCTTATGATCTACGATCCGATCCTACGATCCGATTTGTGAGACATCTCCACGATCCTAGATAGGATCATGATTCTGACAATCTTGGGTGATACTTTTATGGTGATGTTATTTATGGCTCTACAATCAACACACATCCTCCATGTTCTATCCTTTTTAGGCACAAATAATATGGGGACCATACATGGACTCATGCTTTCACGTACATACCCCTTCTCCATGAGCTCATCCACTTATTTTCGCAGCTCCTTTATCCCCTCCGGATTGCTTCTATAAGCGGGCTTGTTTTGAGTAGAAGCTTTGGGTACAAGGTTAATTTGATGCTCAATCCCCCTAATTGGTGGCAACCATTTTGGCATCTCCTCGAGGAACATATGTTCAAAGTCCTGAAGTTTTGTGTGTTGTGGTGCCAATGCAACCAAGTCATATTCTCTTGGGCAGGTCATGACAATTTGATAGAAAATCCACTCATGACGATCAATTGAACAAACTCAAAGGATGGATCATTTGTAATTGATAAGAAACTCATTACTTTTGTACTTCTGACCCAAAAACAAGTGCATTTAGATTAATTGAAGTTAAATAGAGAGAATGAAAAACAAAGAGAGATTATGAAAAAGAGAGAGTGTGTGAGAAAAATCAAAAGAATGAAAGTTTAAAAAAAGAGTGGTTAAACAAAAGAAAAGAAAGAGAAATACAAAACTGACCAAGAGGAGTTGGAAAAGTCAAGAGAGAAAAAAGAGAGTTTTTATAGAAGAGGGAGTGAGATTAAGAGACTTTTGAGTTCCAATCGACCCTTACTTGTACTTTTGTGCAAAGAGTCTTGATTTTCCACTAAGGAACCTAACCACTCTTTTCCTAATGTTATTGTATTTTTTTTTTCATGTTCAAGCTCCACTTGTGACACTTGTGACTCAACCCCTCCAATATCAAACTCATTGTTATTTAACTTAAAATCACTCTCTATCACATCATCTAAGCCAATACTCCTAACACTTGAAGCAGTGTCACTGCACCCACTAGATTCATTGTCACTGCCCACACTATTACTCCCCTCACACCAATCACTGTCACTTTCATCTTTATCATCCTCGACATGCATATTATCATTATCAGCATTCAAATTATCATCAATTTGAAGAAAATCTTGATTTTAACGAAATTTAATTTTTTAACATAAGAACTAAGTTATCATTTAATTTTAAAAAATTTGGTTAAAATCAGTAGCCGGTAGACCGAGGTCTAGCAAAAATAATTTACTAGACGTTGATCTAACAAGTGTAAACTTTACGACATATATTTAGCATCAATTTTTGCTAGACGAAGATCTAGCATATGGATATAGACTTCGCTCATATAAAAAAAAGTTTGCATAAAAAATATTAAAAAGTCTTAATTTCATGAGAATTTTTTATAAAGAACCCCATGTAAAAGAAAAAGAAAACAATTTTAGGAGTCGTATTTGATTTATAACGAAAAGATTAAATTATTTTTAATTTAAATTTTTATGATTAAAATTTGTGACTACTAGATCTTATTCTAAAAACTCTAAATTTTAACGATAAAGTACTATATCATACTCTAATTTTAATATCTTTTCTATTAAAAATGCATGATTTTATTAAAAAAAACACCAAGAATCTTAATTTCGTTTTTTCACCCTAAACTATCCAGCAATTTCTCTAATTTCATCTTTTTTTCCTGTCGCGGGGTTTCTGAAGCAATTTATTGAGGCGAAGCAGGTGCGGCTTTTTACAATTTCTTTCCGTTGACTCTTGAGTTTCTTTGTATAATTTACGCCTCTCACTCTATATCAATCTCTCTCGTCTCATCCCAATCGATCTCCAATTCCCCAATTCTCTCTCGGCTGCTTCACGTTCATAGACAATGACTCATATCCTTCGAAAATTGAATCTTTCTTTATTTTTGAACTTTTCTTTTGTAATTGTTTGTTTTAGATTTGGATGCTCTATGTGCTTTTAAATTCACGCTTTTTTTCTGTGTGTTTGATTTCGTGGTAATATCATTGCTCCGCAAAATCACATCTAAGCGTGGGACTCGTTATCCTTAATCCGGATCTTTACGCGGAAACCAGCGGGAGAAGGATCGTGAGAGAGCTCAGGCTCGGACCGGCGGCAAGGGAAAGGGAAAAGATGACGGTTTGACTCCCGAGCAGCGCCGTGAGAGGTCCCCATACGTTTTCTTTTTTCTAATCGTTCCTTTTTTTTGCAATTGTTATGGAGTCAATTTTTGTTATTTTTGAGTGGTTTTTGTTCGTTAGGGATGCTAAAGCGCTTCAGGAGAAGACAGCAAAGAAAGCGGGTCAGTCGGCAGCCGGAGGCGACTCCTCAGGTGGTAAAAGCAGCAATAAGAAATGATAATTCTCATATTGAGAGAAAACACGTGTCAATTCTAAATATTATTTCGCTGTATTTGTGTCAGAGCTTCAACACTTGAGAATGTTTACTCTCAACTGTTTCCTATTGGTGTTGTCAGATCTGTATTTTTACTTGTGAAATGTTGGAATTTCTTTATGGTATGATAGAGATGACGTTCTTATGCTATGATGTGAGGCAAATTCGCACTTCTCTGTTGTTGGTCTAGTCTTTTGCATATCCAGCCCCCGAAATTTTGATGGCCTGCTAGGCTTTCTTAAATTGTTGATGTCTCTTTTCTAGAACGTTTTCAATTTAAGTACAGAATCAACTTTGGATTAGATAGTATTTACTGCTATATTTGGCAATGAGGCATCCAAAAATATCTGAGGCAGATTTATTATCAATGCCTGATATGTTGGTTGGATAGGCTAGTGGGTTCTGTTGTTCTTGCCAATTCTATCATTTGCTGGTGCTGAATATATGTCAAAGAGAGGCTACAAATGTTTTTTTTTTCTTCTTCATCTTTTACCTCTAGTTTCCAATTTTATAATATTTGGTCTAGATGCTGAGTAATATCATAAGCTTTTCTAGTTATTAGGAATCAAAGAACTTATGTCGAGGGGGAAGGGCATGAGGGATTTGGTTATCCAAATTGTTTATGTGAGGAAGCTACAGCAGATCTTTACTTGTTTTGTGGGATTCAGAATTCACTCATTGAAGTAGAGCACATATGTTTATTGTTTAGTGACAAGAGTTGTTAATGGAACATTTGCAAGCTTCCAAATGAGTTATATATTTCCTTTGATGGCACCTTTAGCCCAGGCTGTTGTCACCAAATCTAGTTTAACTACTAAGAGTTTGTGAAAACATATCTCTGGGGCATTTGTTTATTGCAGTTAAATAACTTAATACTGCTAAAAGAAACTTTGAGGATTATTGCTCAGCAGTCAAAGCAAATTTATGTATAGTTTAGCCTATACCCTAATTTGTAGCGCACCTGGCTGTATTTCATTCAAGTGGGTTTTGACATCAAATTTGCGTCCACGTCGTTAGTTTGGATATGATGGTCTACATGGTCTTCTGAATTAGCTGGATGGTGTGAGAGATTTGGATATTGCAAGTTACTTTTGTTTAGAAAAAGGTGTAGCCTATATAAGGTTCCAAGGTTAACTTTATAAAAGAAAACTCTTGGTCTTAGATGTTGTAGCACTTTTCAGGTCCTGGGATCACACTAAATAAACCAGTGGTTAGTCATCTATACAACTATATACTGGAAGTTATGAGAATCTTTTATTGTAAATAGTCAATTTGTCTGATGTCTTTGATAAATCTCTAGTTGAACCATCAATGATATCTGTAGAGTGTGTCGTAGTAGGTGTTTCAGGTTTCGTAATGGTTTTCTTTATAAATGTCTTAGAAATGATAGATTTAAACTTATTTCATGAATCAGTGGATGGTGAAGAGGCTGCATACCTTGCTGTGCCTGACTCATGGCCTAGTTTTTCATACGGGCTCTTTCCCTCTCTGCCTATTGTTTCTAGCAACATTTCATGTTCAAGGACTAACATTGAGAGGGTAGTTTGCTGGGATTGTTGGATAGTTTAAGGTTTGTGTGAGGCTATTGTATCAAAAATTGCAGACTCTGTCTACAATTTGCCTTACAAAGGGATAGGGAACGCTTCAGTGGATGATGGGAATGTGTTCCTTCAGATTTTCCTTCATTTCACTACTAATTTTCAAGACGCAAACATAACCTAAGGGTTATCTTGGAAGTAATAGATAGTAGGTCGTATGGCTGTTAGAAGATTGTTCATTTCTGCTTGATGTTTGATGTTAGCCTGAATGTATTCGAGTCTTAAGCAAGGTCCTCTGACCTCTGCTCAAGGTTTTATATTGGAGTTTTTCATCATCTGCATTACGACCAATATACTGCAGTTGATTGCAGAGGCAATTATCCGGTTGTTGAATGAGTAAGGGGACTTCAATTCAACTCTTTGTGATATCCTTACAAAATTGACAAAGAGAGAATAAACAACGGTTGTATGGAGTAGGGGAATATCATATCTGCTTTGCCTCACCAGCACCAGCAGAATAGGACATACTGTTATGTTTATGGAGAAAACTACTAAATCCATTTCTTTATTTCATTGAATGGCTTAAAGTATAAAATAAATGCATATGAAACATCAGTCCTAGTACTTGTCAATTTCAGTATGCCAATATATTATATGGTCTAGTTTCTTACCATTTGTTTGAACAGGGAGGAGAAAAATGAACCAAAAGGCATTAACATTTCTTAGGTTTTTCTAGTTCGGGTGAACACTCTAAACCGTTAGCTAAGATCTCAACGATTTAGGTCGAATTTAGAAAAAAAAATACCACATCTAAAAGATTTCAATCTATGTGTTTCACAAATTGTGACGGTTGAGTTATACTTTAATGATTTAAATGGATTGAACATAATTTCTTGTATCTGGCCAGAGAAGATCCAAAATGTGAGTTGGGTTTCTAAATAGTGTTTCGAGGTCCATGTACCAAAATATGTGTATGAGAGAGATGCTGAAACTAACGTGGAAAGTATTGAGAGATGAAGGGGAAGCATCTGTTGGTGGAATGATCGATTACTTGAATAACATATTCAAGCCAACGTCCTGTTTCCTGTTCTGTATAACCAAGCACGTTACTTATGGTTTGAATAATCAAAGCCAGACTCCCACGGTTTCCATACTATTGGCGAGTTGGAGAATACTTTATTTATTTGGAAAAACTTTAATACTGCTACACGAAACGAAACACATCATGTTTCATAAAACAATTTTAAATATAAAAGAAAATATGTTTTGAATATAATTATTTTTATTTGTTACTGTAATGCGTGAAAACATTTTTAGACAAAAACACTTCTGAACAGATCCAATATATTCATCAGTGTTATACCCTTTGTAAGTCATCACTCTCTCTCTAATGCTGCATCCACCAATCACAAGGTAGTTTACAATAACAAAAAAAGAATTAAGTCAATGAGATAAACTAAACAAATGGTCCATTCACGCACTTCATTTGTTGGAGTTTGTTGAGGCTATGCTTTCTTTTGTTTAATATGTTGACTTTTCTTTCATTCAGAATCATAAAGGCTGAGCTGAATAAATTAACTTATCATCAGACTTGTATATGTCAAAGGGGAAGAATTTGGCTACATAATAAAACGCCTACAACTCATTGAACCAGCACCTCGTATACACTAATCCTTATTTTGCAAGTCCATTCCATTTTTCAGTAGCCGAAAAAAACAATTCTATTGTTATAAAATTAACAAAAAAAACTCTATTTTATCATAAATGTTCCTTTCTACTAGATCGATCTGGGCATTGATTAAAAAATCAATGGCCGAGATCCTCCTAATACAATGATAAAAATAAGTTTTTAAAAAAAAATATTTTATGAGTGTTGATCTAGCGTTCTTTTTTCATTGAATGGTTCAGATAACAAGGGAGTCTCGATCCCTCTTTCTCTCATGGTTGCTCTAAGGTGGAACGTTTAGTAAGCTTTGTTTTTTATCAAACTAAGAATTTTGAGCAAACTACCTAAGCAGCTATTTTAGTTGAAAAAAAAAACTAGTTACGCAGCTAAAGGGAGTTTCATTTCAATCATTCGAGACTCAGTCACGTTTATTTTCTGGTTTACTTTTCTCTTGTATAGTGTTTACTTAATTTTTAAATATAAATTCATGGTTAGTCCGAGATGCTTGATTGAATCATAAATTCTTTGATTCTAGATTTTAAATCTCGCTAAAATAAAGTTCGGATTTATAGTCTTGGATTTGGACCATTCGGGTCTGAAAGAAAAAAGACAAATACACCCATGCTCAGGATAAAAACTTACACAGTATTTACTTAATCGATAGGCATTATAGTAAAACTATCTAATCTAACTTGGCACAAATCATCCAATCAAAATAATCTAAATTCACAGTAAACACAATAATATAAATCTTATATTCAAATGTTGAATGTAATTTCTTACTTTAAATCCTCGATTCAAATCCTAACTTCAAGTATTTATTTGGTAAATATGCCCAAGAATTTAGAGGTGGAGATGGCCTAAGGTTGTCAATGAGTATCCTTTCCTGGTTGAACTGATGAAATGCTTGGGTTGTCTCTAAACAAAACTCAAAAGGCACTTAATCACACTCTAACAAAAGCCAAATTAAAAAAAAATTATTCACAATCCAAAGCTCTGCCCATTTGTTTAGTTCCACATTAAGGAACAAACACACCCTTTGATGATTCCATTAAATTTTAATAAATCCAAACTAATTATTAGTTTGATGATAATATTGATAATGAAACATTATTATGAATTTTTTATATAGTATATAAATTAAGTCAAATGCATAAATCAAAACATGGGATGTAAGCAAAGATAGCTGAGCTGTCAGACTTTGGTTGGTTAAGAGAAGAGTCAAAGAATGACTAGCATTTTACACCAAGTCAGCTATATATATGAACTGTCACTATGCCTTCATTTTGCAACATAATAAGTAATCAAAATCTCTATTTTCTCTGTTTGTTTAAGCAGAAGAAGTAGAATGAGCAATCAAAATCTCTCGTTTCACTTGGTGTCTCGTGGCGATCCGATCGTTTGGAGCCCATTTTCGAGTTCAGTCTTTACTTCTTTTGATTCAAATCTAAAAGAAACAATCTTTCCTATAAATTACTTGGAATTATTATCAACCACATCATCAAATCCTCCAAATCTACCGGTTCTAGATTTATCATCCAAAGAACTCGTAAATTCGTTCAGGAAGAACGAAAATTGTGAGCTTACAACATCTTCTTCAGACCCTTTATCCTTCATGTCCCAGCTTGGCCAAAATCAATGCCAATTAGAAAAGGAAAGGCTCAAAATGAATCAGAAACCGTTGAAGAATAGAGGGAAGAAGACTGATGTATCTAATGGGAAGGTGTTTAGAGGGGTGAGGCAGAGGCAGTGGGGAAAATGGGTAGCAGAGATAAGGCTGCCAAGGAATAGGAGAAGGGTATGGTTAGGCACATTTGAGACTGCTGAAGAGGCTGCTTTTGCTTATGATACAGCTGCTTATATGCTGCGTGGGGATGCTGCACATTTGAATTTACCAAATTTGAAGCATCAGATAAAAACAAGTTGTTTTAATAGAACAACTTCTGCTGTTCTTCAGGCTAAGTTGGAAAAAGCAATTGACACATCACAAAAGAAGAGCAAAGTTTGCATAGTGGAGAAAGAGTGGGAGATGGATCAGTTGGAGAGTAAGAAGACGGGTCAGGAGGTGGAGTTGGATACGGATACGGATATGGTTCGGTTAAGTCGAATGCCTTCGTTGGATATGGACTTGATTTGGGATGCTGTTTTGGTTTCTGATGTTTCATTAAATTGATTTTTGATGTTCTCTTGTTTTATATATTAACAATGCTGAATGCAGTTTTTAGTTTTATGTGCTGAATTCTTCTTCATTTGGGTAGGGAGCACTTACTACACTTTTGATTTGAACCCCACCAACTTGACATGTTGGTTTCTCAGTAGTAGAAAGTTAATTTATGTTTCATTTTAATTATAGATGTGGATGGCACAAGACGAGATGAGTTTTAGATATTTTTTATCTCATCCTATTTAATTCAGAACAAGAAATTCTTGTAACATCCTATCTTGTGAAAAAGATGAAACCGTGCAGAACAAAATGAGATGGTTCACAGTTCGAACTCGATCTTATTCGACAACTAGTCTTTAACTAACTTTCTCTTAAGGTCATTCAAATTGAGTCTTGTCTCTTGATTTACTCATGTTAGAATTCTGAATACATACATGACACACATCTAGGAGTTTTTAAAAAAATACTAAAAAACAGATATTTCAATTGTAAGTTGTAACCATGAAATTATTTTTTTTTCTCACAAGCAAAATTTAGCAGTTTGAAATTTGACCAAGTTTCCAAATTTGAACTTAGAAATAAAAGCTGGGAGAGACCTTTTGGAGTGGTTGCTACACAATGAATCAGATTAATGCACACATTTTAAATGGGACGGAAAAATTTATGATAGCATGAACAGAAATTTTGGTATTTAAACACATTTTAAATTCTAAATACACACATGTCTCATGTTATCAATAAAAATCACATATAAAGTTTTTTTCATAAATATTAGTTTTATTTACTTAATTTAATTTAATTAAATAGCTTTATTTACTATCGTACATTTTGTTAGATAATTATTTAACTCTCTCTCCTCTATCTCTGTCTCTCTCCCCTAAAATAATTCTCATATATTCGGTGAGGGAGAGAGTTACGGTGAGGGACGTGATCATTCCAAGTGGGTCAAAACTCTTTTTTTCTGACCACATACCCCATACCTCTTTCTCGCACAACTACACTTTCCTCTTTTTTCTGTCATTCCTATAAAAGCATTTGTTGGTCTCCACGTGGATCATGAATCGGGACAAAAAGCATTTTTCAATAACTTAACGTTAAGATATATATATATATATATTCTGTAAAGGAATAACATATTTAAAAGTTTAATTATTTTTTTATTAGTAAAATCAAATGTTATAATTTTATATATTGTTTCGGGTTTCACTTTGGGTATAGTTCATTTATCCAAAACTTTTTTTACATCTTGATATGCAATTAATTTAGTTACATCGGAGGTGGAAGTTACAGTATTAGCTACAAATGTGATAAATAGTGAGCTAAGTTCAGACACGATATTTAGTGACCATGTATGCATAATTTAAAGAGAATATAAACAAGTATTATAACCAAAACTATCCATGATTCTGATACCAACTTACGGCTAACCAACACGCACCCATCAAGTGAGGAGGCTAACTACTATAAACCCATGCAATTCAAATAACAAAAAACTCCTACTTAGCACGTTTGTCAATGTTTTACATGCGTCAACGGTCCTAACCAATCTCTGCTCAACGGGCATTACTAATACGCGACTTAGGTAACGTCCCACTAAATATTCATCCTAATCCTAATTGGCATAAAATTATAAAAACAGATGCTTTTAATTTAGGATATGGAGGTATTCTAAAATAGCTTAATCCTCATAATCAGAAAGAAGAATTATTAAGATTTACATTTGTTACTTGAAAATGACCAGCTAAAAACTATTCTACTATTAAACAGTAATACTTAGCGATTGTTAAATATGTTCTTAAATTTCAAGATGATTTATTAAATCAACATTTTCTTATCCGTGTTGACTGCTATATTGCAAAACAAATCTTTTAAAAAGATGTACAAAATCTTGCATCGAAACAGATATTTGCATCGTGGCAGAGTATATTATCCGTCTTTGACTTTGATATTGAGTATATTAAAGGTGAATAGAACTCTCTCCCTGACTTTGATATTGAATGTAATCATCGCTTAGTTCAGTTTGGTTTTATCGTCGAACCGAACCATGAACACGCTAATAGAGAGTCCATTTTCATAGTAGCAAGCAATGAAATGGCAAAAACAAAAACAAAAATTAACCCTTTCCTAATTAGTGTCTATTGAGAATTATAATGATTTCCCTTAATGTCCTAACTCGCGTTTATGATAAATTATTCATAGTAGTTTTTAAATTAATATATATTTTTCCCATGATCTAGGAATGGTTATGGTGGTTTTTACCGTCTTATTTTAAATTTATTTTTACTATGATTACATTCTAATTTTATTTGAGATCTCATTCTCAATTTCACGATCTTCTAGGTTTCAAATTATTTTTCAGTATGCTTTGTGAAAATGGAGAAATATTCTCCTTTTCTTTGTTTTGAAGAATTCAAAGTTTATGTTCCAGGTAAATTTTTCTTCCAATTATATTTTCATTTTTCTAATTTTATATAATTTTTTATCAAAACAGAAAAATATTATTAAGGAACCAAAGTCAAGGTGGTTTAAAACCACCAAAAGAACAAAACATATTATCCCTATCAAGAAGTGAAGAAATATTAGGTGAAATTTGAGACGGTTGTCATGCTAGGATCGGTTGATTTTAAAATTATTTAAAAATAAGCTTGAATCACGGACAATTCATAAGTGAAATATAAAAAAAATTATAATTAACTTATTTAATCAAATTAAATAATTTAAAATCAAACAACATGTGATTATGCATATACGGCATTAAACGAGAATATAAGGTTAGAATAGTTTTTTTCACCTATACCTTGTAATGGAGAATTTCTGAACTAGCGGAATTCTTTCCAGCGTTCTTCATGTTCTTCAAGTTTCAGGATCCGAATCACTCATTTGAAATGATTTACAAATTTCATTCACCAACAACCACTCATTAATTTCAGAAATATATCTCACGAGAATTTTGTATAGTAATTTGAGTGTGGGCTCTCAAAACGATTGAAAAAGAAAAGTAAAAAAAATTCTCCTTCAATATATTTTTCGGCAGCAACAAGGAGGAAGGGGAAACGTTTTTCTCTCTTACTTGCTTTGTTAACAAGCAACTGTATCTCATATTTGATCTATCTACAATCAGATTGCTATTAGATGTTGATAGAATATAATTTTTGATATTTATAAATATACCCATATATTTATAAATATTTGAAAATTCATCCCATATATTCATAATTGCCGAAAATTGTAATATTCCCAAGAGTTTGAGTTGTACCGAGATTCATCAATCAAATTGATAGATTTAGTTTCAATTAATTAATTAATTAATTTTTATTTACTAATTATCTAATAATTAAAAAATAATAAATTAATTAATTTCAATACATATAATCATACTTAACTAATTTTGTGGCATAAACCCATTACATATGGGTATAGGAAATATGTTTTGGCACCAAAACATATTTTGATCCAATTTACTTCGTTTCTCTATTCCTGTTCTCATGAGTTATTTCTGAGACCGAATGGATCAACATGAACAAAGTTAAGAATTCAAATACCCAGCAAATTTATTTTGATAAATTCTTGACCTATTTAATCCTGACATCGTACGACTCCATTATAGATTCGATGCCGAATCAACTCTCGATTCATGCGCGCTACGTTTTCTGTTGGTGTAAATGAACTCTTTTATTTTCACGGTCCACAGAATATTTTGACATAATATGCATCGTGAATATCAGTAACAATAGAAGAATATAAAATTACTATTTTACCCATCTTGTTATTATTTCCTTAACTCTTTTATTGACTGTGAATAAGAAAGACATAATAGTGAATTGTCTTATACAATTTACAAGTCTTAATCAATAACTCAATTCATTGAATACCTTGCCAGATTAATTTATTCACACACTCATCAATAAAGCATAAGGTGATACTGTTGCTTTCGTAATCCAACCATGAATTTCTATATCTGGAAATCACGTAACTACAACTTAATTGAATTACAATCCCAACAGCCGATGTATTGCCCGCCAATTCGAACTCACTCATTTGACACATCAAAGATTGTAACTAACTAAGTCAAGTTACGTATTCACCTCAGGATTAAGGTAATTATGAAAATACTTTTAATGTGTAACAATTAGTTTAGAACTAAGTAAATAGTTTTAGGCTCTAAACTAATTTGTTACTGGTCTATTCAACGTGTTTATAACATGTCTAGGTTAATCGTTTGAGTCTCCACTCTCATACCCCAAGACTGGCATTCATTGGTTCAACCTAACAATCATAATTGGATTCGATTGCCCGTCGATCCTAAGACTACAAATATCGTTCTGATCTTTCTCATAAGTGTTCGTGTAGAGACGTCTTTGACTTCACTCTTCGTTCATTGATGAAAGTTCTAGGACTTGAGTAATTTCTAGACACGCTTTAATAAAACTTTCAATTTATTCATAAGAATTTAATAATACTCATGTCTGAGAAATAACTAAATATAAATAAATAGTTATTACACGCTATGTTATGGATATATTCTAACAATCTCCCACTTAGACTAAAGTATGCGTAACCACAACGTCTCCACGCTAAAAAAATTCTCTAATCAGGTGATATTTAAGTTCTATGTGTTTGAATTTCTTATGGCTTCTAGGTTCCTTAAAGTTCACTACAGCCCCACTGTTATCATAATAAAGTGTCATGGACTTGTCAGGGTCTGGAATAACTTCGAGAGTTTTCAAAAACTTCCTAAGTCATACAACCTCTTTTACAACTTCACAAGCTGCCACATATTCAGCTTCCATAGTAGAATCAGCAATGCAAGATTGTTTGATACTTCTCCATACAACTGCTCCACCGTTCAGGATGAACAGCGATCCTGAAGTGGACCTCCTAAAATCCTTGTATGCTTGGAAATCAGAATCAGTATACCCCGTCATATTCAAGTCAGTATCTGAATATACAAGCATGTAGTTCCTTGTTCTCCTCAGATACTTAAGGAAATGCTTGACGGAATTCCAATGCTCAATTCCATGATTAGATTAGAAATGACTCGTCATGCCCACGACATAGCAAATGTATGGCCTAGTGCAAAGCATCGCATACATGAGACTTCCTGTGGCTAAGGCATAGGGAATCTTTCTCATGTTTTCCTCTTCTTCAGGGGTCTTGGGAGACTCCTCCTTGGAGAGGCTGACTTCATGTCTAAAGAGAAAAAATAATTTCTTAGAGTTTTACATACTGAAGTGATCCAACACCTTAACAATATAATATGCTTGAAATTGTGTTAATTGACTGTTCTTCCTATCTCGAAAGATCTGAATATCTATGACAAATGTAACTTCTCCAAGGTCTTTCATATCAAATTCCTTTGTAGGCCAAATCTTGATATCAGATAATTTTTTCTACATCATTCCCAATGAGTAGAATATCATCTACGTACAAGACAAGAAAAACCACTCTTCGTGTATCAGCTTATACATACATGACTCGTCCACTAACTGCTCAAAACCATGGTTCTTAACAGCTTCGTCGAATCTAATATTTCTCGATCGTGACGCTTGCTTAAGTCTATAAATGGACTTCTGCATTTCACAAAACTTTACCTTCTTGGCCTTCCTCCATGAACCCGTCTAGTTGAGCCATATAAATACGCTCATCAAGATTTCCATTCAGAAATGCAGTCTGCGTCCATTTGCCAGATTTCATAATTAAGGGCAGTAGCAATGGACAAAAGGATTAGGCTGGATTTAAGCATGACCACCGGCGAGAAGGTGTCCTCGTAGTCTATACCTTCATTTTGGGTGTAGCCCTTGGCTATTAGCCTAGCTTTGAATGTCTCTACATTTTCATCCTGACCTTTTTTCTTCTTATAGATCCATTTGTATTATATGGGTTTTACCCTTTTAGGAGAATCTACAAGCGTCCAAACTTTTCTCAAGTACATCAAATATATCTGAACGTTCATGGATTCTAGCTATAAGTTTGCTTTAGGACCATCCATGGCCTTTGAGTAGGAGACAGGTTCATCAAGGTCCTTATCTGAGACAGCTTTCAAAGCTTCTCCATGGGACATATACCTCTCAGGTTGTCTCACAAACCTTCCACTACATCGAGGCTCCATAAGCTTTGGCTCATGTCATGGTTATTCCATTATTGAATCAGAAACAATTTCTGATTGAGGACTCGGTATCCTCCCACTCAATAATCCCTCTAGAACAACTGTGTTTCTCAGTTTTACACTTTTAATGTAATCTTCTTCAAGAAAATGAGCATTCGTGCTAACGAATATTTTCTGGTCAGTCGTACTATAGAAGATGTACCCATTCGTTCCTTTAGTACATCCTACGAACATGCATAATTCTAAACGAGAAGATAAGGTTAGAACATGTGCTGGGCACCCCCATATTTTAAAATAGTTAATAGATGACTTTTATTCATACCATCTTTCATATGGTGTACCAGGCACTGTCATTGACGGAACTTGGTTCAGAATATATGCCACTGTTTCCAAGGCATATCTCTAGAAGGAATCTAACCATATCCATCAGAGCTCGATTCCTTCTCTCTGACACACCATTTTACTGTGGCGTACCAGGTGCTGTAAGTTGAGAAAGAATACCTTCTTCCTTAAGAAAGTCTTCGAACACTCCTAGCAAGTACTCTCAACCACGATCGGATCGTAGTGTTTTGATTTATTTTTCTAATTATTTTTCAACCAACGCCTTATACTCTTTGAACTTTTCAAAAGTTTCAAATTTTTGCACATTAGATAAACATGACCAAAATGTGAGTAGTTATCAGTGAAGGTTACGAAGCATTCATAACCTCCTCTTGCTTGGATGTTCAATGGGCCATATACATCACTATGTATGAGTTCAAGGCATTGAGTGGCTCTTTCACATTTTGCTGAAAAATGTTTCTTGGTCATTTTGCCTTCAATACAGGATTCTCATGTAGGTGGTGATCCCACACTTAAAGTTTGCAAAGAACCATCCTTCACAAGACTTTTAATCATGTCCAAGCTAATATGCCCAAGGCGTGAGTGCCACAAATAAGTTAGATCAGTTGGGTCATACTTCAACCTTTTACTATCCTTTTGTGAATCATTATTCACTTCAGTGTCACATATCATTGGAACTATTAGTTTTATATAAAAAATTTTATTAAACATGCGTGCAACAGTAATTAGACATTCATTTCTGAAAAATACCAATATCTTTATCAATGAATTTAAGATCAAATCCTTGCTCAATTAATGCACCAATAGAAATAAGATTCTTCCTAAAAACTGGGATATATAATAAACATCACAGATACGGCCAATACTTGTGCTCCATTACCTCAGTGAAAGCTGTACTCGCCCTCATCAAGCCTTCTGATTTCCCTGAACTCTTGCAGGGAGCAATAAATATGGTTAGTAGCAGCAGAGTCTACAATCCAAGAAAAAATAGAGTCAGCTACATAACAAGCCTTAGTAACCATTACTATACCTTTAGATCTCAACCCTTTGAGATATTATGGGCAATTGCATTTCCAATTACCAGCTCTTCCATAGTGATCACACTTGTCTTTCAACTTGTCTACACTCATAGTGCTCTTGCCTTAGACAGCTCTCGGCTTCTACTTCTTCGCTTTCCTTGGACCTCTTCTCTATTTCTCATTAGAGCCAGAGGTGGAAGGCTTTCTTTCAGTAAAGTTAGCTTCTACAGACTTCCTTTTGCCCTTCAGAAATAGAGTCTCAGCTGCTTCATGAGCTCAGGAAGTGAGTATTTCAGCTTATTCATCGAATAATTAAGCTTGAAGTTCTCAAAGGTACTAGACAAAGTTTCTAGGATCATATCCACCTGAGTCTCACCATCAACATCAGCACCCATGATCTCCATCTCATTCAGATAACTTATGATCAACATCATATGTTCTCTAACATGGGTTCTAGGTTTCATCCTGCAGTTCATGAAGTTACATACAATTGTCTATCTGGTTTGATGACCTTGATCTTTGAACATTTCGGTGATTTTCAACATCATATCAGTGGTGGTCTCAAAGTTTTGATGTTTTTGTTGCAACACATTGCTCATAGATGCTAAGATGTAACGTCTGGTGATCTCGTCATAATGAATCCAATAAGAATAAGCATAATTTTCCTCTTGAGTCGTTCAACAATAGGCTAAAGGGGACAAGGGGTAGTGAGCACGAACTTGTGCTTTTCTACTATCCGCACGATATCAAGATTTCATTTCCAATCCACATAATTTTCACCAGTAAATTTGTTCGCGTTAAGAATAATTAAGAGAGGGGATAACGACATGATTACTAAAAAGAATAAATAAAGCGGAGTAAATAAATGTTCAATCATTTAGGAAAGCATGATGCATGATGAAACTACTTAAATATTTAAAAATCCATTAAAAATATTTCTTCCATGATGTTACGGTTAAAAACTATAGCTTATCTCATCGAGGGATAAAGTCCAAACTATCTCCTATTGCATCGAGACTCTTATCGTTTGGTTAACGCTAAAATGTCTCCACATTTAGTTTACCCAATCAACAATTGTCTTGGTCACATTGGCCCCATTGACTAACCCCTAAGTGGGGATTTATTGTGTTGCAGTCTAAGTGTTTAACCAACGCATCGACTCTTAAAAGTTACTATGGACTAATAGTCCGTCTATGAGACGGCCTTGCCCTACCACTTTCTTTAGAAGTCTTAGCTTCTCAAGCAACTCGATGACTCAAAACGATACAACTCTAAAATTTCTTCCATTGAAGAGAGGACCGCTATCGGTGGTTCTAAACCATTTCTCGTGTCACGATCAAGTTCGCGTTAGAGGCCTTAGGAACGTTTCAACATAAACGACCCTCCCACTTAGTTTTTGAAAACCTTTGGATTTTTTGTTGTTTTTCAAAACATAACTTTTATTAATTTGAAAAACGCAATGAAATTTATAAATCCTTTATTAATTTAAAATTTTAATTTAAAATCATAACCATTATAAATTTCGCATTGTAATTAAATTATAACCATTATAATTAATCCACAATGATGCATGTGCATGCTACATGATAATTTGATATTGGCATATCCCTAGTTCTATATGGTATGTTATATGATGATACGTGATTAAAATTAAATCATACATTCAAAATTAACCTCTTTATTGGCTCATCTCTAATTACAACCTAAAAAATAATAAATTATAAATTAATTTATAAATAAAAATTCATTGCGTGAGTAATTGTCTATTTGTCCTTCAAGTTATCCCACCACTTTGTAACTATTTACAAAAGTCCATTTTCATTATAAAATCAAATTCAAAAATCAAAAATCAAAATTTAAAAAAAAAATTCAAATTTCAAAAATTTAGAATTTAAATTTGGACTACCCTTTAATTAAGAACACTATTTTCCTAATTAAATAAACTCATTAATTATCCTCCTTTTTAGAAAAAAAAAAAAAGATAAAAAGATAAAATTCATAATTATCTTTTGGATTCAAAATTCAAAAAATTAAAAAATTAAAAAGATAATTAAAAAGACAACATTCATAATTATCTTTTGGATTCAAAATAAAAAATAAAAGATAAAATAGATAATTATATTTGTATTGTCTATGGTTTCAAAAACCCTAGTCACCATGTAAGGCACGACAGTGGACAGTGACGGCAATGAGTGCCGGAACAGTATCGTCGGCCACCAGAATAATGACTCTGACGTGAACAGTCATTTCTGGCATGAACAGTAACTCCAACTGTGAGCACAGCACCGGTGACTTCTCGGTGGTTGTCTGACGACTTCTTGGCGGCGATTTCAAGCAGTTTAAGGTGACGATTTTAAGCGATTTCAGGTGACGGTTTCGAGGTAACAACGATTTTACATCAAATTTATAAAATTACAACTTTTTGCAACAAAATAAAATACATAAAATCCTATGCCTCAAATCCGGTGTACATCAATTCTATATTGAAATAAAAATGTCTAGAGCCAATAGTTAGGGATCCAATCACAAAACACATTCAAAACTGTTTTGAATCTACCAAACAAAATCATATGCAAAATATCCACAAAATTCATGATACGTTCGTTTCAAATATCAATATGCATAATTAAGAACTTATTGCTCTGATACCAATTGCTAGAACTGGTTGATTTTAAAATTATTTAAAAAATAAAATCAAACAACGTGCGATTATACATATACGACATTAAACGAGAAGATAGTGTTAGAATAATTTCTTTCACCTATACCTTGTATCAGAGAATTACTAAACTGACAGAATTCATTAGAGTGTTTTTGTGTTCTTCAAGTTTCAGGATCCAAATTACTCACTTGAACTCCAAAAACGATTTACAAATCATCCACCAACAACCACCCATTAATTTTAGAAATATATCTCATGAGAATTTTGTGTAGAAATTTGAGTGTGGGCTCTCAAAACGATTGAAGAAGAAAAATAAAAAAATTTCTCCTTCAATATATATTTCGGCGGCAATAGGGAGGAGGGGAAAATGTTTTTCTCTCTTACTTGCTTTGTTAACAAGTAATTGTATCTCATCCATGATCTATTTGCAGTCAGGTTGCTATTAAATATTGATAAAATGTAATTGTTGATATTTACAAATATACTCATATATTTATAAATTTTCAAAAATTCACCCCATATGTTCATAATTGCCAAAAATTATAATATTCTCTAGAGTTTGAGTTGTATCGAGATTTATCAATCTAATTAATAGATTTAATTGATCATTATCAAATAATTAATTAATTAATTTTTATTCACTAATTATCCATAATTAGAAAATAATAAACTAATTAATTTCAATACATATAATCACACTTAACTAATTAAATGGCATCACTCATTACATATAGATGTAGAAAATATGTGTTGGCACCAAAACATATTTTAATCCAATTTACTTCGTTTCTCTATTCCTAAGCTATTTCTGAGACCGAATGGGCCCACATGAACAAAGTGTATGATTCAAATACCCGACGAATTCATCTCCATATATTTTTGACTTATTTAGTCATGATTTCATACAACTCCTATATAGGTTCGATGTCGAATCAACTCTTGTTTCATGCGCACTACGTTTTCTGTTGGTGTAAATAAAAACTTTTTATTTTCACGATTCACGGAATATTTTAACATAATACCCATCGTTAATATCATTAACAAGAGTGGAATGTAAAATTACTATTTTACCAATCTTATTATTATTTTCTTAACTCATTTATTGACTGTGAATAAGAAAGACATAATAATGAATTGTCTCGTACAATTCATAAGTCTTAATCAAAGAATCGATTCATTGAATACCTAGCCAGGTTAATTTATTCACACACCCATCAATAAAGCATAAGGTGATATTGTTGCTTTCGCAATCCAACCACGAATTTTCATATATGTGAATCACTTAACGCCAACTTAATTGAATTACAATCCTAACAACCGAGGCATTGCCCGTAAATTCGAACTCACTCATTTAACATATTAAATATTGCTACTAACTAAGTCATGCTACGTATTCAACTCAGGATTATGGTAATTATGAAAATACCATTATGGTATAACAATTAAATGTAGAGCTAAGTAAACAATTTTAGGCACTAAACTAATTTGTTAACGGTCTATTCAACATGTTCATAACATGTCTATGTTAACCGGTTGAGTCTCCACTCCCATGCCCCAGGACTGGCATTCATTGGTTCAACCTAATAGTCGTAATCGGATTCGATTGCCTAATAAATCCTAAGACTGTAAATATCGTTATGAACTTTCTCAAAAGAGTTCATCTAGAGATGCCTCTATTTTTCACTCTTCGTTTGTTGATGAAATTTTCAAGACTTGAGTAATTTATAGACACTTTAATAAAACTTTCAATTTATTCATAAAAATTCAATAATGCTAATGTCAATGAAATAACTAAATACAAATAAATAGTTATTACACGTTACTTTATTGAAATATTCCAACATATTAAACATACAGTTCTGATCTATGCTTAATTTTATTGAAGCATCAACAACTGTATTGCAACCCCTACAATTGAAAGAAAAGCTAAATTATGAGCTAAATTGGCACTACCAGCAAGAGAATAATCCCCAAATATCAAAATAGACATACTTGGTGAGACAGAACTAGTGACAACAACAGGAGAAAAGGCATTATTGTATGCAGTAGGATTATGGATAGCAGAGATGTTAGGGTTAGCATTACATAAATATATATTAGGAGGATTTGAATGAGAGATTGAATTAGAAATAGTACTATCACAGTGTAAAACATCCACAGAAATCATATTAGGAACAACATAGGAGAGATTATGAGAAGAAGCAGGCATATTAGGAGAAAAAAAAACTCAGTGTCCAAGAAAGGATTGGCAAAACCATCAGCACTGCAGTAATGAATAAAAAAAAAGAATTGGCCTTAGACACTATAGAATGAGGATTAACATGCCTCCCCTCAAAGATAAAACTATTTCTATCTTTC
Source organism: Datisca glomerata (assembly GCA_003255025.1). Taxonomy (NCBI): domain Eukaryota; kingdom Viridiplantae; phylum Streptophyta; class Magnoliopsida; order Cucurbitales; family Datiscaceae; genus Datisca; species Datisca glomerata. The sequence goes on along the minus strand of QANY01013229.1, from coordinate 368,272 downwards.
TAGATAAACCAACAAAGACAATAGAGAAAAGAAGCCCATAAGCTTACCCCCACTAGGCTGAGCAATCAAATCTAGAATTCTATAATGAAGCCAATCAGAAAAGCTATGGCCAGAGAGAACAGAAACTTTGAGATTCAGAGGAGACAGAAACCATGTAGCTTTAACCCATTCACATTCAAAAAGTAAGTGTTCAATAGATTCATCACTCTTTTCACAAATAGGACATAAGGCATTAGAGATAATTTTCCTACGCTTCAAATTACTCCTAGTAGGCAAGTAATTTAAAACAAATCTCCAAATAAAAAGTTGGACTTTTTTAGGGATTTTGAACTTCCAGAATAATTTCCAAAAACCAGAACTAACCTCATGAGATCAAGAAGCTTGATAACCAAGATTAGCAAGCTTTTCACCAAAGAAAATGTTAACACTAAACTTACCATTCTTACAATGAGGCCAGATCAGTTTGTCATTGAAAATAGAACCATAAAGCTGAATATAGAGAATACTATTAGCAATCCAAGGAGGAAACAATTAAGAGATGAGATTATTATTCCAAAAGAAGCCATATTTATCATGAGGTAAGAAAAACTATTCACATTATGAGAAAAGAAAGAACTAACAGAAGGACAATTAGGGATCCAAGATTCATTCCATATTTTAATATAAAGGCCATTATCCACTCTCCAAATAGAATATTTAAGAAAGGCATCCTTACCATGACAGACACTCTTACACACCCAAGAACTCTTTTTAAAATAATTAGCATTCAAGAAGCTGGAGTTAGGGACATAAAGACCTTTAAGAACCTTGAAGCAAAGACTATCACTGTTTTCATAATTATTCAAAGTCTGCTTGCTAACAAGGCAGTATTGAAAGCCTCCAAATCCCTAAAACCAAGGCCACTATTAATTTTACTCTTGCAAAGTTTCAACTGAGAACACCACCTAAGGCCATTTTTATCACTATCATTAGCTCACCAGCAAGCAAAGTTAGCAGATTGGAGTTTAATACATATAGACAGGCAATTTAAAAATATGCATGGCATAAGAACGTAAAGCTTGAGCAACAGCCTTAAGGAGAACCTCTTTGTCTCTAAGAGACAACAAGTTGGATCTCCAACTAGCGACTCTACTATCCATTCTCTCTACAAGAGTTGCATAAATAGAGGTTTTAGAGGAGTTCCAATCAATAGGCAGACCTATGTAGTGCTTATGACTGAACTAATAGGAATGTTTAAAGTGTTAGTAAGAGAAGCTTACTTATGGGCAGAAGTGTTTCTACTAAACCAAAGACAGCTTTTCCTAAAATTGACACTCTGACCAGAGGCATTATAGTATTTATCAATGCATAATTTAAGATTAAGATAAGATTTAGTATTATCTTCACAAAAAAGAGGCAGTCATCAATAAAAAGAAGGTGAGAAATAGGAGGGCAAGTTCTTTTCATGATAATAGGACCAACAAGCCATTAAAAACATAGTTATTAACACGTCTAGCGAGAGATTCAGCAACCATAACAAAAAGCTAGGGAAACAAAGGGTCACCCTGTCTAAGACCACTTTGAGGCTTAAAAGAAACACAAGGGTTACCATTAATAAGAATTATATCATTATCTGAGGTGACACAAAGCATAATCCAGCCAACCACAAAATGATGAAAACCTCATTTAAGAAGCAAATTCTCGAGGAAAGTCCAATCAATTCTATTAAAGATAAAGAACACTCTTTCTACCTCTTCTCTATATTTAACGTGATAGAAAGCTTCCTGAGCAACAATGATATTATCTTGAATAAGTCTTTCACTAACAAAATTAGTTTGGTTCTGAGAGATAAAAGAAGGCAGGAAAGGTTTAATCCTATTCAAAATAATTTTAGAGAATATTTTATAACAAAAATTACATAGAGCAATAAATCTGAAATCACTGGGAGTTTTAGGCTGCTCTACGCTTGGAATAAGAAAAATAAGCGTCTCATTATCTGAATTAGGCAAATAGTTCCTACTAAAAAGTCTAAGGCTGCTTTCCAAAGATCATTACCAATTAAGTCCCATTTCTTATGATATAAATGGCCAGACATACAATCTGGGCAAGGGGCTTTGTCACCACCAAGAGAGAAAATAACATATTTGACCTCTTCAAAAGAAACAGGCAAAGTAAGAGAGTTATTGGTGTTGTCATCAATAATAAGGTCAATATGACTAAGGACTCGATCTTCATCAGATTTAGGACCTTTGAAATTGATGGTATTGAAATGATCAAGCATAATATTAGCAAGACTAGCGTCATCATAAACCCAATTACCCAAATTATTCTTAAGACCCCTAATTCTGTTTCTAGCTCTTCTTTTAAGGATAGACGAATTAAAAAAAGCAGTGTTTTTATCTCTAAATTCAAGCCAATGATTCTTGGCCCTGATACCCTAATGGATATCCTTTTTTTCCACAGATTATCTAAGTTACCCTTCATGACAGCTTTCCTAGCTTTCTGACTATCAATATTATCACTAAGGTTCAAAAGCTCTTCCTTGAGAAGGTCATTCTCTTTTTTATAATTAATATTCTTGTTCTTAAGCCAGCTTTTAATATCATGCTTACAAATTTTAATTTTAGTTAAAAAGTTAGTCATACCTCCAGCTTTATTAGCAAGATTCACGCTCTTAGAAACAATATTAGAAAAGTCATTTTCAAAATGCCACTTAGGCTCATACTTAAAACATCTTTTAGAGGAAACATTATGATCATTAAAATAAAAAATTAGCATATTATGGTCAGAACCAATTTCAAGAGGGATGATTTAACTTCAATATTAGGTAAATTATGGAGCATAACATCATTAATGAGTACTCTATCAAGTCTTTCTTGAATAAAGTTGCCATTATCCCTATTATTTCTTCAAGTAAGGAAACAACCCTTAGCATGGAGATCCATAACACTACACCTATTAAAAAGTCTCTAAACCTACTGGCCTTATTATAATCTATAGGTATGCCTCTAGATTTCTCAACAAAGGAGGCAAGTTCATTGAAATCCCCTACAATGATTCAGGGAGAGCCAGGGCCAAAATCAGAGCTAGCTATATGATCTAAGTCTTTCCATCTATCATTCTCATTCCTACTACCATAGATAAAAGAATATCTACAAATATCAAAGATAGTAACATCCATAGTATTTCTAGAGCTAGAAATACAAACAACATTCAAATCATTAGTTCAGAAAACAAGAAGTCCACCAGACATACTAACAGGATCTATAATAGAAGGAGAAATCAAATTTGAGATCTCTAGAGAGTACACTACTACAATTTTGGCCTACAATGACAGCCACATAGAAATTATAGTGACAATTATGTAAAATCTGTCAAAAGAAAAGAGGCGCTGGTGGAGAAATTTTTACTTTTGAGATAATATGATAGTTTTTAAATGCATTGTCATCAATATATTACCTATTATGACAATTATTTTTCGGTCTGTCATAGAAAGCTCTCACGTTTTTAAGATGACAGGGAAAAATAATTGTCATAGTTTTACAACAATGACTTTATTGATATATCTCTATAAATTTTCTTTATTTACAAAAATGTCATGCCTTTTAACCCTAACTCCTAATTTTAAAATCATTTCCCTCATTTTAGATTTGACGAAGATGACATAACTTGAGTTGAAGATAACATGTTCAAAACGTTTAAGATTCAAATCTTTTTGAATATAATCAACGTTTACTCGTGTATAAAACATGCACAAACACAGTACACAAGTTTTAAAAGATTAGTGTACATAAAAACAAAAACAAAATTGACAACTTATTTTTACCGTAATTTTCTTTTTGAATTTAGATTGTGTACAGTTTTGTCTTAACTACATACATTTAAATTTGATAAATTTAGACCGTCTGATTTAACATGACAAAAATCTTATTCAAACTCTGTAATTTCTTAGATCTTCAAAAAGAAGATTTTGGAAGTTTCAGTACATTCTAATTTGAAATGAGAATTCTCTTTTTAAGAATGTTCATGTATATCATATAGAGATTAGGGTTTCTCTCTACCTCTTTCTTTCACGTTTCAGATCTGGAAGATATACTCTGTGTGTGTGTTTTGATTGAGAAGCCCTAGTCACGCGACAAAGAAGAAGGTTATCGTCTTCAAGCCACATGAAGAAACCATAACTGCGACAGTGATTAGAGCTATTCTAGTTCGAGCTAGAAGATGTCGGATATGAGATTTCAGTGGTTAAGGCAAGCTCTAAGGCGTTGTCTTCATGCAATTGAGGATAGGGCGACCGCCAAAATTGATTCATGGGTCAACGATGGTTAGTGGCTGTGAGGTGTTGAAGTTTTTTTTTCTTTTTTTTTAATTTTAGCTTGGTCATAGCCACTGAAAGATAATTTGTTGCCTTATATGATTCCACAATGGGTTTTCTTCCCTTCGTTGTTTCACTATCTTTGGGGTCTTGAGCCCGTCCTCAATCCCACCTCTCTTGATCGTCGCTCAAAGCCCTAGAATTTGATGCCTTGTTCTCTCTTTAGTGGTATTGTTCTTATTTTCTCTATGTTATCGGTTGTCTTCTGCTCTTACTTTACTCGTTGTTTCAATTTTTTAATTGATTGTCTTTAGAAATTCATATTGTCAGGCTTGAATTGTAGAGTTTACATTTATTTCAAATTCTTATAGAATATGTATGCAGAATAATGTGTCATAAGATAACATCTGAACTGCTAATTTTTAACATGGCTTTAAACTTTTCTAGTTGAATCTAAATTTTTTTACATAATAATGTGTCATAGGACAACCTCTAACTGCTAGCTTTTGGTTTAAGTATCGAAGTTTACTTTGATGCTTTAAGTCCCAAAGTGATATTTTTTAGTAAATTATTCCAGATCAGTTTATGCATTGCTTCATGTTTTAATTGATACAGGTAATGAAGTTGATTTCCAATATGACAAGAAAGGACCCTCCCATTAAACTGTCACTTGGTGCCATTCAAGTTGTCAGTGTTGTAAGGCATCGAAGACTCTAATAGAGCATTTAATTTTATTAGTTTATTTGTCCCTGCAATAAGTCGTTTTGTTCTCGTATAAAAAATCTATCAATTAAAATTATTGTTACTAACTATATAGAGGTTCAATTGTGTATTTAAGGTGTTCTACTCCCTAAATTTGCTATGGAATGAAGAGGACAAATGTCACTTATTGAGGTTTTTCACTCAACTCTTACTTTTTTACCATATAAGTTTTTATTGTTAAACATTACTGATAATAAATAAAAAGTTAATAGATTTCTTATTTGTTCATTTCTTACACTTTTCTTACATCACAAGTTGCTTTCTTTGGTGAAAAAGCAGGATCTTCCTATAATGACTATGGGTTTTGTAGTGTTTTCACTACTTACTAAATGAATAGCAATTGTGCCTAATTGTTTCATTTTCTCCTTTTCATACAACAAAACACATGATGTTCATTACATTCCTTTGTGAAATTCGCTTCATTTTTCTTCCTTTTATTTCAGAACCAATAGTCAATTTGTGAGCGATTAGGAACTCAACACATTTTATATTCATGTCCTTTTTGGGACCAACAGTTCCAGTTGGTTATGATTTCTCTAAAAGATTTCATAGATATAAAGTTTTGTACTACATGTCTGCAGGCAATTACATCGATGGGTGATTTTTTCCTGGAAGCTCCTATAAGTTCTTAGCTGCTAGAGGAGGGTAATTTCATTTTTCATTTTTCTTTTAATTTTTCTACTATGTAATAGTTTTTCTAGCTATTAAGACATGCTTTGCTTGGAATTTGATATATGCTCTGAATGCATGCATTTAAATCTATTACTGAATTTCAAAGTGTGATTGTTTGAGTATGTTGATGCTTATAAATTATATACATTAGTTGTGTTATTTTTTGTAGAGATTTATGAATGATGATCCTTAGTGGTATTGCAAAAGATTATACAACTCTATAAATCATAATAAAACTAGAGCTCTTGTTAGTTTCATTCTATCAAAGTTTTTAAGTCCTCCAAGTTTATAAGTAGCATGTACGACCTTATGTGATTACATTATAAAATTTTGAGATATCAGTGTTAAATTTTGTCGAGTTTCACTTGATTTGTGTTTAATCTTGCCTAACCCCCCTCTCTCTGCATGATTTCCCTCGAAGCCTTTCCCTTTATTTTTAAATTTTCTTTTAGCGTTTTGAATCTTTTGATTTAAGGAACTTAATCTTCGGTACAGGAAGTACCCTTACGAAAGAAGAATGCTTTGATGGTGTCAGCTAAAGTCTTTTTTGAAGAACGCTTTGATTGTATATTTTACTCACTTTCTTAAATTCTCTATGAAATGATTCGATTTTCTTTCTAGATCTTATAGTAGATTTGTTATATGCTTCCATTGCTAGCTGATTAGGTTTCTTAAGGTTATGTTTAGTGTCGGTTAGAGTTGAATTTGTTTTATTATGGTGGATCGGCAACCAATATGAGTAGTTTTGCGTCTACTAGTTTAAACATTGTAATTTGTCCAGAGGCTGAAGTTTGAGTTGGATGTTGCTACTTGAAAGTGATCAATTTTCGTGTTTGCTTTTTAGAAGATGTATTTTCTTTATTGTTCTTATCGTTAATGGAAATGTACCAATGTGTCGCTACCTTTGTGCTCTAGTTCTCTCTGCGTTTCTGTCTCTGTAACTCTATAGGATTGGATGGAAGAAATTTGTCTTAAAATTTTATCTGAATATGATCTGCATTGTTGTTGGCTTAATGGGATCCATGCCTAGCATATGAATTGTCTCTTGGATTTGACTCTTGAAATTAAAAACTAAAAGCTTTTTTTTCCAAGAAGAAATGTCTTGAAATTTGTTTTCTCAATTGTGTGATCTCTAAAATTATTATAGTTCATCAGATAAAATCTATTATATAAGTAGAAAAGTTTAAAGTCTTAGATATTTTGTTGGTTGTCTATGATGAAACTCCCGTAAGCAGATGTAATCTACCGCTGTTAAGTGTGGTCAAGTAAATATATTGTATCTATAACCTAGATGTATAATTTATTCTATAACTTCCATGTGTGTCAAGAGTGACTTAATAGCATTTAGAATGTTGTTTTGTTGTAGCTATTTTACGCAAATCTGATTATGAAGTTCTTTATTATACTTTCTAATTCTTCTCCACTTTTGTTATGCATTATATGATAATTATTCAAGATGGATGGGAAAGTCGGTGGGTTAAATTTGACTGGAAGAAAGATGAGAACACAGCTGGGGAGTGGAACCAAACCTCTGGTAAATGGCACGGTGACCCTAACGACAAAGGTGCATTTTCTAAACCTTGCGACGATTTATGTTAATACAATGTTATATTTTATTGATTTTACTTGCTAAGGGTATTGACTGGGCTAATGCTAAGTATCCATGTCATATATGTTACAGGTATCAAAACAAGTGAAGATTACAGGTTCTATGCTATTTCGGTTGAGTTCCCTGAATTAAGTAACAAAGATAATACATTTGTCTTCCAATTTTTCGCAAAGCATGGACAGAAGCTTGACCGTGGTGGTGGCTACATGAACTTGCTCAATGGTGAAGTTGATCAGAAGAAATTCGGTGAGAATACCTCATACAGGTACATGACGAACCCTGTACAAAATAACTTTTTAATGTGATTCGAATTATTTCTGGCCATTATTGATTCTGACTTGTGAAAAAATTATTTTCCTTTATTCAAATTTGCTTGTTGTTTTCAACTGTGCAAATTAGAATTTTGTCTCTCTTTATATTAAAACTGGTTGCTTTCTTTCTCTCTTTAGCTCATTTAATGTATATGATAAATCCTTCGTGGGAAGGTAATTTAATGAAAAAAGTCATCATGCTCCATGAAAATTTCTTTAAAAAATAATTTGGACATTAGATTATGGAGATTCTCCGTCATCTAATTGTTTTTGCAGCACTTTTGATGACGGAGATTCTCCGTCATCTAAATATTTTTGGTGGCACATATGATGACAGGAATTTTCCGTCATCTAACATGCGGTCAGCCGTCATTATAGGATTATAATGACGGGTTTCACCTTCATCTAAGGCCAAAATTGTAGTAGTGGTACCTCAGCTTTTTTCTTATGCAGTTTGGTTTCCATAAAAAAATAAGATGGGGTTTATGGTGATGCACAACATCCCTAAGAGCTTAGACTATCAAGAAGTTCCCCAACCCTCCACAGTTCTATATGATGAAGCTCATTGATCCTCTGGTGACTTGTCAGGGCAAGTCACCATTGCGCTTAGACTGATGTTGTGGTAAGAATTCAAAAGGATCTCTCACAGGTTTTCAGAACTCCAGTCAGTTTCTTCAGTTATGGCTCTCTTAAATCCATGAGAATCTAAACTTTTGGTCCTGATATCTTTCTTAGGTTCTTCCCATTTGGTGGGCTTCTTTTGTTGAATTTTTTTTGTTTCCCTCAATAGTAAAGCAAAAATCAGGCTAACTTTCTCTGCTAACAATAGCCAGATTAAGACTAGATGTCATCTGAGGAGATTTGCTTTGAGCCTTAAAGCTTCTTAAAAACTTCTCTTTAATTCTCACTAGGGTCTTTTAAGTTTGCTTCTACTTTCATCCAGACATCAAAAGCAAGGTTACTACTATCCAGAATTTGTTTGTCCTCATAACTTCTCAAATCATGACAAAGCATCCCACACTTGTGGTAAAATTGGGACGGACATTCATATTTGACTTCAATCCAAATGGCTTCTCTTTCTTGCCTCTTCACCCAAAATCCATGAATAAGGCTTTTGTTAACCTTGATCTCTATTCTTACATGAACAGCCCTAGCAAGATGACCCTTAAAGAGTATAATCATCAATCTCAATAAGATTACCAATAGATGAAGCAATCTTCTTGATGATGGCAGGGATAACCCAGTCAGGCGGAAAATCCCCATTACACATCATCTCAATAAATTGATGCTCTTTGATTGTGAGTCCCTCATAAAAATAACATACCAAGCGCCAACTTTCGTACCCATGATGATGAAACAAGTTCAACAACTCTTTGAATCTTTCCCAAGCTTGGTATAATGTTTCACTGTCCTTCTAGGAGAATGTTGAAATTTGTCTCTTTATGTTGTTATGTGCGAAATAATTCTTGAAAATTACTTGTGTCATTTCCTCCTAATTACCTATTGATCTTGGTCTCAAAGAATACAACCAACTTTTCACTTTGTCTTTTAAGGAGAAGAGAAAAAACCTTCAACCTTACAGAATCAGCCTTTCAATTCGACTATAAAAAGTAGCTATTACCTAAACCATGGAAGGTAGGTAATAACTAAATCATTCCCGGTTTGAAATCTTGATGCGGAGTATTCACAGGAAACATTATGCATGATGGCGTAGCCGTAGAGTAGGATGTAAATAATCTCCCAAAGATTTTACAACATTTTCCTCTAGTCCAACATTTTACTCTAATGCTTCGTCTCGATCCATGTTGCTACCTAGAAATAAGTCAAACAATAAAGTAGTAGTCAACTATTCAAATGAACAGTTAGAAGTTGGTGACTTAGATCTTTTTACAAATCTTCCCAATTTATCTTTGTATATTTCTATATTCCCAGGAGTTCACCATAACAATTTTTTAAAAATTTTTTATTTTATTTTATTTNAACTATTTAACATCACATCCAGGCAATATATACAGATAAATAAGTGATATATATATATATACACACACACACACTAAACCTAAAGATACGGCAACAAGAAAATTTTTGAATTTTTTTAAATTAAAAACAAAATCTAACGTAACGGAACAAAGATACTGTATTTGATGAACTCACTAAACTTCTTGTGTCGACGACGCTTCTCCGGCAACGACGTCAAAATTTGATTACGCTCAAAATATATCTACGGTGATTGCAATATAGATTGAGATGTCAATCCCAAGAAAAGTATCGTACAATAAGAAATAGCGAGTTAAAGCAATCATCAATAATTAATGAAGAAGAAACTATGATTTGTTTTTTAGCAAAAGAAAATATGATTTAGATTAACAACGTAATAGTAAAAATGATTAATAGCAATAATAAAAATGGCAAGGCATCAGAAATCACTTTCAATCTTAATTTCTCTATTTCTCACTTTGATTCATAATGATAACTCAATTACTTGTTTGACATCCCAAACAAACAATCAGAAAATATTTAGTTGAGGACCATAGAAATATAATGTATATTTGATAGGATGAAACACTATTCTGTGAAATTATACTCTGACATATCTTACGAATTATCAAAAATCGACAATACATTGAATGAAAATATTGTAGTAAAAGATCAATACGTAAAATAAAATTATCAGTAACAACTATAAATTAAAACATTCACATAAACCACTACAACATATGTGATATTCTACACGTAACATCCTGATCGTCAAAAATTAAACATACATGTAATTTCATAATTTTAAAATTTTCAATTCAAAACAAACTCTAATTTTGAGAAAATTTCAAAATTGAAATTCTTAATTTACCTATGATAGAAAAACCTTGACCTTAAATAGCAGAAGTATTAAACTTATCCATGATCAAAATCTTTTTCATTAAATAGTGGATGCAATAAAATGTCTTAAATGCATAATTAATAAAAGCTCGATAAAACTGAATTAAACTCTTTATTAAAGTCAAAACTTAAAATTCATAATTCATGAAGTTTTCACTCATCATAAATCGTAGAAAAATATAACGTAAAATAAACTACTTAAATAATTGAGTTTAACAGAAAAAACACATTAAGAAGCTATCAAAGTTGATTTCAAAAGGCTGGGTTCCTGCTTCAAAATCCTTCAGGACTAGGAGACATCCGTTGAACGTCCACAGCCCTTTAGACTTAGTTCTCTCCATTTCTTTTAGGCAGAGAAACTGGAAAAGAAGTAAGTGTTTATCGAGAACTTTCAATTCGAGGCCATCTTCAATGCCCCAATTCCTTCGAAGAACAAAGATCATAACAGTGGGATTTATGCTTCTTTCGGAGAAAAGCTTCCCAACCAGCCAGCCACTGAGATCGAGGACACATTCAAGGCCATCCACCAAACTATCCATCCTGTGAAAAGAAACAGGAGGAAGGATACAAACATAGATAAAATTGAGAGAAACAAAGAAGCCAATCAGAGAAAACCCAGATAAAGAAAGAAGAGAAAAGAGAGGGAGAAACAAAGAGAGGAAAAAGTAGTTATCGTAGCAACGGCTAGTTCTCTCAAGGAAAAGAACTAGAAGACATAAAGCAAACTGAGCTTTCAAAGACGAGGGCTAATCCCCGAAGAGTTTCTTGAAATGAGTCTTGGGCTTCTTGGAGAGAAGATCAATCAAATTATACTAAATGACCGATATCCAAAAACGTATTTGTTAGCAGTTTCAAGAACTATTTTAATTCATTTTTCCAAAAACTTTATAAAGAACAATTTTCCAAAAACGTATTTGTTAGGCTGACTTTTTTATTTTGAATTTAATTTTGAAAGTTTTGCATTTAAACGGAGTTTAATTATATTTTATTATGCATCATTTTATAATCGCAAGCAGAGTAGGAGAGTATTTTCTGATTTATTACAATTATCTAATCTCTGTTAATGAGTTCATTGAATAAAAGGTGTTCTTTCCAATTATGTTAATGAATATGAACAAGTATCTCCGTTAAAGAAAAAGAATTCTCATTGTAATTTAGTTAACATGTTAAAGTAAATGAAAAATGTATAATATGTCGTTAACATCAATATAATTATATAATATTTCATGCTAATGACAACATGGTTATAAAAATCAACTAAACGTTCACATTTGAAAAAAAGAAAGATATTAACACAGTTAATAACATACTCTTTATGAAAAGAGTATAAACAGATTTAAGCTTTTAGTATTTATGGAGTTATTAATATACATCAGCTATTAGAATCACCTAATTATATTAAATCATAATTGAAATTATGCAAGAAGCAACCGGGATATATGAAAAGCTAAAAAAATTGGTAGTTGATTGGCTACAAGAATGTTGCAATAAACTAATAGTAATAACTAATATTTCATAGTTTAATAGAATTATTATTTAATACTTTAATTAAAATAGATAAATTATATTTATGACACTTGCTTGGTGAGAGTTGGGTATGAGTATATGAATACATTATTTAAAACATAACTCAACAGTCTTCAAAGAAAAAAAATTATACGGTGTTGTCATTATAAAAAAACTATATAAGAGTAAATTTAGAGCTACATAGACTATTGTTTAAACAATATATGAAAAATGTATTATTATTGTTAAGATATTATATGTATTTTTAGGATTACATATAGTTATTAGTATATGCAATATACAAATTCTAGTTGAGTCAAAAGGTTAATTAGAAGACAAATTATTGTAGAATTAAAAGCTAGAAAATGTATTAGAATAAATTTTATAATTGTACCATGACAAGACAAAAATACCTAAAATAGAAAAAAAATAGTTAATTAACTATCATAAATGAGAAATTTAAAAATCTCAAACAGAAATATATTAAAGATAATTGTTTTATGAAATTTATTATAAATTGACATTAAATGAGAGCAAACTCTTTTGATACATATTTTTTTTCGAGAAAAGAGGCAAATATTCTAAGGAAATGGCGAAAGAAAAACAACTCAACTTAGGAGAATGTCTCAATATTGAAGTGGATAATAAGTATTCTTTTTTATCTTTAATATTTAAATTATGATAATATTTTCTCTATTAACATTTTGTTGTATATATCACACATTCAAAATTTATTGATATATTAGGTGATTCATAAATTGTAGAAAATGAACTATAGAAAAATTTAATTTTAACGTTACATCAAATAATAGATAAAATATGATGACAATTTTTAATATCATCTTTTTTTTCGGGTTTCAGTCTTTCAACTTCTTTTTAAATACTACATTTTTTATACTAACTTACTATTTAAGTCACTCCATTTTTTTATTTTTCGTTTATAAAATTTGTTATAAGTAACTTTTTAAAGTGACTATATTTAAATTTTATACATATTATGTGCGTAGCAAGGGAATATTACTAGTTTTTTTTTTTTAATTTTTGGGATAACTAAGAGAGGTAAGGGTGTTTATTGTCAGTTTGATTTGGGTTTAGATCAATTCTATAACCAAACTAATATAATCAATTTAATAATTGAACAAGTCAAATCAAACCAATCCAAACAAAACCATTAATTATGGGTTTGGTTTGGGTTGAGTTGGTGGTTTTGTGTCATTTGTATTTAAAGTTAATGTAGGAGAAAAACTCATCTTAATAAAGTAAATTTTCTTTTATTAGATAATTTAGTTAATAAAATAATTTTTATACAATCAATGAATAATAAAAATGTGTGTTATTTCATTAAGCTGAGCTTGTGTTCTACATTAGGACTGGACTAAGATGGGATGATATTAGACTTAACTTTATGTCTAAGTAGTTGGTTTGGTTTGAGTTGAGTGATTTTGAGAGGAAACTATACCCAAACCAAATTTAATGAATCTTTTAAAAATAAAACTAAATAAAATCATTTTTACTATTTAAATTCGCCCAATAGATTATAGCTTGAGTAAACTCGGGCAGTTTATATAATATCTCGACCTTCGTAAATGGGCATTTTCATAAAATTGATTTAAAAGATAATGGAAGTTTAAAATTTGATTTTAAAGATAGATTATTTGTATTTTTTGTAAAACTATTTTTTATTATATAAGATTTATTCAAAGTCTGATTTTTTTAAAATTTTAAAAGTGTTTTAGTATATAATTTTAAATTCACTCACACCATATGCTTGTGTATACTCTAGTATTACCCTACTCTATTTTTATCCTTATTCGGCAATCTCACCCCTTCAATTGAAACTCACTCACACCTATATGCGCATACATCCTAAACCAACCCTAACCTAATATTATATATTTGTTCTTCAACTCTCTCCTCTCCCCACACAGCCTCTCACCCCACGCAGCCACCTGCATGCCAGCAATCCTTCTTCTTCTTTGTTGGTCTCTCTCTAAACCTTGGCCGCTATAAGCTTTGAATTTGGGTAATCTTCTTCTCCTTTTTTTTCTTGATTTCTTTCTTTTATCTCTTCCTCTCTCTCTCTCTCTCTCTCTCTCTCTCTCTCTCTCGTCCTTGCTTCGTCTCCCTCCCTCTCTGTTTTCGTCTCTTTCTCTCGGATCTCTCTTAAACGGAGCCCATGAATTCTTCTTCAATTTTCTAACAACCCAACGAAAACCCCCTCTCCCTTTTTAATGTCTTCGTTCTCTCCATGTCTTCTTATTCTTCTTCTTTCTCCTTATTCTCTCCTTTCCCCTCTGTTTTCATTCTTTGATTTTGTCTCGACTCTGCACTTTGTGAGCGTCTTTCACCACCTTCACGGACTGCTTCCAGCGCTGCCACGTCTTCAAGTTGGTAAGCTTTTGTTTCCTCTCTTCGTCCCCCTCTCTCTGTTTCTCTTAGTCTATCTTTTTTCTCTATGTTTTCTTTCCTTTTTTCCCTCTGTCTCTCTTCTTCTTTCTTTTTTTGATCTTTGCTTCTCCATATTTTACTTCATATTTCTCCTTCTGTTTTTCTCTCGCTCTCACCTCTGCTTCTCTCTCCCATTCCCCTCTGTTTTCTCACTTTCTCGTCATTCTCCCCTGCTCTTTCCTTCCTTTTTTTTCTCGTTGTGCAGTTGGTTCTGCCATGAACCAGTTCAAACCCGAACTGAACCGATTCAGTTTATCTGGATCGGTCTGAACCAGTCCATCTGATAAAACCAAACCAGACTTGTCTGAACCAACCCGATCTGAACCATTTGACCCGAATCTTTATCATTTAGCTTATTACCTAATACATTCTTTTTCGACCTCGCTTAGACCGCTCTGCACTGTTTTAATTAAATCTATTTTATTTTAAGATATTAAAAATGTGTTTATATTGATTTATTTCAAAACAATTTAGTGATTATATTTTTTTTATTTCAGGTCATTAATTGTTTAATTCATTCTTCCACTTCAGGTAAGTGGGCTTACATGATAGAGGTGACTCTCGTTGTTATAAATGTATATGCTTTGTGTAAGTGAACTTATATTGTAATATGACTCATGTGTGATAAATGTATATATTTTGGGCAAGTGAATTTATATTGTAATGCGACCCACGTGTGATAAATAATATATGTTATTCTCATCAGCTTTAATTGTCTATAAGTATGTTACGTTCATATATATGTTTGTGTAAATTGACTTATATAACGATATGACTCTATGATTATAATTGTATCATGAATTTATTATCTGTTTAACCATTTTTTAATAATTATTATATTTCGTTAACATTTTGGTAATTATTACTGTTCAGTTATTAATGTGATTATCATGAGATAAATGTCTGAGTATGACTGATTTTACGTTAGTATGTTATCATGTTTGATTCTATTATATGTATCAGTATGCATTATATGATTAATTTTTATCATACGTTGGATTCAGCAAGTTATGAGGTTAATTCATTCAAGTGATAATTAAGCAAGATATGAACTTAAGCACGACCATTAGTTAACAAGAAATTAGGATTGTTCATATTTTGTTATGTTAAATGAATGGGGTGTCAACTGTTCATGTTTTCCTCACACATATGGTGCCAACTGTTCATGTTTTCCTCACACATATGGTGTCATCTGTTCATGTTTTGGTCATACATTGGGTGTCATCTGTAAATGTTTTCCGTCACTCATGAGGTGCCATCTGTTCACGTTTTCCGTCACCTATAAGTGCCATTTGTTCTGTTGTCCAATGTGTGTCATCTGTTTCATCACCTGACGTGTGCCATCTGTTTCGTCGCCCAATGCGTCATGATGTGTTTCAGTTAACGTGTGATCAGTTCTGATTAGGTTGTTAACTAGAGGATAAGCCAAGACAATATATGATTAAGATTGTTAAATGATTCTGTTTGAGACACCTGTTATCTGAGTGCTATGTTAAGCCATGTCATGATCCAGTACATTACTTTATTTTATTTATGATATATGTCAAGTTCAGTTATGTTATGTCATGATTGCATTTATGACATGTGGATGCATGTTATTATGTGATTTTACTTACTGAGTATTTTAAAATACTCATTCCCTCACAATTATTTATGATGCAGGTGGTGATGGCGAGCAACATGAATGAGAGACTGTCATAACTTGTTAGATCAGAGGAATTTACGTTTTCAGTTTATGATTGATTTAAAAATTAGGAAACATTTTCTGTTAAACTTGGTTATTTAAGTAGTTTATTTTACGTTATGATTTTCTACGAATTATGATGAGTGAAAGTTTCATGAATTATGGATTTCAAGTTTTGACTTTATTTCAGAATATAATTCAGTTTTTTAAGGTTTCATTAATTATGCATTTAAGATGCTTTATCACTTCCGCTATTTAATGATTAAGATTCCGATCATGGATAAGTTTAATACTTCCACTATTTAAGGTCAAGGTTTTTCTATCATTGGAAAATTAAGAATTTTCAATTTGGAAATTTTCCCAAAATTAGGGTTTGTTTTGAATTGGAGATTTCAAAATTATGAAATTACACGTATATTTAATCCTCAGGGATCGGGACGTTACAGTTTGGTATCAAAGCAATGGCTTTAGATTCTGTACACTTTTCATAGTGAAAAATATGGCATGTCACTCACTCGGCTCCTCCATCACCTTACAGGTCAGGTACGCACGATATGTATGTTTTAATTGTTGATTTAGTATGATGTGCTTTAGTTTCATTATGACATGTTTGTTACATATGTGTTATATTTGTGCAATAAGATTAGGCTTTTGGTAAGTCTTAAATTTTGGTGGGTAGTAGAGTAATGGCTCCCCTACGAGAAACAACAATCATGCACTGGTCGATCCTGCTGTGAACCGTCTGGCAACCATTATCAAAATGTTCAAGAATTTTTGGAGTTGTTGAGGCAGACAGTGATGACTTGCCCAGCTCAACTACAGTAACCGCAACAGGAAACAATGGTCGACGTGCAGCTGATCCACACCTTTAGGAGGCTGAACCCGCCCGAATTTGATTGTCTTTCATCTGATCCATTATTAGTTAACGATTGGATTACGAGATTGGAGCAGATCTTCCAGCTTTATGATGTGTTCTGAGATTCAAAAGGTTGTTTGGGCAACTTTTATGCTGACGCGGGAAGCTCAAAAATGGTAGGAGCTCACGCAAAGAGCTCATGATGTTGTGCATAATCCGGTGACATTGGATTGATTTTAGGAGCTTTTTTTTAGAAGTATTTTTCGATCACCGTGAGAGCGAACAAGGAGGCCGAATTTCTTAGGTTGGTGCAAGGTAATTGGACTATTGTTGATTATGAGAGGAATTTTGAAGAATTATCTCACTACGCCATGCATTACGTTGATAGCGAGTTCAAGAAGGCTCACACGTTTGAAAGGGGACTTTGTCCAGAGATAAAGAGTTCTGTGCTACTCCACAAGTATACCACTTACACAGCGGTGGTTGAAGCAACGTTGTTAATGGAGCAGAATCTTTTACCAAGATAGCTGCCATGGAATGATAGCTCGTCGTAAGAGAAAAGAAAGCTTCATGATGACCATATTGAACAACGAGATGCAAAGAAACAAGTTAGAGATTCTCATCTTGTTTGCGTCACTTGCAACAAAAGCCATGTCGGACAGTTTTATCGGGATTAATGCTTCCTTTAAGTGTGGAAAACTGGGCATTATCTCAAGGATTGTCTGTTGAACAAACAAGGTCAGAACGATAGTACAACAATCGACAGGAATAAAGGAAAGGCATTCGCTTTGACACATCAGGAAGCGGGTGATTAAACTGCAGTTTTTGTCTGTATACTTCTTGCTTATGGGCATTCAATCTTCACATTGATTGTACATTGATTTTGTTTTCTTCATTTGTGTTTTGTGTTTTACCGTTGGTTGAGTTTTGGATTCTTTTTGGGTATTTTCAGTGTTTTAAAAATGTGGCATCTTTCTTTCGAGGACGAAAGTTTTTTAAGGAGAGGAGAATGTAATATCTTTCGTAAATAGGCATTTTCGTAAAATTGATTTAAAAGATAATGTAATTTTAAATTTTGATTTTAAAGATGGATTATTTGTATTTTTTTGTAAAATTATTTTTTATTAGATAAGATTTATTCAAAGTCTGATTTTTTTAAAATTTTAAAAGTGTTTTAGTATATAATTTTAAACTCACTCACACCATATGCTTATGTACACCCTAGTATTACCCTAACCCTATTTTTATACTTATTCGGCAATCTCACCCCTCCAATTGAAACACACTCACACTTATATGCACATACACCCTAAACCAACTCTAACCTAATATTATATATTTGTTCTTCAACTCTCTCCTCTCCCTCGCAGCCTCTCACCCCACACAGCCATCTGCAGGCTAGCAATCCTTCTTTTTCTTCATTGGTCTCTCTCTAAACCTTGACCGCTACAAGCTTTGAATTTGGGCAATCTTCTTCTCCTTCTTTTTCTTGATTTCTTTCTTTTATCTCTCTCTCTCTCTCTCTCTCTCTCTCTCTCTCTCTCTCCTCCTTGCTTCGTCTCCCTCCCTCTCTGTTTTCATCTCTTTCTCTCGGATCTCTCTTAAATGCAGCCCATGAATTCTTCAATTTTCTGGAAGCCCCAACGAAAACCCCCTCTCCCTTTTTAATGTCTTTGTTTTCTCCATGTCTTCTTCTTCTTCTTTCTCCTTGTTCCCTCCTTTCCCCTCAATTGTTATTCTTTGATTTTGTCTCGACTCTGCACTTCGTGAGCGTCTTTCGCCACCTTCACGGACTGCTTCCACGTCTTCAAGCGGTAAGCTTTTATTTCCTCTCTTTGCCCTCTCTCTCTCTTTCTCTCAGACTATCTTTTTTCTCTTTGTTTTCTTTCCTTTTGTCCCTCTGTCTCTCTTCTTTTTTCTTCTTTTAATCTTTGCTTCTCCATATTTTGCTTCATATTTCTCTTGTTTTTCTCTCGCTCTCACCTCTGCTTATCTCTCCATTTCCCCTCTATTTTCTCACTTTCTCGTCGTTCTCCCCTGCTCTTTCCATCCATTTTTTTCTCGTTGTGCAGTTGTTTTTGCCATGAACCAGTTCAACCCGAACCAAACTGGTTCAGTTTATCTGGACCGGTCTGAACCGGTCCATCTGATAAAACTGAACCGCATTGGTCTGAACCAGCCCGGTCTGAACCATTTGACCCGAAGCTTTATCATTTGACTTATTACCCGGTACATTATTTTTTCGACCTCGCTCAGACCACTCTGCACTGTTTTAATTAAATCTATTTTATTTTAAGATATTAAAAATGTGTTTATATTGATTTATTTCAAAACAATTTAGTGATTATATTTTTTTTAGATTTCAGGTCATGAATTGTTTAATTCATTCTTCCGCTTCAGGTAAGTGGGTTTACATGATAGTGTGACTCCCGTTATTATAAATGTATATGCTTTGTGTAAGTGAGCTTATATTGTAATATGACTCATGTGTGATAAATGTATATGCTTTGGGTAAAAGAATTTACATTGTAATGTGACCCACATGTGATAAATAATATGTGTTATTCTCATCAGCTTTAATTGTCTATAAGTATGTTACGTTCATATATATGTTTGTGTAAATTGACTTATATAACGATATGACTCTGTGATTATAATTGTATCATGAATTTATTATCTGTTTAACCATTTTTCAATAATTATTATATTTCGTTAACACTTTGGTAATTATTACTGTTCATTTATTAATGTGATTATCATGAGATAAATGTCTGAGTATGACTGATTTTACATTAGCATGTTATCATATTTGATTCTATTATATGTATCAGTATGCATTATATGATTAATTATTGTCATACGTTGAATTCTGCAAGTTATGAGGTTAATTCATTCAAGTGGTAATTAAGCAAGATATGAACTTAAGCACGACCCTTAGTTAACAAGAAATCAGAACTATTCATGTTTTGTTCTGTTAAATGAATGTGATGTCATCTGTTCATATTTTTGTCACACATAAGGTTTCATTTGTTCATGTTTTGGTCATACATTGGGTGTCATCTGTAAATATTTTCCGTCACTCATGAAGTGCCATCTGTTCATGTTTTTCATCACCTATGAGGGCCATTTGTTTTGTCGCCCAATGTGTGTCATCTGTTTCGTCGCCCGATGTGTGCCATCTATTTCGTCACCCAATTCATCATGATGTGTTTCAGTTAACGTGTGATCAGTTCTGATTAGGTTGTTAACTAAGGGATCAGCCAAGACAAGATATGATTAAGATTGTTAAATGATTCTGTTTGATACACATGTTATCTGCATGCTATGTTATGCCATGTCATGATCAAGTACGTTACTTTATTTCATTTATGATATATGTCAAGTTTAGTTATGTTATGTCACGGTTGCATTTATTATATGTGGCTGCATGTTATTATGTGAGTTTGCTTACTGAGTATTTTAAAATACTCATTCTCCCACAGTTATTTATGATGCAGTGATGGCGAGCACTGTGAGTGGGAGACTGCCATAACCTCTTAGATAAGAGGAATTTATGTTTTCAGTTTATGATTTGACTTAAAAATTAGGAAAACATTTTCTGTTAAACTTTGTTATTTAAGTAGTTTATTTTACGTTATGATTTTCTACGAATTATGATGAGTGGGTTTCATGAATTATGAATTTCAAGTTTTGACTTTATTTCAGAATTTAATTTAGTTTTTCGAGGTTTTATTAATTATTCATTTAAGATACTTTATCGCTTCCGCTATTTAATGATTAAGATTCCGACCATGGATAAGTTTAATGCTTCCGCCATTTAAGGTCAGGGTTTTTCTATCATTGGTAAATTAAGAATTTTCAATTTGAGAATTTTCTCAAAATTAGGGTTTGTTTCGAATTGGAGATTTCAAAATTGTGAAATTACGCGTATGTTTAACTCTCGGGGATCGGGGCGTTACAGTTTAGTTGGTTCATCGATTATTTTGCACACCCCAAGAGAGAGGATTTCTGAAATTATGAGTGAGGAGAGAGAGTAAATTTTGAAAATCTTTTATGAGAGAAGAGAGAGTAAATTGTATTGTGGGGGAGAAGTTATTAGGACAGAAGATAAAAAGAATAATGGGATTTTAAAGAAACTGAATTTTAGGAGAGAGGAGAGATGAGAGAAAAAGAAAAGTTTGAGGGTATAATAATAATTGTCTATATTTATTAAATGATCTTTTTAAGGCCATTTAGAACTGTTACTTTTTATATTTATTAATGAGGTGAGATTTTTGATATATTAATTTTGTTCGATGTTACTATATGTGTAGAAAACCTTAGGGTTAATTTCACTAAAAAGATGTTGGCCCACTTATATGTGAAATTGAATTAAAATTTTGACGTGGAACGATAGTTGAGGTCCCAGAATTCTTGAAAAATAGAGTAGGTATTTCATTTTGGGTATTTTATTAATTTGTCAAAGCTTAGGGATCAGTTCTAAGTAGGAGAGTTCTACATAAAAAGATGTCATTATAGTGATAAAGGCATAAACATATTCAATTGAATTTTCTTCATGGAATTATCTCTTGAAAAGCTTATCTGGAAATGCAAAAGAAAATATGGGTAAAAGTCAAATGAAGAAATACCGAAGAGTTTACTTTGACAAATTTGCCAATGACACTAGGTTGGTGATGCATTGTGAAATTTCAAAATGACAAAAATTTGGAGTTTTATTAGTGGATAATTCTATATTTGCATGTGACATTAATTTTGACATTTCATAGTTTCAAATAAAATAAACTCAATTTTTATACTTTATATTTTAAGAGTAGTTTCACTTGAAACCCTCAACTTTCACTCGAAGTTAAAAACAATCACAACTTCAAAATCCTTTCTAGGAGTCTCTAAACTTTTACTATCAATTAAAAACACTCTTCGTTTGTTTTTCCATTAATATGCCCAGATGTAGTATACTTGAGGTAGTTTCTTTTTTGTCAAAGTTATATTGTATATTTTAAGGGGAATGTGGAATATGACTCGAACACACGACCTCTAAGGTATAGGTGTGAGGGTTTAACCAAGCGCACCAACAAAAGATATTAACATTGATTTTGAACAAAAATCAAGGGGATTAAGTGAATTGCCCACATTTTCTAATTTACTCTTAAAATTGTTAATATAATTTCTAGATTCCAAATCATTTGTAATGAGCATCATCATTTAATAATTTTTTAAGTCAAAATTTTTAAAGATCTTTTTTTGTCAAAGTTATATTATAATTGAAGGAGTGAGATTTACAATGATTCAAAAGATTGATTGAGAGATCTAAATCACTCGTAAAAAAATAAGACAAAAATTAGAGGCATATGTATGATTACATAATATTTTGATAAAACTCACAGAGATTACAGCCTTTCCTACAATGTACTTAGATTCAAAACTGTCCATGGAAGTTTATATAAAACTGGACATAACTCTATATATATATATATATATAAAAGGTAAATTCAACTTACACCCCTAAATTTTAGGTATATTAATTTACGTGCATGAACTTTAAAATGAACAATTTAGTCCTCCAACTTTCTTTATGTATGAAATTAGTACTCCTTTGATTCATTCCGTCAATCACAACCATAACATTTAAGAAAAAGACCGTGAAACAAAATGGAGCTTTAGAGTTTTTCTATTAGTTGTAGCACACACGCGAAACAATGTACCTAATAGAATGTTAGTTAATTGACGGAATGAACAAACAACATATGACCTAATTTTGCGCATAAAAAAAATTGAAGGATTAAAATAATCCATTTTAACGTTTGTGAGTGTAAATACCGTCCGTAGTTTAGTGTAAGTTGAATTTAACCCTTTAAAAAACATAAAAGTTAACAAGAAAAGGGAATTGAAAAATCACATTGCATATTTGTGAGTCCATTCTTTGGCAGTTTCATTGAATTTGAACAAGTCATCAATGTAAAGAATGGAGCTTGGGTTGAGACAGTTAACTGGATTTGGCTCTGCAAGAAGAGAACAGATTGAAAGTAATATTGTCTCTATGCTGAACACTGGTCTCCATTCATCTTCTAGTATGTCCAAGTATATTGTCCCATCTTCATCTACATTTGGATGATAAACCTACATGTCGTTTTCACCCCCCTTTCATTACTAACTCTAAAAAATTAAGATATTTATATAATCAACATAGCCAACAATATCATGATCATAAGGTAAAACACTTCGAATTTTCCTTTTTTAATTACAGTCGAAATATGTGTTTTTTGATAATCAGATTTTAGCCATTTTTAGGCGTGAAAATGATAAATAATACTCATAGTTATAAGTCTAATTCTTAAAAATCCAAATCATACATAATTCATAGAAAATTATGGAAAATCAAAGAAAATTGTAATCATATTAAATCAATATTAAAAAAAACTTTGGTAATTTAGCAAGAAGAAGAAGGATGAAATAGAATACCTTTGTAAGGAACTTGACGGTAGGAGGGCTCATGGGGTAATCAAAAGGCAACTCAATAGACAAAAAGAAAACGCCATCTTCATAAGGGGTACCGGGCGGCCCCATGAGAGCACCACGCCATAGAAAAGGGTCATCACCATCAACCCCATAGCTGCAATGTGTTGAAACGTCTACTTTCCTTGACTCTTCTTCCCTCTGTAAAATTCTAAATCTTGCCTTTTCTATCTCTTCTTCTTCCTTTGTGCTTCTCTGATTACCAGTTTCCATAGTAGTTTTTGGTAGAGATTTAAGTTTAGAAGAAAAGAGAATGGTTTAGAGAAAGCTGATCAACCAGTTCTTTGTGCTTTAAATGAAACCAATAAGCTTCTTACCGTGTTTGACACAGTCTAAAAGAAAGATGCTTCGTCAATTATATATATTAGATTATTCCTTGGTGTAGAAGGAAATACCTTGAAAGTTTCGTAGCAATTTTTTGAACTATTAATTAACTATGTGCATATGACAAGTTGGGTTGATGAAATTGATTAAATCTCCACACGCATATCTTAGAGGTTGTGAGTTCGAGTTATATTCTTTCATTCTTCTTTGAATTTGTAATGTAACTTTGACAAAAAAAATTAACTATGTACATACATACAGTGAAAAAAATTAATGAGATACTAATAGTTAGTCATAAAAACAACTACAATTATGTTTTATCAACATTATAGCAGTGATATATTACAAGTAAATCACCGATTGACTCAAATTATTGATAAAAATCAAAATGATATCGGATCTATTCTCTAGATATTTGAGAGTTTGATCAAAATTCTAGTGATTTTTGGAAAGAAATCGATACAGTATGATAGTAAAAAATAATTGATGTTATTAGGATTTCGAATTAAAATGTAAAAAATTATTATTTTAACTTGGTGAAAATAGATTTGATCAACAATGACCTAATAACTTATCATTTCTAACTGGTTTTTCTATAATAAAACGGATATCGTGTTTTTTGAATTTAAAGCAACAAAAAAGCTCTATCCCTTAAATATAGTGATCCACCATAAAATAAAAAATTACATATATGGGCATATATGTAAAGATACAATGACATTAAATGAAAATGATGATGTGTCATGAAAATTTGTATGTTTATGTAAAATTAAAAAAAATTATTATTTTTTAAACTAGCTTTGAAAACTTATACATTTGCTGTAATTTCTTATTATTATGTAATACACTTTGAGTTTCCATCCATAGTTCTTGCACGTATATTTAAATCATTTTATTAATTTTAATTAATACAGTTAATTAAAATTTCTATAAAATAACCATGGGAAGATTGATATTTGTCACAAAGTTGATCGTGCCATTTGGTCAATTTTAAATATGCATGCCAAAATTCATATATATGAATTAAATCAATCAAACAGTAGAATAAATGCTTAACTCATAGTCACAGAATAGAAAAACAGAAAACCAGAAAAAGAAAGAGAAGAGGAAGATGAAACACAGAGAATTTATCCTGGTTCAGTTCACAATGATTGGACCTACATCTAGCAGCTATAATCAATCAATCTACTATCAATAACATGCTTATAGTAGATCAAACTCCATAAATCTGATTACAAAGTAAACTGAAGAAATATCATTCCTACTGAACAGTACTGCAAACTCGTGCACTATAGCTTGCTCGTGTTTTATTCTCATTGTCATGGAGTCATTTTCTTCACATAGCATTTTCTCTGATTTTGTGTATATCCTGTCTCTCTATTTTCAAGAGAAAACCTCTTCTTATACTTGTCTCTAACCGAATGCATCATGAGCAATGATTATAAGATGCTTTTTAACCAACAATAAATCTCCAGCTGCATTTCATAACTAATTCTGCCACCTCAACATTAGTTAAGCAACAATGACAGCTTATTGTCAGATCATTGATGAGTCACCACTCTCATTTTTCCACCTTGATTCTTTAATGAGCTTATCACATTCATATTTAAAGAGATTGACGCAAGCTCTACTAACTTCTCAATTAGTAAACATATCAGTAACTTTAATCAAGCTCAAACATTTTTGAAACTTGATTCTTATTAATGATTTAGTTAACATGTCTGCAGGATTATCTTCAGTGTGAATCTTTTCCACCTTAACCTTACCTCCTTGTATCACTTCTCTGATGAAATGAAATTTGATGTCAATGTGCTTTGTTCTCCCATGAAACATTTGATTTTTACTCAAGTGCATGGTGTTTTGATTATCACAAAACACCTTAACTTGTTGTTGTTTTATACCAAACTCTCCCACTAGCCCTTGTATCCATAAAGCTTTCTTTATGGCCTCTATCAAAGCTATATATTCTGCCTCAGTGGTTGAGAGAGCTACAACAGGTTATAAATTAGCCTTCCAACTCACAGTACACCCAAAGAGTTTGAATACAAAACTAGTAAGTGACCTTCTTTTGTCTAAATCCCCTACATAATCTGAGTTAGTAAAGCCTATTAGACCTTTATCATCATATTGATTCTTTTGGCAGGTTAAACCATACATACTTGTACTGCTCAAGTACCTAAAGATCCCTTTAACTGCCTACCAATGACCATTCCCTAGATTTACCATAAACCTGCTGACTAAACTTACTGAATATGCAGATCTGGTCTTGTGCAAACCATAGAGTACATCAAACTACCAACTGCACTGGAATAAGGTATTTTACACATCTCAGATCTTTCTTGAGTGCTAACATGTGACATATCAGAAGACAGCTTAAAGTGACTAAAGGTGTTTGGACTGCCTTTGAGCTTTTCATTCCAAACCTATCAAGAATCTTGAGAATGTAGTTACCCTATGAAATGAACAAAATACTATTCTTTCTGTTCTTTGATATTTCCATGCCTAGAATCCTTTTGGCAATACCTAGTTCCTTCTTTTC
This sequence comes from Datisca glomerata, assembly GCA_003255025.1. Taxonomy (NCBI): domain Eukaryota; kingdom Viridiplantae; phylum Streptophyta; class Magnoliopsida; order Cucurbitales; family Datiscaceae; genus Datisca; species Datisca glomerata. Next base: position 341,877 of record QANY01013229.1, on the reverse strand, counting down.
AAATTCACTGCCAACGTTTATTTTAAGTTTCCGTTTCTCAACAAAATCTGTAGATGCTAGAAGCATATCATCTACATATAAGAGTAAGAAAATCCATACACTTGTAGTGACCCATTTGAAATAAACACAGATATCAAACATACTTCTTTTATATCCATTTTTCAGCATAAACCCATCAAATCTGAGATACCATTGCCTTGTGGATTGTTTTAAACCATATAGAGATATTTGAAGTAAACACACCTTACTATCTCCTTCTTTACTCACAAATCCCTCTAGTTGAGCCATGAAGATTTGCTCTTCAAGGTTTCCATAAAGAAAAGTTATTTGTACATCCATTTGTTGGAGATCCATGTCAAAATGTGTAACGAAGGCCAATAATACTCTAATTGAAGTATGATTTACCACTGGTGAGTAGACTTCATTGTAATATATACCCTCACATTGTGTATCACATTTTGCTACTAACCTTGCCTTATACATTGGTTTTGACTGATCAAGAACATTTTCCTTCTTCTTAAACACCCACTTGCACCCTACTATTTTCTATTTTTAAGGTCGGTCCACAAGTGTCCATGTCTGGTTTTCCTTGAGAGATTTCATCTCTTCATTCACAGCTGTCAACCACTGATTTTTATCTTTTCTGGAGATTACCTCCTTAAAATTTCTTGGTTCGGAATCACACAAATCTTCAGCAACCAAGAGTGCAAAGGAGATCAGGTCTGCATACCCATACCTCATAGGTACTCTGTGATTCCTCCTCTCTCTATCTCTGGACAGTTGGTAGCCATTTAGATCTTGTTGATCATGATAGATTTCTTCTTCTTCTGCATCATCTGGCATATTGTTCTCATCCTTTTTGTGTTGGTCAGAGTAATCTGAAACTCTTAATTTCACGTCAATTCTAGCTTCCTCATTGTTTGTTTTGTGTTTTCTTCAATTTCTTTAGTTTTCTCAATGAACATTTCATCCTCCTTAAAAAATACATCTCTACTATTGAAATTTCTTGAAGAGCTTCCTTCCCGGTACCATAGCTTATATCCTTTTACACCATCAGGATAACCAAGAAACATGCACTTCTTAGCTCTTGGTTTAAGCTTGTCTTGCTTTATGTATGCATAAGCAGCACACCTAAATACCCTTAGATATTTGAGATCTGATGTGCTCCCAGTCCATAGTTCTTTAGGTTCTTTAAAGTCAATTGCTGCAGAAGGACTTATATTTATTAAGTAAGCAGTAGTGTATGCTGCTTCTCCAGAACTTCTTAGGTGAATTTACACTTGACAGCATCCATCTTACCCTTTCAAGAAGTGTTACATTCATTCTTTTTGCCAAACCATTTTGCTGAGGTGTATATGCTAGAGTCTTGTTTCTTACAATGCTCTGATCAATGCAGAAGTTGTTAAACTCATTATTTAGATACTTTAAACCATTGCCAGTTTTGAGCTTCCTCACTTTCTTTCCAGTTTGTAGCTCAACCATCTTCTTCCAGTCTTTGAACTTCTGTAAGGCTTCAGTTTTGGACTTTAGAATAGATCCACACCTTTCTTGAGAAATCATCTATGAAAGTAACAAAATACTTTCCTCTACCTAAAGTTTCAGTTCTGGCAAGACCCCACAAATCTGAATGTATATAGCTCAAGGTCTCTATTGTTCTGTATACTGTCTTGCTGAACTTTACCTTACATGACTTCCGAAAAACACAGTGTTCATGTAAATTCAGCTTGTTCAAACTATCACCACATAATAGATTCTATTTTTGTAGTTTTTGGAGTCCTCTTTCTGAGACATGGGCTAACCTCATATGCTAGAGCTTGGTTTTATCCACAACTGCTATTGATGCAGTAGCTGTATTTCATATCACAGTGCTTCCCAACAATGTATATAACTCATTGCTTCTGATGCCTATTAGAATAACCAGTGAACCCTTCATGACCTTAAGAGTGTCTGCTTCAGCCTTGCATGAGTATCCTTCTTGATCAAAGATACCTAAAGAAATTAGGTTTCTTTTTAACTTAGGAACATGTCTGACTTCTTGTAGAATTCTCTCAATTCCATCATGATCTTTCAATCTGATAATCCCAATCCCAATCACCTTATTTATCATTTCCAAGCAAAACATAGCCTCCATAAATTGCATTGTAGGTCTCAAACTAGTTCTTGTTAGATGTCATGTTGAAGGAACACCCTGAATCAAGAATCTAATTTTTCTCTGAATTCTTAGATGTTACTACTAGGACATCTACACTCCCATACCCATCTTCTACTACTGATGTTTCACCATTTTATGCTTCTTTCTCTTTCCCTTTATTCTTGTTCTTTCTCTTTGGGCACAGTCTTCTAATGTGTCATTATTTATGACAGTGGAAACATTTGAAGGACTTGTGTCCACCTTTTGACTTGGATCTAGATTTTCCTCTTCCTTTGTGTTCTTTCTCATTTATTCTTTCTCTAACAACCAAGCTTTCAGCAGTTTGTTCTTTCGATTCACACTTCCTCTGAAAATCCTTAAAGTTCAAAGCTCATATAACATCATCCAGTGATAAGGTTTCCCTTCCATGCTTGAGAATTTCCATAAAATTCTCATAAGACTTTAGGAGTGAATGTATCAGCACCAATGTATTGTCCTCATCCTCATATTCAACCTGAATGCTCTCTAGATCCAAACACAGCTTATTGAAATCATCAATATGCTCTTGCAGGTTCTTACTGTCTTACATCTTAAAGGTAAAGAATTTTCCCTTAAGATGTAATCTACTAGATAAGGATTTGGTCATGTATAGGCTTTCTAACAAGCCAAATTTCAACTGTAGACTTCATTTTTGTAACTTCACGCAGTATCTTATCACTCAGACTTAATATCAGTATGTTATAAGCTCTTTTCATTATATCGTTCTTCTTTTCTTCAAAGTAAGTTAAATGGCATCTTAGCATCTTCTTCTAGAGCTTCATCTAGCCTTCAATTTCCAAGTAGAGCCAACATTTTTATTTTTCAAACTGCAAAATCATTAGTGCCATCAAATTTCTCAACATCTTACTTTGTAGTAGAGGTTGTCATCACAGTACTTTTATCGAGCACTTAACAAACTCTTTCAGCTCAGATATAACACCTAAAAAGTTTTAGATTATCACTTTAACTTTAATGGCTTTGATACCAATTTGTGGTGAATTAAATCAATCAAACAGTAGAATGAAAGCTTAACTCATAGTCACAGCATAGAAAAACAGAAAATCAGAAAAAGAAAAAGAAGAAGAAGATGAAACAAAGAATTTATCCTAGTTCAGTTCACAATGAGTGAACCTACGTCCAGCAGCTGTAATCAATCAATCTACTACGAATAACATGCTTTACAGGACATCAAACTACACAAATCTGATTACAGAGTAAACTAAAGAAATATCCTCCCGACTGAACACTTATGCAAACCTGTGCGCTATAGCTTGCTCGTGTTTTATTCTTCACATATTCACATAGCATTTTCTCTAATTTTGTGTATATCGTGCCTCTCTATTTTCAAGAGAAAACCTCTCCTTATGCTTGTCTCTAACCGAATGCATCATGAGCAATGATTGCAAGATGTTTCTTTAACCAATGACAAAACTCCAGTTGCATTTCATAACTAATTATGCCACCTCAGCATTAGCTAAGCAACAATGACAGCTTATTGTCAACTCATTGATGAGTCACCACTCACAAGTCACACAATATATATATAATATTAGTAAGCTTTAAGCGGAATCAACACTCTTGGTCAATGTTTAAAAGGGCTAAAAGTGGTATTGATGCGTTCTAATTTAATTAGGCAAGCATAACAAGGCGTAAGCCTCAAAATAAAAGAAGATTAGAGCAAAAAAAAATGTTGAATTATACCTATATTTTTATTGTCATATAACCAATAAATAATAACCTAAAATTAAGGAAAAATTGATGTAGCAAAATAATAACCATTAAATAACTGCATAAAAATTAAAAAATAGTCTAATCATTGTTATTTTTATTTATTCACGACTCTACAACATCATTGTCAGTACTATCACCACTCGTAAGATCTTCTGAGAAGTCATCATCATATCTAATTGCTCCAACGTCATCCTCCGTCTCATCAACACAATCTTCTTCATCTATTATCATCAATTGCGTCTCTCCTTATTTTACTAATAAAAATAAATGAAATAAAAAGATCATAATAGTTGACTTTTTTCACGTGTTATCTCTTAGTCAATCATATATATTAGTTCACATATGTGTTTCTACGTTATTTTCTATTGATTTCTGTTTGGAAGTTTTGGAGGTTCTACCATGGGGTTTTATGAGACAGAAGAAAGTTATGTAACATTACCGTATGAAATTGATGGTGATGTGATCTCGTCTCAGACATAATAAGTTGTTAACTATCAAGTATATAAGTGATTTCACACCACATACTACATCAAAACAGTACTGAAAACTGTGATGCTGTATAGTACTATATCAAAATGGTCAAAGATATTTCCAAAGTTACTGTTTAGATTCATAACCCAAGAAGGATATGCATCATAAGAGCTAGGAGAATGTTAAGGATGCCTCCAATTCTCTGTAGTCTGTCAGTCTTACACAATTTTTGAAATCTTATTTAACAAAAGCAACTCTATATAAGCAAGACCCAGAGGCAATTATTTATGATATTTCTTCTCGTCTAGCAAGTTACATCAACCTATTGCCAAAACAAGAGAGAGAAAAAGGGTCCAAAAAAGAAAGAAGAAGAGTTACATATGCCAAGCAATAGTGGAACTGCTAACGTGGTCAAAAATCAGATTCCTCAAACAAGTGCAAAACTAGGATTTACTTCCATGCACATATTTATATTCATCATCATCATCATCCAGCCTTTGCCATGGAGGAACTTGTTAAAGGAAAGTTTAACAAGTTTATATGCTTACTACTAGGTGCTTCTGCGGACACTTAAAGATGATGCACTTCGCCAGCATCTCTTCTTTGACATAACCTGAGAATTACAAGCTCGGTTTATCAGCAATGATAATTACCAGCTATTCAAACTAAAAAGAAAAAGAAATTTTGATTTACTGCACCTTAGTGGATGAAAGAGGCAAAGAGGCCTGACGCCCCACCTTGCCAGGATCTGTTAATTGCTGAATCTCGCGGAGCTGGCTGGCTATACCCTCCAGAAGTTGCAACTCATTTTTCTCCTTTTCTCTGTAACCTGCTGAGAATTTGAGTCTCTCTCTTCCTTCTTCAATAATCTTTAATCTTTCTCTCAGCCATTCAACTTCAGTTCCAATCTTCAACCTTTCATAGTCAACTGCAGGCAGAGAATTTCTCCGCAAATCAGAATGTAAGATTTTCCCGTGTGAGTGTGCCGTTGGTGGGAGTCCACTGGCTATATCTGCACTGCTTTTCGTGATGTCTACTTCTGTTTTCGACCTGCTCAAGGACAGGGACGGACTCTCGCATTGTTTGGGAACGGGAAGCATAGAATCGACTGGAAGCTCTTTACTTTTCTTGGCTCCTGCTTTATTACCTATACTAGTTCCGTCATCAATGACATGAACATCATGAACACAGGAGCTAGCACCAATCACAGGACTAAGACGGTTTTTGTGCTCCTTCTCTTGGTCTATATCATGTTTCTCTCCGTCACATGGATAAATTACCTTCGAGCCATCACAAATGTCTGTGCTATTTGATACCAGCCCTTCGTATATGTGAGAGTTGTCATCTTCCTCCTGTTCTTGCCCAACTGTAACTGCAATTATGGATTCTCCATGTATATCAAGTCCACCTCTTCCATCCACCTTGTCTCTTAGTAACTCCAATGAATTCTCCTCCACTGGTAAGATGATTCCCTTCTCTTGGAACCCATAGTTGATCTTGTCACTGCTAGTTAAAAGACATGTATCTTTTTCAATATTTAGATGCATAAGGAAGTCCCCTTGTTCCAAAGAGTCAGGAAGTTCATCCACTCGCCGAATAGGCATTTCTTCTCCAAAAGAAATAGCAATATTCTGTGAATCAGAAGATGGGACCTCATTTTCTGTAGAACTCACATTTTCTCCCTCTTGCTTCTCACCTATGAATTTGCTCGTGTACAATGAATAATCAGTCTTTTGTCCTGGTGTAGTTTCAACCTCGGGTATATCAGCACCCATCTGATCACTTCCGAAGATCATTTGTCTGTAAGCATCAGCTTCCTTCTCCAAGAAATGCAATTCCCTTTCTCTCCTTACTAAGATCTCTTTGAGAATGTTCATTTCCTCAGCATCATAAGCAGTTTTTTCTTCAAGTATCCTCTGGTATTGCCTAGCTTCCATTTCTATTGACGCCTTCTCCTCTTGGAGACGTAATATCATGGCCATAGCCTCATCTGCAGCGGTAGCAGCAGAACTTCTTTCTTTCTCGAGTTCAACATAAAGAGCAGCACAAGCCGTGTGCTCTTCTTCAAGCGCTTGTTCTAAGACTCTGATTGCATTTCTCTCATTACCATCAAAACCAGGCTTATCTTGCAAGTCGCACCCAAAATTTTCGGCAGATAATGCGTCCTTCTTCTGCGTGCATTCGTTCCCATCAAAACGGAAAACACGTTCATTTACCTGAAGACCATGTGATACTACTTCTGGCAGACTATTTTCAGTGGTAACATCCCTTCCATCTAAAGTTACATTATCACCAATATAAAAGCATTTATCAGCATTTACTCTTCCAGAACTTCGAAGTATAAAAAGGAAAAAATTCAAACTTTAATCTACATGTTGCATTACTAACTATAGCCTATTTACATTGATGAGTGTATTTAAAAAGGTCTCCAATGCTTGGAAACCTCAACCCTACCACACGGTACTCTACAGACAAGGGAACATAATATATTAATATATCATCAAATACGTTGAAGCGAAACTATCCATTTCTTATATTAAGAAATACTTAGGACTAAGAAAAAAGAAAGCTAAAATATAGAAGAAATGATAGAACTAAACACAGTTTACAATCATGATTGAAGTTATCACCTCCAGAATTTACAGAAAAGAAGCTGTCTTCAGTGTAGTCGTCCCCCATTTTACAGATGCTGGAAGCAGACTGGATACCATCTTGTACGTCAAACTTTAGAACATCATTTGAAGAAGCTGACATAGACTTCCCATAAACAATAGCACCTTTGTGACGGCGACGAAGACTGTGTCTTGGTCTTTGGCTGGCGATTCCCTTCACTGAGAAGTCAAACCTTCCTTCTTCCTTCATAGGTGGGGAGTTCATTGAACCATTTGGTGTTTTCATTTCCACCAAATCTCTCCCAACCATATTGCGGGACCTCGCTTCAGAAAATGAGGTACATGATGCTTCACCTTCCAAGTCAACATGCCTGTCCTTGTGATTTCTCTCACTACCCATCCTTCTATAGTTATTCGGATCTTTTTCCCATATTGAATCAAACGGGAATTTTTCCTTGGCTGAAAATTGAACAGAAGATATTCTCTCTGATGAAAGATCAACAAGTACTCTTTGCCAGCAGTCACTATTGGAATTTCCGAAACGTCCATCACATGGACATGGCAAACACAATCCAAACAACCCGAGAAACTTCGTGGCAAGAAAAGCTAGAGTGGCTGCACAGACTAAAAAATATGCGATACCAAGATCAAGGAATGCACCCACAAGCCCACTAAATGTCCAGAAATGTATTGCTTTACAAGCCATTTTCCAAAAAGTCACCTCTCCGGCACTCCCTATTCCAATTGAGACAAAATGAGAAATCCAAGCTTCTTTTAACAACTAAGATGACAGGTTCAGTCAGCAAAAGAAGGGAAACGAAACTAGAATTAAAATTTTAGCCATAAAAATAAAAATCTCACTCTCAGGAAAAACTCGTACAGAAGGAACAAAAAACACTCCATTTTAGCTCAAGCCTATCATATTGGCAGTAAAAGTAGAAACAGCACAAAAAAGCATAAGATCCCATTAATCATTTCCTTCAACTTTAATATACTCAAATTTGCAGCAACCAAGAAAAAACAAACTCGAATCACAAAGAAAAAAGAAACAAAAAATAGAAACAAGAGCGATATCTTACTGAATATGGCAAAGCGTTAAGATTCACAAAACGATGACGGTTTCGTCTACCATATCTGATCAGTGATCATAAACCATTGTAGAACTTCTCGAGCGGTTTCTTCTTCTTCCGTAGGACGAAGCAGAAGCGTTTATGCGAGAAATTAATGGAGGAGCTTTGCGTTATACTAATTGGTTTCAATTTCCGAGGAAGTGAAGATGCGACGACGTTAAACACGGATTCCTCGAACCCACGCCCGAACGCATGTGCCGCATTTTACAGTCAGAATCAGTGAAGTATCAAACAACATGTCGTCAACATGTGCGAACGACATCTCACTGACCTGGCACAAATGAGTGTTGTCACTTAGCCACGGCGCTGCTCTAGATGACATGCTGCCTCGTTGATAAGCTTGGCCGCACTGACAGTACCTTACTATTGCTAAATCGTATTGGGTTTCTCTGCAATGCAATTGCAAACTGAAAGTTTGATCCAACCATTGAAAGAGATCTGTGATGAAAAGTTAAAAAAATAAAAATTCTTACTTTTTCAAATAATATTTTACGCAAACTAAATCATTCAGATATAATCCATCGATCCATAATAATGTAACTGACTTATTTACCGTTGATAGGACAAACTCAAAGGAACCAATGAGAAGACTTCTTAAAGAAGCAACCAAAATAGATCCACAAATTCTAATCATAATATTCTTAATTTTATAGAATAATGATTTAAAAAAAAAATATTTTCAATAACATTATTGAGCATTAAATTTGAATAATATTATTGGCATGAACATATTAAATTACGAGTAATTTTAAGATACAGACTATGTACACATTAGTACATAGTTACATTCAAATGTACATAAAAACAGCTTATATACATATTAGTACATAGTTACATTCAAATGTACATAAAAATAGTTTATACACCTTATAATCTTGAAGGAAACCAAAAGTACGAACGAAAATTCTGAAATATCCTTCTACCGACAAGCTCATATTATTTTTATGGATATAAATATACTACACCAGCTCAATTTTAATGGAAAAACATGAAAATTCTTCTTCTATACACATGTTAAGATTTGTGGATAATTCATGGTACGAGTTCAAATAATAGTTAAGTTTATACACTCGCGCTAACACTCTGATGTCATGTGTTCGAGTTATAATATTGTCAATTGTCACAGTAGAATTTATAACTTTAACAAAAATAAAATAGAATTATGGATAATTCAATGTGTATGCCTAGTAGAGATAGATAATGTAGTCTAAATTTTTAAATTAGAAAGCATAACCTCTCATTTTAACCTCTTCTCAAGGACGGTTAGGGGTGTAAAAACTGACTAAATCGATCTAACTAAACTGGATTGAATCAAAATGATTAGTTTAGTCAGTTTTTAGGCATCTATGGTCAATTCGCTCTAGTATTAAAATGATCGAACTTTTGTTTCGATCCAAATTTTTCTCATATTTTGAACCGAACTGATCGAATTAACTGTATACCCCTCTCCTGCGTATAACTTTTTAGACTTCATGTTGTTTTGGGGAGGATGAGTTTTGAACTTATTTTTTATTTTGTGGATGTGAAAATAGATCTCCTTTATTTATACGATGTTGTGAACTTGCTAAGTTGTTTCTGATTTTCAGATTGTGAATTCTGATTGTAATGCATAACTAGAATTTTTAACCTGAACTGAATTGACTAGATGTTTTACGGTCGGTTCAGTTTGGTATGTATACTTATCTTGTCTTTTCGATATTGATTTCGGCCAATCCATAAATTTTAGTTTATTTCAATTTTTATGATAAGTGCACTGAACCGACCATGCACACTCGGTAAGTATTATTTTCTTATAGGTAATATGTACAACAACAAATCAATAAGCTTGACCACTCATAGTTTTCCAATTATAAGGAGAGAAGTGATAGTGAAAATAACAATTAACTACATAAACATGACAAATATTTTCAAGTATCTTCCTCAGATATGTCTTGTTCATCCACGTCGATTCCGACCCAATTAAGAAAACCGAAGAGGAACTGCCTGAAACTGATCTTCCCTTTCCTGTCCCAGTCCATTTCCTCTGCATTTCATCCAAAAAAACCATTCACACGCAAGCAATTCGTACAGAAAAACAAATGGAGAAGTCTATCAATAAGCAAGTAATACTGAATCTCGTCTTGGTAACGTGAGCCGGAGACCTCTCCCATGGAGAAGCATCATTCAGTGCCTTAACCATGTCCTTTTTATGAAGCTTCCCGTCCCCGTTCTTGTCAAGAAACAAGAACACTTCAATTATAGTATCGAAAGTCGCTTCGAGCTCTGGCGAATCCAGCTTCCATGCCTTCACCAATTTCCGAGTAATCATTCAAACATATACTAATTACCGTACAATTGCTCAAAACCTAAAATTTAGAAAAACTTCAAAATAGGATGATTGTTTGAATGACATGAGCAATTCCGTTGTTAGAAAATGACTCAAACTCGTAGGTTTCTGTCACAAAAAATTTCAATACTGTTAATATTTCAAACTAACGTCATTTAAATAGTATGTATATCAAAATCCACCCTCATTTTTTCTCAGTTTTGAAAATGTTAAAATCAGTTTTCTAATATTCAAAGTCGTATTCACATGCTAAACTAGAAACAATCCGGGTCAAATTATGTTTCAATTAGAAAAGCAGTTGTGTCATATATAGTTTTAGAGATAATATTGTCTTTTCATACCTAAACTCATAAATTTTAACAGAATGAACTTATTTATTATTTTTCAAATAAGAGGGAGTTAGTGTCGTTTAAGAAACTGTAAGGGAGTGTCAGAAGAGAAGAAAATACAGTTGAGGAGGTTTTCTTGAGGAGATAAATGAGACACAATAGAACAATGAACTCATTGAATTGTATGCCTTCACTCCCATCTATGTCACATGATTGGAATAGATCCTCAATCTCCTCTTCAGTCAGATGGAGTTGCAGTTTGTTTATGCACCTTTTTAGTTCCTCCCTATCGATAATTCCATTCAAGTCCTCATCTGAAAGAGAGCGAGGGATGTTAAGTTCTCAATTATCTAAAAAATTTAAATAATTAAGTTAGAATGTATTTATATATTTGTAATAATTCTTAACACTTGTTAGATCATCCTACATCAGTTTTAGAAGAGACTGACAGTCATTTTATAATTGTGAAGGAAAGTCTCACCTCTTGGGGTTGTGAGGCCCAACATGACTCCTCACTTGTATTAGAGCCAAGTCCAAATTTAACTAAGAAGTCTCCAACCCAATCCAAGTGAACTAAGTGGTTGGTTCTCCAACTCACGACTCGATGTTTGATGAATCTAAGAGAAGCGAGTCGATAATAATTTGACTCATTACCTGATCTAAGGTGAAGCGGGTTGACTTACCCCACTAACACATGGGTAAGAGCACAACTAGGATTTTATCTTGAAGGTGTACCAAAATAGAACATTGGTCATATTATTCATAACTTTAATTTTTATGCAAAAAAATAGGTTCAACATAACATAGAAAAACGAAAACCATTCTTATTACATTTCATTATCAAACTAAAACTTAACAGTTGGTTCTATCTAAAAATCATACACAGAAACAATACATGTTAAATAAGAAAGGAAATTTTTTTAAGACATAATAAAATAATGTCTATTCTTCAAATAAAATACAATAAATAATTTACATTAAAAAATAATAATGATGAAAAGGGTAGCAAGAATGTTTATGAGGGAAATTCAGACTATGGTGTTGTATAGATAAGAAAAACTTACCATACAGATGAAAAACGCCTCTGATGTCTCTTAATCCATCTTTAAAATGAGGGAACCTCAAGATTATGCTGTTTATGGACTTGAAATTGTTCTCAAGTCCTGAACATGTTTTTTTTACTTGGATTAATTTCTTTTCTAGCTTGGCGTCCAATCTCTTGTATGGGTTTGGCGTACCGCAGTTGCAAAGTATGCTTCCTACTTTGGACACTGACTTTAGATAAGGGAAATGGTTAGATGTTCCTTTATGATGATGATGATCCATTCAACTGTATGACAAAAAACCTGAATATCAAATTACAAGATGGAATTAACTCACAGTAGAGAGAGAGGGAGGGGGAGGGAGGGGGGAGAGAGAGAGAGAGAGAGAGAGAGAGAGAGAGAGACTTCCTCAGAATCTTTATTGAAAGTAGTGGAAAGAAGATGGAGGACTACTAATTCATTGAAGAGAGGAAGTGGGTAAAGAAGGAAAGAAAGAAAGCAAATGAGAAAACAGAAAGGAAGAGAGTAAAGAAGGAAGCAAAAAGGAAGTTGTTCTCTTCCTGTGTTACAAAGTGGAGATACCATTATGGCTTTTGACAACAAAGCATCTCCAAATATATACCTACCTCTGTTTTCAGACTTCTTAAACTGCTCTCTCAAAGAATACATCTTTTCCTCCTTTACAAAGAAAGGGCTAGAGGACTAGAGGAGGGCAAAAACAAGGCTAGAGATCAAAAAATAACAAAAGAAAGGGAAATGCTACGGGTCAAATTGACCGTTGGATCATTATTTTCTACACTCTACAAGGGATGATTGGGTAATTTAAGTCCATGTAACTTAAAAAATTCTAAAATGAAGTAATGATTTTTATAGGTTTTGCTCAAAAGTGAACTTAGAACAGTAGACCCTTTTTCACCTTCATTGTATTGCCAGCCTTTTTGAGGACTATGATCTTCTTCCCATACAGCTTTTTCTGTTAAAAGATGCTTGTTTGTATTACTTCCTTAACCTCTGTTCAAACATTTTGAAATTATTTACACATCTTTCATTCAAAATTCAATACTCCTACTGGACATACTCCCGTAATTGACTTATTTACCCGTAATTTCTGATTGGTTCAATTACGTAAAAGTACGTATTCTCGAGTGTACTGTACTTTGTTTCCTTAATCTCGTTCTCTTTTTACTTTTTTCCATAACAATTATATGAGTACGTTCTTTTACCTTCCCATATTAATTTGAAAAGTTCAGTATTCCTTATATCTGCTACATCAACGGTAAAATTAAAAATTTCATAATTTTTTTTATTTCACAGAATAACGGTCATCTGTAAAGGATAGGATTTCAAATTATAAGACATAAATGTAGGAAAATCATTGTGAGAATGAAAACGGAAGCGTACATTGATCCATGAAAATAAATGATTGTTATTTATTGATATTATGATTCAATGAGGTTTTTCTTATAGAAGAATATATGTATTTTCAATGATGATGAGATGTCTGGGAAAAATAAGAATAATGATTGTACTTCTTGAATCAGGAACCATAACACTTATACATAGAAATATTTTTTCATATTTCTATTTTAACTTATCATAAAATTAGAAATATAGAATTATGTCTCCACATAATAAATCCATACCATATAAAAACTCTAAGTCCAATCACATTAAACTTTAACAAGATCACTTTAAATGGACTCGACTTTGCAATAGGCTTTTGAGACACATTAATTCCATTTGTTGGCCCACATGTTTAACTATTTTTCAACAATCTCCCACTTGGACCACATATGTTACCTTACAAAATGTACATGATTTATGAGCTTAAAACCTTTGATATCATGAACAAGTAATTTCAAACAATCTCGTCCATTAATTATATCAATATAGGATCAAAATGATCTTCGTCACGTGCATTGTAACTAAATCCATTAATGGTCACATATATCGAAATAACCAAATGACATAGATCTAGTATGGATGTGTAATATGGAAATTATGTGTAATGTGATCTAAAGACACATATTTCCAACTGGTCTGACTTTATTCTTTAGTGAGATCATATTAAACCATATCAGAGTGAAAGCTTAACTGAATTCTTTATTTCTACAAAAAAAATATCCATAAAACATAAAATGTGTCCAAAATGAAATAGCATTTAATTACAAACTCTCACTAAACTAGCATATCATCAAATAAATGACACACATCTGAGTTGTGTGCTCATGAAAGATCTTGGGTGGAAGTCCTTTAGTGAGCAGATCCGCAGTCATAGAGTTTGTACCTATATGTTTTATAGACACATGACTACTCTGAACTCTTTCTTTAACAACTAAGAACTTGATCTCTATATACTTTGACTTCAATGTGCTCCTATTGTTGTTAGAATATAGAACATCAGACTTATTGTCACAAAAAAAATCTTAATGGCCTTTCAATTCCTTTCGAAATTCATAACCCATTGACAACGTTTCACGACCATATTTCATGGTTTGATGCCTGATAACACGCTATAAACTAAGCTGCCATGGTGGAGGAAGCTATAAAATTCTACTCATCACTCTTCCAGGAAATAGCTCCTCCAGCTAGCAAGTAGATATAGCCTGATGTGGATCTTCGACTGTCTTGGCATCCAGCAAAATCTGAATCAGAATATCCAACAATCTTCAGTTGGTGTGATCTTCTATATGTGAGTATATAATCTTTGTTCTCTGTAAATACCGCATAATTCGTTTCACTGCTTTCCAATGATCTATCCAGGGTTACTTAAATATCTGCCATACATCCCAACAATGTATGTTATATCCAGACGTGTACAAACTTGAGCATACATTATACTTCCTATAATTGACGCATAAGGAATCTTTTACATTTCCTTAACTTCAATGTCACTTTTGGGGCATTGATTGAGACTGAACTTATCTCTCTTAACAATAGAGGTGTCACCTAGTTTACAGTCCTGTATACCAAATATCGTAAGTACCTTCTTGATATAGTTTTGTTGTGATAACCCAAGTATAGCGCAAGAGCGATCTCGATGTATTTGTATGCCTAATACAAAAGAAGCGTCACCAAGATCTTTCATTTCAAAATTCTTTGATAGAAATCTCTTAGTTTTGTGCAATATGTCTATATCGTTTCTAGTAAGCAGTATGCCATCGACATATAGTACCAGGAAGATATATTTATCCCATTAAACTTGTGGTATACACAATCATCAACTGCATTCATCTCAAAACCAAATGAGACTATTACTTGATGAAATTTGTGATACCATTGACGCGAAACTTGCTTGAGCCCATATATGGATTTCTTTAATTTACAAACCAACTTCTTTGGGTCTTCTAATACAAAATTTTCTGGTTGCACCATATAAATTATTTCATCAATGTCATCATTGAGAAATGTTATCTTTACATCCATCTGATAAAGCTCAAGATTAAAATGTGTCACTAGTGCAATGATAGTCTTAAAAGAGTCTTTCATTGAAACTAGATAGAAAGTCTTTTGGAAATCAATACCTTCCTTTTGAGTAAAGCTATTTATAACAAGACGAGCCTTATATCTCTCCACATTACTCTTTGAATCCCTCTTGATTTTAAATATCCATTTACAACCAATAGGCTTCGCACCTTCAGCCAATGGAATGAGATCCCAAACATCATTGTCTTTCATGGACTTAAACTCTTCATTCGTGGCATTGATCCAATTTTGAGAGTTAGAACTTTTCATGGCTCGATAGAAGTTGATTGGATCATCTTTCATCACTCCAATGTCATTCTCATGTTCTTGGAGAAAGACTACAAAGTCATCTGAAATTGCCTTTCTCATCTTTCCCTCGTGGATCTCTTTAATGGCATTTGCTCTTGAGGTTGTTGAGTTTGATCTTCAAGAATAATTTCTTCATTTTGTTTAGGGAGAAATTCTACATTGTTTTAAAGTTCTAGACTTGCTATTTCTTGAAGTTCTAGACTTGATGTTTAATCATTTTCAGGAGTAGAAACCTGAACATTTTCAAAAGGCAATTGTGGTAATAGTAATAGATTCATCTTCAAAGACAAAGTCTCTAACTTTATTTCTCCCCCCAAACTCAATATCCTTAAAGAAAGTTGTAGTTCCCGTTTCAAAAATTGACCTACTTGTGAGATCACAAAACGAGTAACCCTTTGATCTCTTAGGGTATCAATAAAGTAACAGCTAATAGTTCTACTATCCAATTTCTTTTCATTTGGATTATAAGTTTTTGCCTCAGCTAGATATCCTGTGTGTATAAGCTGATACATGAAGGGAAATTGGTTTTTCTAGTCTTATACGTAGATAATATTCTACTCATTAGGAATGATGAAGAAAAATTATGTGATATCAAGATTTGGCTTGCAAAGCAATTTAATATGAATAATATTAAAGAAGCTACATTTATTTTAGGTATTCAGATCTTTCGAGACAGGAAGAACAGACAATTGGCATTGTCTCAAGCATCTTATATTGATAAGGTGATAGATCACTTCAGTGTGCAAGACTCCAAGAAGGGATATCTTTCTTTCAGACATGGAGTCAGCCTCTCCAAAGAGAAGTCTCCCAAGACTCCTCAAGAAGCGGAAGACATGAAAAAGATTCGTTATGCCTCAATCGTAGGAAGTCTCATATATGCTATACATTGCACTAGGCCAGACATTTGCTATGTCGTGGGCGTGGTGAGTCATTTACAATCTAATCCTGGACTCGAGCATTGGAACGTCGTCAAGTATATCCTTAAGTATCTTAGGAGTTCAAAGAACTACATACTTGTGAATTTAGGTACTGATCTGAATATGACGGGGTATATTAATTCTGATTACAAGGATTCTAGGAGGTCCACTACTGGATCGGTGTTCATCCTGAACGGTGGAGCAGTTATATGGAGAAGTATCAAGCAATCTTGTATTGTTGATTCCACTATGGAAGCTGAATATATGGCGGCTTTTAAAGCTGCAAAGGAGGCACTATGGTTTAGAAAGTTCTTGAAGACTCTAGAAGTTGTTTTTAGAAGCGACAAGCCCATGACACTAAATTGTTATAACAGTGGGGCTATAACAAATTCAAAGGAACCAATGAGCCATAAAAGATCCAAGCACATAGAGTGTAAGTATCACCTGATTAGAGAGATTGTTCAGCATGGAGATGTTGTAGTAACACACATATCAACGGTCAACAACCTGATATATCCATTCATGAAGACTTTAAATAGTAAAGTCTTTTATGGTCATCTAGAGGGTATGGGGATACAAGATTGTACACGCCTACTTTAGTTCAAGTGGGAGATTATTGAAATTATGTCCAAGTAGGTGTAATAATTATTTATGAGTATTTAGTTTTTTCTCAGACATTTTGTATTACTGAATTTAATGAATGAATGAAAGTTTTTCTATTAATTAAAGTGTCTTTATAACTTATTCAAGTCCTAGAACTATTATCAACGTAAGAAGAATAAAGACTGAGAGGTCTTCCAGACAAACTCTTCAAAAATAGTTCCGAACATTATTCACAGTCTTATGATCGACTGAATAATTAACATCTGATTATGAATGTTAGGTTGAACCAAAGGATGTCGGTCTCAGGGAATGAGAGTGGAGACTCTAACGGTTGACCTAAAATATAATTGAACATGTTGAATAGACCAGTAATAAATTAGTTTGGAGCAAAGTCGTTTATCTAGCTCTAAATCTAATTGTTACACCTTAAGGGTATTTTCGTGATTATCTTAATCCTGAGCTGAATACAAAATTTGACCTAATTAGTTACAATCTTTGATACGCTAGAAGTGAGTTCGAATTGCCAGACAATATCACAGCTGTTGGGATCATGATTCAACTATGTGGGAGTTGCGTGATTCACAGATACGAAAATTCATGATTAGATTGTAGAATGCAACAATATCACAT
This sequence comes from Datisca glomerata, assembly GCA_003255025.1. NCBI lineage: Eukaryota > Viridiplantae > Streptophyta > Magnoliopsida > Cucurbitales > Datiscaceae > Datisca > Datisca glomerata. The sequence continues at coordinate 324,141 of QANY01013229.1, read as the reverse complement.
TATAGTTTATTAATAGGTGTGTGAATAAACGACATAGCTAGATACTCGATGAAATGAATCATTAAATAAGACATGAGAAATTGTATTAGACAATCCACTATTATGTGTTTCTTATTCACAATTAATAAATGAGTTAAGAAATTAATAATAAGAGGAGTAAAATGGTAATTTTACATCTCACTCTTTTTACTGATATTCATGAAGGATAATATGTTAAAATATTCTGTGGACCGTAAAATAAAAGTGTTTATTTACACCAACAGAAAATATAGCGTACATGAATCGAGAGTTGATTCGGAATCAACCTATAATGGAGTCATACGATGTCAGGATAAATAAGTCAGGAATTTATGAAGATAAATAAGTCAGGAATTTATGAAGATAAATTCATCAAGTATTGAGTCCTATAGTTTTATTCATGTAGGTCCGTTCGCTGTCAGGAGTAACTCATATGGACATGAATGATAAACAACACCAATTGGACCAAAAACGTGTTTTGAATCAAGGTATATTTCTCAAACTTATATGTGATAGGTGTTGTAACTTAATTAGTGACAACCAAGTAATTAATGCTCAAATTAATTCATTGGTTATTTTCTAATTTTTAGATAATTAGTAAATAAAAGAAACTAATTAATTAATGAAGATCAATTTAATTTATCAATTTAGACTGATAAATTTGGACACAACATTAACTCTAAAGAGATATGCAATTTTTGGCAATAATAAAGATTAGGAGGTGGATTTTGGTAATTTAACATCTAGGGGTGTATGTATATATTCTGTAATTATTATATAAGGGATGAACATAGAGTTACATTTCTAACCCTAACACAGTGTGTGATTACACAGAGCAGAAAAGAGTTCTCTCCCTCCTCTGCTTGCCGCCGAAATCTTTAGAGGAGAATGAAAATTTTGATTTTTCTTCTCCAATTGTTTTGAGAGCCACACTCAATTCTTGATCAACATCCAATTGAGATATACTTATGACTCCTACAAGTGGTTGTTGGTGTGAAGACTAATTCGAGTTCTACGAAGAGCAAAGAACGCGAGATAACTAATATGATTCCACCAAATTAGAATTTTTCTGATACAATAAATGTATAAAATTATTTCTACCTCTTTTGAATATGTTTAACTTAGTACGTATAATCAGATGTATGATTTTAATATTTAACATGATTAAGTTGGTAGATATAATTTTTTGTATATTCTGCCCATGAACTATTCGTGGTTCAATGATTTTTACTCAAATTTTAAAACAAGATCCAACAATTTATTACCATAAGCATGCATGTACATCGGCCAAATATTGACCTTCCTGTAGGCCAGTAAATATTTGCATGAACTACATTCATACAACAATCTTAAAATTTAAAATAAATTAATCTCCACAAGAGAGATTACTTTAGTAACATGTTGCTTCAATAAATTTATTTTAGAATATCAAGCATCCTAAAGAAATAAAAGTACCAAAATCTAAACTATGTGAACAACAAAGTTTTTAATGGGATGCTCAAAGGGGAATTTAAACTTCGATCGGCATGTACCAAATCCTATCTCAAGCTCAAATGCCATGCCCAAAAGGATTGTTCATGTTCCAAGGATCACAGACGGGACAAACGGGAAAAGACCCACGGATTTCCATCTCGTAAAAAGGTTTGCGGCATCACTCTCGTACCAAGCCTTTTCTTTGGTATTTTAAGAAAAGACATCCTTCCTCCCGTAAGTCAGATAAATGCTACATCTGTGGTCAAAAAAGATATTTTATAAAAAGTTGTCCTCATAAAACCAAAAGAGATATTTAGATGTTGCAACATCTACAAACAGTGCTTCTCCTCGGAGACGATGAAGATATTGAATCTGCTGTGGAAGAACAAGCTAACCACAATGATGACACTCAATATGTCTTACCATACTCCTCCGACGCGGCCAGCTGTTCATCTAAGTTCGCCACCTCCTCAGAATCTGACACATCAGATAATGTTACTCACATCCTTTGCTTGGGATCTCTTGGGGTCTTACATGACCCTTCCAAAGAGAAGGTTGTGTTCATTAAACCACATTTGAAATCCGGCTTCTTGCAGATAAATTTGCTAAAGCTATTCCAGCCATTGGATTTTTAGATACTGGCTCTTGCAGAACAGTCATGAAACTATACCTTCTACCTTTTGAAGATCGGGTTCCTTATAATCAATATTTCTCTACTGCTAATAGCAGCTTATTCAAAATTGAGTGGATTACAAAGAAACGTATTGGTCTTCAAATTTTCCTAAACTGTATTCTCTGGATTAAGGTGTTAGGCAGTGATCTTCCAGGCAAAGATATATTAATTGGTGTTGATGCTTTCTCCCGCACAAAAAAACTCCAGTTTTAATCCACTGGGATCCAGTATAAGAGTTTCTTCTATGCTTATACCCCTGTTGCCAGTCTCCTCAAACTCCAATAAGTTCCTCATGCAACCTATCTCCGTGACCAGATTCTTCCTTACTGTACTGATAGGCATGACCTGTTTTCCCATGCTTTCCCTCTCTAGAAAAATCATGCATTCTTTATTCGTCTTCCATTCAAACGCAATGAAGACCTCAATCCTACCAAGGTCATTCATCCCGGCATGAATTCTGATGATCTTGCGTTGGCCCGAGAAGAATGTGCATCTTTTCTTCAGCATGTTCTTATTGAGCCCACGAAATCTGATTGGTCCTGTCAGGCCTTTTATGTTGAAAAATGATCTGAACTCAAACGTGAGAAAAAGAGGTCGGTGATAGACTATAAACCTCTCAACATATTTCTCCAAGATGATAAGTTTCCTCTTCCAAAGCCCAATACTTTATCTGTCCATCTCAAACGGGCCAAGATATTCTGCAAGTTTAACCTTAAAGCTGGGTTTTGGCAGTTAGGCATTCATCATGAGGACCGATATAAGACTGCTTTCTGTATACTGAATGCCCAGTACCAGTGGACCGTCATGCCATTTGGCCTGAAAGTAGCACCTCGCTCTTTCAAAATGCTAGGACCCAAATGTTTGAGCCCATTTTGCACAGTGCTTTGGTTTATATTGATGACATTCAACTCTTCTCCGAAGATTCGCCTTCTTATCAACTCTTATTGTCCCAGTTTATTGATCTCATCAAACATTACACGATTATTCTCTCCGCCACGAAGGCCGACATTGGTGCTACTCGTATTGAATTTATGGGTATGATCTTTTAAGATGGCAGATTCCAACCAGGTCCTCATATTGCCATCGAATTGCTCAAAGTCCCAAATACTGATTTAACAGTCAAACAAATCCAGCAGCTCCTTGGCATAATTAATTATCTCAGAGATTTCATCCCTCATGTAGCCACCTACACCAGCCACTTGTCCAAACTTCTCAAAAAGAGCCCCCCATCTTGGGGCCCTGCCCAGACTAAGGCGATCCAAGCCTTAAGACCTTGCCCAAAATCCTTATCCATTAAAGATTCCTGACACAGGATTGTGTATCCTACAGACGGATGCAATGATGACCACTAGGGGGTCATCCTCATTGAAGAAGATAAGGGCAAACGTTTTTATTGTGGGCATGCTAGTGGACAATTTAAAGACTCTGAGAAGCATTATCGTGCCACCTATAAGGAGATCCTAGCAGTCAAAAAGAGGATTGAAAAATTCAGCTTTTATCTCAGCCCGTATGAATTCACTGTCAAGATGGTCAACGCGTCATTCCCCAAGATGTTTGATCCAAAAGGGAAAATTCTACATGATAAACAACTCCTCAGGTGGAAAGACTGGTTCTCAAGCTATAAATTCTTAGTTCATCATCTCAAAGGGTATCAGAATACCATTACTAATTATCTCTCTCGACCTCAGAAAGACAGCTCCTCTTCTGCTCAGACCCTCTTTATTCTTCCTCTTTCTGATCCTCACTCCAATCCCACTATGCCAATCAGCATGCCTGCTACCATTTTCCCTCCAGGTCCTAAACTTGATGGTCTCACTATGATCAACAATCTTGCCACAAAAACTCTGTTTTACTGGCTCCATCTGTTACTTGTAAAAACTCAAATTCACCTTTTCCCATACCATTTTGATATGACCATCTCTTATACCACAGTTCCTCTCATTCATGGTGCCATACTAGAAGAACTCCTCTGGTATCTCTGGGCTCTTTCTGCCCTTCATTACTATGCTATCGGATTTCCTCCATATCCTATTTACCAGTATATTTGTGATGCTGCAAATACTCATACGCGCCTTGTGACTCTTCTTCATTTTTTTGCTCCACTGCCATACTAGCGAAGCCAGCTTCACAAGATTCTCAACGAATACAATATATAGACAACTCCTCAAAAACAGAGATAGACTTTTTTTGTTTGTACACTCTCCACCGTGAACAAGATCATTATGTTTATGGAACCCTGTACATGCATCACTATGTTAATTTCAGGCAGTTCTCTTCTGCTTGGCCCAAATATGAAAAATGATTCATGAATCAATTAGGTCGAACCTTAACAAAATTACTATTTCGCCAAAGTCATCAACTGGAATCATCAAAAAAATTCCAAAAAATAAGAAATTTGATATAAATCTAGAAGAATGCAATTTATGCAAAAGCAAACAGAATACCTAACCAAATACAATATAGATTTTGGTGCACTAAAAATTCAGATTGATATGAATCTGACCCAAAGAAAATTGAACACCAAATTTATGTTTTCATGGATGCTTTAAATAACCCAAAACTATAAATTCAATTCAAGAATAAGAAATTGATTCTCAATAAAAGTTATTCTGGTACTACTCATAGAAAAATCATTAAAACCAAAATTAAGAGAAAACCTAATTTAATTACGATCCTTCATGTCAAATCATTGAGATAATAAAAACAGAAATATACATTGATCCATGAAAATAGATGATTGCTGATTATCGATCTTCTATTCACTGAAATTTTTTAGAGAAAAAAATTCTATATATTTTCAATGATGATGAGATGTCAATGAGAACATGAATAATGATGGTACCTCTTGAATCAAGAATCATAATCCTTATATATAAGAATATTTTTTCATATTTTTATTTTGACCCATCATAAAATTAGAAATATATAATTAAGTTTCTACACATAATAAATTCATACCATATAAATACTCTAAGTCTAATCATATTAAACCTTAATAAGATCACTTTAAATGAACTAAACTTTACAATAATCTTTAAGATAAATTTAGTCATATACGTTGGCCCATATATTTAAATATTTTTCAATAAGAAAAGACTAAACAAAAGCAAAAGAATCCGTTTCAAGGATATACAAACACAGATTTGTGTGTTAAAGATTGGAACATTAAGTGAACTAAGATGTGAAGGTTGAGAATGTTCATTTCTAAGAATGAAATGTCCATTTTATCCAATATTATTCATCATCCACTCAACCTCCTGCCTCATATTTTCCTCTAAGGGTAAAGAATTAACTCCATTTCTAAGCAATGATCTTCTCTTCTCCATATCAGCACCATTTGAACCCATTCCCGTCGGAAAAACCGGGCTTCCAGCTGATGTCAAGCAACTATCTACAGAGCGGTCACCAACGCGGGCCGCCAGAATCTTTGGGCGATTTCTGTTTTCGAGAGAAGGCATTTTCAGGGTGTCGGCTGGTGGGATCCCTTGATAGTCACAAGAGAACTTGATTGCTAGTTCAGAGAGCTCTTCCCTGGCAGCTTCTAGCCCAGCAGAGGCAGCTGCGTGTTCATTCAAAGCTTGACAAGCCTTTTCGAGGATGGACTGCAGGTATTTTCCCTGTGCCTCGATTCGAAATTGTAGACGCCTCTGCACCTGTATAAATAGAAGCACCCAAAGGGAAAAGAAATCTTCGCACAAAACATTTATTATCACTGATCAAAAAACTTAACAAAACAATACTTTATCATCAATAACACACGTCGAGGTAGTAATTTACTCGAATTACAGCGTGTTTTATGAAAAGTAGTAACAATTCATGCCGCTGTGTCTTGGGGCTGTTCTATCATGGCATTCATACACGGGAAGGTAGAAATTAACTCAAGTTCAATAATAACATATCAGAGAACTGTTAATTGCCAGTTATCCCAAAAATAAGGCGAATTTACATGTTTGAATTAATTCCTTAACAAGAACAAATTGACTAACCTCCAGCTGCTCGTGTAGCTTTCGTTGGACTTCCATTTGTACTCGTAAAGCCTCAGTAACATGGTAACCACTGCTTAAAAGATGGAAAGTAGCGACAAATGAAGATAGAGAGGACAGCAAGTGTATTTTTAGTATGACGAAAAAGTAAAATAGCTTACTCATTCAGTTCTTGTGCCATCATTCTTGCGGTTGGTGATGAACATGAACTAGTGTCTTGACTTTGAGCAATGCTCGAAGCTGCAATCCCGACACAGTAACGAAACATTAACCGCTTAACAAAAAATTCAGATGATTATCGTAAGAGTGTTCCTTTTTTTGTTTTTTCTTCTTCAACATGGGTAGATGTTATTTTTAAGAATTGGTAGTTAGATGACATGATGTTTAATGCTTGAATATTATCCCTCGGTTCATTGTCAAATCATTTCGATAAATTCCAATTTTTCTTACTATAAGTCATTTGGTACTAAATGAACAACTTAAAGAGAAGAAATTCGGTACCATCCTTCGAGTTCTCAGTTGATTCCTTGCTTGTCTGCTTCCCTAAACGGTATTTCTGCAACCATTACGCATCAAGAAAATGAACGGGTAAATACACAGAGCACATTAACTCCTCATGGAGGACGTAGACGTGGTCACGAAAACTCAAACATTAGTAAAAGAAAATTAGATCAACACGTAATCAAAGTTTCTAGACCCACGAAAATAAGGAAAAAGTGGACAAGTTCAGATTCTCAGAACAAGAAGTTCCAAGTCCGCTAAAATTCAATGATACTTAAAACTATTCGGCTATCTCTATTCCCTCCAATAGTTGTGCTAGGTCTTACTTACACTCCAAGAGTGAAGATCATGAGAAATTGACTAAAGAAAGAAGCATGGCATAATTTGAAGGTCATTCTTATTTGAAGATAGTCTGATCAAAAGAAAGACATTATTTTAAAGATGCTAACAAACAAACCTGAAGATGTGATTTCAAGTGATAAAGGGTTAAACCTTTTACGCCCATCGTTCGCATAATAGACTTAGGTGTGGCTTCTGAAATGCATAGCAAGACAGATTCAGAAATTTGGATAGTAAGAATTTACTGCGCACAATGGAGTATATAAGTCGAATCTAAACAAAGACTAATCACAATGACACCTAATTATCACAGCATCAAAAGCCAAACACTTAGAAACTCGTACGGAAAAAACATAAGTTTTCATTCTCGAGATAGACTACCAAACTGCTCCAAGTCAAGTAACTTATACAATTTCATTAGTTCTCATTATCGAGAGACTAGTTGAGGCCTGCTGATACATAAATCGCCGTTATTACTTAAACGTATTGGATCATAAGCTAAAAAACATGTGTAAGGTTCAACTTATTCAACCTTAAAACTTGTCTTAACTTGCTACATTGAGATCATAAAATCTGTTCTGAAACTAGACCAAGAAGGAAAATGTAAGTTTGCCTCTTTTCTTCAAGGTGCCAGTTTTCACTATGTGACTACCGATAAAGATAGTTTCTACGAGAGCAGGCCATCAGTTAGGCATAAGATCTGTAGTTTTCTTTTAAAACCCCTCAATGCATCCTTGCCAACATCACACATATACCCTATATCCTCCAACTTGAATCGTTCATAATTTCGATTTATTGTACCCCTGCTTTTGAAAGCTGGTTTCAAATACTACGGCTTTAATACTCGATGAAGTCATTAACGTGGAGAAGAAAAGGTCAATGTATTTACTTGGATTAGCAAAGCAAACTACAGCATCGACATGAACCTAAAACCACATTTCATGTTCAACAACCGTAGCCGTAGGCCTAAATCCAGAGAGAGAGAGAGAGAGAGAACTGCAGAGAGAAAAGCTCCAAATCAAACGGACAGGAAGAACTAAGCCAAAAAAACAAGAAGTATTAACTTAAAGAAAGACGTACTGTCAGGGCCACCAAGTTGAGTCACAGCGTCAACGAATCTCTCATGGAGCTCCGCCGTCCACCGGAGTCGTGGCTTGGGATCCGACGTGAGAACCAAGCAAGCATCGCCGGGCAGGTTGGTCCCTTCCAAAGATGCCTGAAATTTACCATTTACTACACTTCCATCAAGCGGGAGGGAGTGGAGAGCAGAATACATTCTTGAATTTCCTGGGAAAACCCAGATAGCATCTCTACAGATTAAGTGAGACAAGATCAAAGAATCTCAGAATACTGCTAAAGAATTCGTTTGAGGAATTGGGTTACCTGGGTTCGGGGCACGGAGCCCCGAAATGGGTTGGAGCAGAGAGAAGACGAGATATCAGTTGGGCTTTGAGTGTGTGTCTGAGAAAAGGAATGAACTGAATAACAAATAAGACATGCAGAGAGAGAGAGAGAGAGAGCTTAGAGCCGTAGACAGCGATGTCTCGTTGCTGTGTCTCTGTCCCTATTCTCTGTCTTCTCTCTCCCTGTCTGTGTCAGCGTGGCTCTGTGAGAGCGACAAAAGAAAACAAATGGAAAAGGAAAGAGAGAAAAGCTACATAAGAAACCAGCAACGTGTAGTCTAGTTGCCCTTGATTAGTTTAGTTTTTATTTTTCTTGTGATTAGTTTAGTTTTTATTTTTCTTGTGGGAGAGATTTTTATTTTGAATATTAAAAAGCCAACTTTTAAAATACTCTGTTTTATCCAATATTTAAACCAAAGAAATTATTTTTTACTATCGAGTAAACTCTCTATTTTCCAACCATTATTATACAGATTTACACACTCTCCTCCTCATACTTCCTATCTTTACTGGGGTTGGTTGCTTTAGAAACATCCATTTTATTTTGAGAAATAGTTGGAAATTATGCAGATAAATTGTTTGAGTTATTGCCTGAAACCAATCTAAAACATCACAACAAAGAAAAAAAGGACCAAAATCCAGTATAATCATGTGTGAGAGATTGGATGGATAAGGAAGACAAAACCAGTCCAAAAGGATAGGAGTGACCAGCCTGACCCCTCCACTTCTATCCTAGTGGTGGTTACCACTCTTTGATAGAGAAAACTGATACAAACATTGGGAAAATAAGCTGATACTGTGCTTTCAGACAAATTTTGTCTTCTACATTTTCTATCTATGGTGAATTCATTCTTCAAAAAATTATAGCATTTTTGAAGTTACGTGTTTTTTTAAGTGAAAATTCGTCGCTTAATATAAATTTTTTTAATAATTTTTACCAAATATCAAATTTTCATTTAAAAAAATAGGATATTCGAAATTACGGTAAATTTTTACATTCAATAAGGTTTTTTGTGGTGCTGTTGACATTGACAAGACCACCACTTTCACTTCAAATGCATAAAAAAACACATTTTTTTGTAAACAAGACATATAATAGCATCAGTAGAAAACTTTTACTCAGCCTTTTGCTTTTATGGCTTTGAGATCAATCTGAAAATCTAGGTTCTTTTTCACGTGACAGACAAATTTAATGTCAAAAGGTCACTCATGTAATAAATGAAGCATTGTTTTTCTCATAACTTGTGGGATGGTAGGAAAGTTGTTGTATGACATTTTCCTTTTTCCCATCAATTATTTTATTATTTATTTTAGTGGGGTTGTGAGAGAAAATATTATTTGCGTTTTAAAAGACCAATATTTATGAGGTGCCTTATTGACTCCTGGAGAGGTACATTTCCTACCACAATGGAGTAGTCTTCAAATGATAAAAAAAATATTTAGAGATAAATTTACATGTTTAATCTCTATTTTAAGAAGAGGAATATGACAGGTAATATAAATGTAGATTTATTAATGTTCATGAATTAGAGAATGCATCTTGAAGCATGATTGACACGTAGGTAACCCACCTATCACTAGTTTCGTTTTGGAAGAGTTGGCTTTTATTAATATTTATGATGTATAAAGAGAAAGTAAAATAGTGGAGTATTTTGGGATTTAAGCTTTGACTAATTGGTTCATAACATGATGTTGTCATGATTAAACTTATTATATATAGTTCCTATTGTTTTTAAATTCTTCAAAAGTACATGTTTAAAACCACTCTTGCTTGCCTTTAACTACTCATTAAGGGACAAAAACACACACATCTTTCTCTAGTTAAAATATTTTCATTTAGAAAATTAATTATGCTTAATCTTAAGGCTTATATAAATTAAGAATTCTTATACCAATTAAGTGAAGGGATCAAAACCCATCGGTTTACGCAACAAAAGACCCAAACTCAAACTCAACACACGTACATACAAACGTCATCATTTCTCGATTAGACTATATATAATCTACTAGCTTGAAAATCATCTTCAACACATATAAAGTCATCTGACTAGCCTCTCAATATCAAGAGATGTCTCTTATTGGAATAGAGTCTTTTTCACATCATCACAAGATACTCCCTTTAGAGTAGAGTCACTTCTTACCCTCTATCAAAACAGAGCCACCAAACTCTAAACCAAAATATATTATTTATAGGCCGACTAACAAACTCTAACTTTTCTACTCAAAATAGGATTCTCATTCAATATCATATAATAGATTTCCTAAAAATCATCATAAATAGGGAACTTTCTCACCAAGGAGTTTGGAGGCACCAAATTCTAGCAATCTCCACAGTGACTCAAATTCCATCATCCTCGAACAATTGCAATCACTGCGGCTCCACCTTGAACCAAACCATCATCAATCACGAAAATCAAACTTCAACAAAATTATATTTATGCTACTTTAGATCCTCTGTATCTCAAACTAAATCGACGTATCATCCAAGATCAAACCAAGGGCTCTAATTGTTGGGGGTAATGCTCTCAAAACATGTGTAGTGATATTTTAATATGAAATTTAATGAAATTACATTTTTCTTATAAATGTTCTTTTAAATTATTGTTGAATAATTTATATAAATATATGAAATTTTTATATTCATTAATGAGGCTATTATCTTATATTAGTACTAGAGGATTAGGATCATAGATAATAAATAAAATTATCAGCAACATATTAAAGTATAGAAATTTTTATGAATGGTTGTTAGTACGGTCCACTAAACATTATGAATGCACGTGATCTAGATCCAGATCATTGATGTGGATAGACATCTTAGTGAAAATACTTTATATAATAAGATTATATATAACATGAACGACGTGAATTAATATATTTATTAACTTGTCGTTTATCATAAAGATTTAGTACACATCAATCTGATGATCATATGTAGATCAGTCTGAATCCTGAGTAGTCATGAACTCCTATACATGTCTACTAGATCTTATGATTCACTCGCTAAGGTTTATTTGTAAAATGGGCTAATGACTTTTATTTTAGAGATTCAGTGATACGAATGGCTGGGAACATAATCTTACAAGATTTGGAATCCAAGCTTTCCTAACGGATTGTATATTGGTTCAACTAAGTGTTGATTCTAGAACTGCATGGTTATTGAACTCAAATTTATAATATGATTATAAATTAGTCATTCGCTAGTGAATATATGGTACTTAAGTATCAAGAGGTAATTAGAATGGTAAAATGGTAATTTTGACCGACTCTAATTTGTGAACCAATAATTGGAGGACAGAATTATGTGAAGTGATTATATCAATGCATTACAAGAGAATACTCTGTGAATACATTATATAATCTCTAATACTGTAATTTCGTATTTATAGTGGATTAATAATGAAATTAATAGATAAGATTATTTAATTAATAATATGGTTTATTAGAGCTTAGGATTATAGATTCATGGTCCCCAAGTCACTTAAGTACTTCGCAGTGTAGGGTGTGAATATTTCAAAACATGAGAAAATGACTGACTTGCAAAAAGAATTTTTATTCTGGGGTAAGTACATAATTATTAGAGTAATTATATGTGATTAATTAATTAAAAATTAATTAAGTAAATTGTTTATATTAATTTTCAGAAATTATATATAAATACTTATATCGACTGAATTTTTAATTATCAATAAGTGAAACAATATATCTAATTTATGAAATTAGATAATGTTGAATTATTATTAGATAATAATTTCAAAATTTGAATCAAGTAAATCTATTATTTGTGAATTAACAGATAAGTTAGTTGATAGTGATAATGAGATAAGTTAATTTTGAATTAATTGGTATGTGGATATTTATCTATTTAAAATGAATATTTAATTCACAGTAATTGTCGCGTGAAAAATTTGACATTAGGGGTGAAAAAATTACTACTGAATCGCCCGAACTGAACCGAAAGTGATCGGTTCGGTCAGTTTTATAAGTTACCCCAGTTCGGTTTCGTTCGATATTCTTACAGGACCATAAGTTCGGTTCAGCTAAAAAAATATATGATTTCAAACCGAACCGAACCGACATAAAAAATACTATATATATGATATATACTTAACTACACATAGTTACATAACCCTAAAAATAGTCACGCCTGCCTCCCTCCCTCCCTCTCTCTCATCTTCATTCTCTCTCATTCCCTCTCTTTATCTTCATAAAAAAACTACAAAGCCTAAGCTTCTCCTCAGCCGCTCCACCCTCAACACAACAACCATCTTCTCTTGTCATGCAGTCGCAGCCATATCCTCCTCTCGCAGCCATCCACTCCTCCACTCGCAGTCATCTTTTCTCGTCTGGTCTTCCCTCTCACTCTACCTTCTCTCTACTCGCGGTGCCCCTCTCTCTCGCAATGGAGATCAATGTCTCTCTCTCTCATGACGACTGAGATCTACCCAGATCTGAGCAGATCTTAGCTTAGATATTATCAAATCTACTCAGATCTGAGCTCAAATCTATTCTGATCTGAGTAGATCTTAGCACAGATCTACTCAGGCCGAGTAAATCTGATTTTTTATTGCCTTAATTTTGAGAGATTTTAATGTTAGGGTTCTTATTTTCTGCTTAGATTTAAGTAGATCTGGTTTTTCTATTGCCTTAATTTTTAGTTTTGGAGATTATAATTATAGGGCTCTTATTTTACAATAAAACAATTACTGATATTGTTTTGGCGAATCCATAACCCTAATGTTTTAGATTAAAGTTTGTAGTTAATTTGATTTGTTTGCAATTTAATTCTATTCAATGTGGATTTTGGAGAATTTGTAGTTTTAGTGGGAGTTCTTTGGTTCTGTGCAATTTGTTTGTCTATGAAATATTAAGCTTAATGAATTTTTTTCAACATTGCTGAATCATGAAACCTAACCAAGCCGAACTGGAACTTTCGGTTAGGTTCATTTCGGTTCATATGTCGTTCACAGTTCGATTCGGTTCATGAAATAAGTGAAACAAAACTTTCAGTTCGGTTCGATTTTCTCTCAAATAACTGACCGAACTAAACCGTGAACACCCCTAGTGTCAATCACTGATTAGGAATCAAAGATTGACATGAGCTACTATAGTATGTCATGGCACTATAGTAGTGGGCGTGCAGTACTATAGTGCCACACGACGCTACAGTAGTGCATGAGGCACTGTGTTAGTTCACAACAGCTGCAGCAATGTGTGGTGCTGCAGTTGGGCACCAAATTGAAGTGGGTTTCACTGCAATGTTAATTTTGTGATTAAATATTATTTTGTGTATATTCCTAAAAAGTTAATGAGCCTAGAAAATATATATATATATTATTTTAATGGTCTCATGGTTGCGTGAGTGTTGAGAACACAGTTGTTATCACGGTGGACTGTCTTTGTGATTAAAAGTTATTCAAAAACTCTGAAAGAATAATCATCGTATTGTCTCAGATGATTGTCTCGCTAAATTAATCATTCTCAGTAAATCTTTAGATCACATATGTTAAGTACATATAGAGACATAAAAAGTGTCTTTGAATTATTATACGTGCCCACACACGTCCTAGTACGCTTATGGATTAGCTTGAAAGATCTTAGTGTGGATCTCGAAGTTCATTATTCGTGGGAACGCATGATTGTTGGTTTGCTAGGACGCTTGATATAGACTACAAGAGACATATGATTCCTATCCATGTATGTCTTAGATTTAATATATAAATATATAATGGATTTTGATAGAAAAGAGTTTTTCAATAAAAGTTTTTATTTTGAAAACCGTTGCGTCACGCCTATTTTCTTTTTTCGAAAAAGAATCATTTTTATAAATTTTTAAAAGTATCACGCTTCCACCGCGTTAGCGTCGCGTTTCCAACAATTGGTATCAAAGCGGTCATATATATTTGTATATTAAATATTGTGTGTGTGTTCTTCCATTTTTCATAATATATTTTATATGTATGAATGAATGGACGATTTTGTTTTTTGAATGTATGGTTAAATAATGGATCGTTAATTGTATGGTGATTGTTGGGTTATGTTTTGTTCTTTATTTTTTCTTAGATCTTGCGTAAGCCATTTTGAGGCAGAGAAATTTTTGTAATTCTATTTTGAATATTAAATTGTTATTATTCCTATCGCGAGAAGATGAAAAACGCACAAAAAGAACGAGGTGGAAAAGGCAAAAATAGGAATTCCTAAGGAATTCTGGCACTGGCACCGAAAATAGGATTTACGGCGGTGAGCCCGCAGGAAAATGGGCGTTGATGCCGTCATGTCAGACGAGGGCGGTCGACGGTTGGCGATGTTCGACAGTGATGGGTGGTGATGGTAGAGTCTTATCCTCGGTAGCAACTGTTGTTACACCTAGAAAAATTTCGCAAAAACTCTAAAACCAACTTATCCTATCGTTACGGACTTTTATTAAAATCTTAACTCTATCTTTATCTTTTAAATTTTGAAATTAGTGTAATTTTGAAATTAATTATTAACGTTTTAATTTTTTGAAAATGTAAGATTAATTAATTGATTGGGTTTGACCCACGTTTGACCAAGTCAATAAATTATTTATTGACTAAGATAAATTCAATAATTTTTATAAGATAATTATAGAGATCATTTTTAATTAAGAAAAATAGTTTTTCCTAATTAAAATAGTTTTGTTAAAAACTTAAAGATTATGAAGATGGGCATCAGGTGGAGAAGGAGATTTTTTAAAAATATATAATCTTGAAATCTTCTTTGTAATTTTATTTTTTTATTTTAATTTTATAACTTAGAAATACTCAATAGTCACTCGGTCCATTTTTATTTTATTTCATTGTTAAATAATTATTTATTGTTATGATTGATAATATGACCATGCATTAGTCAATCACATGACATACTCAACTGATAAAAGGTCAGGACCACCGCAAATCAACTGTAAATTCCAAACCCACCTCATATACTGGCCATCTCTCTGCTACTCATAATTGAATTTAAACATACTTTTATTTGAACTCTGTATAATATAAACTTAAAATGACCACTATCGGTCAACTGCTTAAGTTAATCTATTCGAGTTCAAAATATCCAAACCGGGGTTTTAGTTTGTTCGTTTATGACCAAACAACTTGGCTTGAGATTGAATATGAAACTTTTTTGGTATGATTTTTTTATAACACCGATTTGGGATGTCAATGGGTAGAGTATAGTATGAATGATGTCATACCCTCCCTGATGGGTGTTTTCTATCCATAATCTATAATTGATAATAAAATCTAGAACAATATGAAACTATTTACATATATTCATATCAAACTCTCACTATAATGTTTCAAATTGTGAAACCTAAAATAAACATAATCTAAAACGCAACTCAGTTTTGTAAACTTATAAATCTAAATTTACTCGTGATCATTGTATTTTTTTTAGTTTCTAAATTTAATAACCATGGAATATTTTATGTATGTGCAATATATCTATATATATATATATATATATATATTTATATAGTTAAATAAGTATGGATATGTAGAAAGCCGTACCCTACCCATACCCTCATAGGTATTTTTTTATATACATGTACCATGCTCAACTTTATCGTAAAATCATCATACCATATCCATTACGCTCGGGTAAACGTGAGTAATATAATATTGTCATCCCTAGCACCAATGGCAATCCCAATTAATCCAACATAAAAGTTAATGACCATGTAAACTTTTGGTGGTCCTAGAAGTGAATCCAACAAATGACATTTGAGTTGTAAACCTAAGATCTGCAGGGAAATCTAAGCGCTTGCTCCTTTAATCCATGTGAATGAAAGATAATGATCATGTAAACTTCAAGTTGTTTTGGGACTGATCGAAATGATGACATTTGAGGAGTATATTAAACAAATTAGGGACTATTGAAGCTGATGCTTAGCTTTTTCTGGGTTCATTTAAAGATTGGCTTTTATGTGTTCATGGAAAGATTGTTAGAAAAATGAATGATATACTCTATTGATTACAATAATGTATTACATAAAATTATGAACAGAATATAGAGCAAACTAAGATTTACACAAAAAACTTAGACCGAGGCTTGCAGATGGTGCAATGGGCTAATACAGAAAAGTCCCTGCAGATGATGTTTATAGTCTCAGATGTTTGTTTTCAGGATACAACTGTCTCTTGAAAGGAGGTAAGTAGCATAACAATACTCTCTCACTTAGCGAACCAAATTATGTTTGTGTTCAGATATATACTTTGAGAAAAATAAAAAAATTTCAACCCCTTCTACTGCGCACAAAATTTACTTAATATGATTCATTGTGACTGTCTATAACAGTCATAAACATTGAACTTATGACTATCCAAAACGGTCACAAGCAGAGGTTCAAAAAGCTGCTAAAAAATTACTCTCATGTAGCTCTCTAAGGCACCTTTTGAAATGCGCTCGTAAAGAACTAAGTAAAAAAAATATAGTTTTATCCCTACGGTTTTGGGTAGTTTTATTTTTAGCCTCCACTTTAAAAAGTAGTAGATAAGATCATACAGTTACATTGTTATTCTATGTTTACCCTTCCGTAGGTATTCCGCTATCATAAACTAACAGACCGTCACATAAGCCTTACATGATAATACGTGATAAATTACACGACATCACATCACTCTAATTTGTTACCCAATGGACAGGTCAACAATCACCTATCTTTTCCTTCTTCTTTCTTCCCCACTTCCCAGCCACCATTGTTACATAACCCCATTCCAATTATCTCTCTCTCACTTTCTCTTGAAGCTATTTTCTCACCGTCTCTCTCTCTCTTGAAGTTATTTTCTCATTGTTTCTTCCACTACACGTTTCTCTCTCTTCTTTATCTTTCTACCATTAAATTTCATTAAGAAGCTTCTCTTCTGGGTTTGGTTATTTATCTAGTTTTCAATTATGGAAATAAAAAGATGGATTTTTCTTTTTTGTAGAGAGGAAGACAATAACAGGGAGTTTCATAGGAAGCATGAGGGAGACCCAAGAAATCCTTGATTTCTTCAAGGAGAAAGAATTGTCTTCCATGATTGAAGTCGTCAAGCTTGATTACATTAACAAAGCATTGAAAGGCTGGAGAAGAACGACGTTCGATACATGTTCAGGTTGATGTTGCCGGAAGCAAATTGGATCAGTGAAGAAACATAAAATACGGAAAATACAGAAGAAATTTCTACATTAGTTATATATTAGGAAGAAAATTACACAAGGCCACACCATTTTCTGCTTGTTTGAGTGCTCTGCTTATATCCATGTTTTTCATCTTAAAAGGATTCTGAAGTGTTTATTGGAAGTTTTATTTCAATGTGACGTGACTATGCTGAAATGTCGTTGTCATGGAATGGACAGTGAAATATTCCAAACATGTTTGAAATTATTTGAAAATCTAAAATCATCTTCTTCTTTATGCCTCTTCATCTTCTTCTTTCTTTTTATATTTACTAACATGGTCTACCCTAATAATTTGACTAAGAATTTATGCCCCATTTAAATTATCTGAAATGAAAATAAAATAATAAGAATTTGTTTCGTGTAATGTATACAGGCTAGCACGGGGGGCTTTAAAATACTAAAAGTTACAAATTTATAGTACTTTGAAATTTTGATCTTCCTTTCCCCCTACAATTTGAAGGATTCATGTTACCCTAAACTTACCCTAGCCATAATTTGCCCCTTATGTTGAAGACTCAGAGAGATAAATGAAGGGGTTGATTCTGCAACAATGGTGGTCGTGTAGTGGGGGAAGAAGGAAGAAGAAAGACAAAGGGTAATTGCCGACGTGTCCATTTATGGTAACAAATTAGAGTGATGTGACGTCACGCAATTTGTCATGTATTGCCACATAAGACTTATGTGACGATCTGTTAGTTTATGATAGCGGAATAACTACGGAAGGGCAAACGTGAAACAACAATGTAACTGTAGGGTCTTATTTGTTACTTTTTAAAGTGAGGGGTAAAAAATGAAAATTACTCCCAACTGCAGGGATCAAAACTATATTTTACCCTAAAATTTTTGAAGGACCTAAACAAATCAAGCCTAAGAGGCCCAAGGCCCCAAAACCATTACTATTGAGCTATCAACCAACATATATCCACTCGCTACATATTAAATATAACATTTCCCCACATGAATCGACAACCAAAAAATAAATGTCATCTTAACACATCAGAAATGATACTACATCGTGAGTGGTAGCTTGTGACTTTGAACTATCCTTAGTAAATGACTATTGAATGTGAACCTGATGATCTTGAACTAATCAATTGTTGATGTAATCCTTAACAATAGAAATTACACAACTCATTTCTTAACACATTCTGTTCTAGCAGGGGTTTTTTTTCCATGAACAATTCTTGATTTGATGTGTGCTATAAATATTTCACTTTATTAAACCTCATGGAAGCAGTCTCACTTCTCACTCACATAAGTGACTGCTTATCAAGAGTATCATATCATACTCCTACTTGTTTACAAGCTATATGTGTCACAATAACTATGTTTAACCTTAATATTCTCTATATGTAGCACCTATTATGTCATAGGAATATGCAGGAGATCTTTTCTCCTTAGGTGCTCTTAGTGAATTAATCACAACTTACTTTCCTATTGAACCTAGACCATAAGAACATTAATTCCTAGGTTAGGTTTTCATTAGGCTAACTCGTTGATAATGGACTTAGCCCCATCTCGCTTGATGTTTCCTTACTTTCTCTCTAGAAAATCCTTTGTTGAGCGAATCTGCAAGATTTTCTTTAGTTCTCACAAAGTCAATTAGATATAACTCTTATAGAGAGAAAATATTTAACGACATTGTGTCATCGATGTATATAACGTGACTTACCACTATATTCCTTATTGCGTGACTTGGTTATTATATCTTGGCAATTGCAATGTATACATATGATTGCCACTGGTTTCAACCATATAGGAATATCCTCTAAAGCAATGAATTCTGACTCCATAGTCGATCGAGCTATGTAGGTTTGTTTACACAATTTTCAAGAAACTACACCTCCACCAAGTGTAAAAGAATATTTACTTGTGGATACTCATCATCATCTGAGTCCAATTTGAATTATTGTAACCTTCGATTATAGTAGGGGTGTAAGTAACCATAGTCTAAAGTGTAGTTCAAGTACCTTGAGACTCTAACTAAATTACACATTTTCCCTACACGAAACTCACCTATTCGTGTACCTCTTCACCATTACACTTGCATTTCCCTCATTTCTTCTATTAGTGTTACTATCTCTATGTCTCTCGAAGTCGCAACATCTCTTTCTCTGTGTGTGTGTGTGTGTGTGTGCAAATCCTGCAGTTTTTGTCTCCCATAACAATGAATCACAACAAGATAAGTTTTAGGGTTTTTGAGTTTTTTTTAGGTTTTAGGGTTTTTGAGTTTTTTTCTAAGTTTTTGAGTTTTTTTCTAGTTAAAGAGTTTTTGTTTTTTTGTGGATGTCTAAATCACAATAAGGTACTTTTTTTAGGTTTTTGAGTTTCTGTACACGATCCTCATGTAGTCCTCATGTAGACTACACGAGGGGTACATGTTCATCATGTAACCATCATGTAGTGTACACGAAGGGTACATGATCCTTGTGTAGTCCTCGTATAGACTACACGAGGGGTACACGATGAGATGGTTACACGATGAATGTGTACACTTTTATTCTCTGATCTTATGTTTGCCTTGAATTTTCTAAAAGTTATGGCTTCATCAATGATGAAACTAAGATACGTCCATGATGTTACCAGAACTCCAAAAGTACAATACCCACATGATAGAGGTTATCACGAAGAAGCTGTCAACAACTCAACTATCCTTATTTAGGGAGACATGCTTTGGCCTTGGATCTCCCAACCATGAAGCTTTCAATCACTGTCTACCACCAGGTGCTGGTCAGGGAGGTCGAATATTTGAACGGCATTCCATCTGAGTAGAAAATCTACTTTTTTTGTCAACGAGGAACCATTGTGCTTCTCCAAGAAGGAGTTCTTATGATGACCGGACTGAAGTTCGGTGAAGCCCGAAATGAGAAGAAGGCCTGTGGCCCCAATCGACTCTCTGATATGTACTTTCCCATAGCCTAAGGAATAACCATGGTTGATTTGGAGGAGAAGTTAAAAACAGTGAATATAAGGCATATTATAATGTTGTTTCTGATTTAATTACTAGAGTTTTTTTTTGCTGGGGAATGAGAATTGAACCCTAAAGAAGAGATGGATGGTTTTGGTTGACAACCTTGAAGCGTTCAATCAATATCTGTGGGGGGTCAATCTTTCTCCAAAATAATGAAATCATTATTAGCTGTCAAGAATACAAATGTTATTTTTGGTGATCTTAAATATCAAGAAAAAAATAAAAGAAGCACAAAAATCCCTCACCGTTGTTCATGAATATTCACTCAATAGATGTCATTTTACCTTCCAGGTACAATTTATTTGATTCTATGTAGTGTTGTATTAATTTGTTTTATGTGTTGAATATTAAATTACTCTCTTTTGTTTAAATAGACGTGGGTATTTGAAACTATCCCCTTGGTGGGTAGTTTGTATGGTAACTAAGTTTTGACCAAGATGCTAAGGATTCTAAAGTGGTGTTCGACCACGATAGTACCAGTGAGAATCTTCAAAAAGAAATTTTTTCGAAGGAGAATATAAGTTGGTGAATTATTTGACAACTTAACTTATATTACTTGCACATATACTAATTCATATATCTTGAATTTTTAATTGACAATTCTTTCTGTGATCCCTACAGAGGATGAAGAAGAAAAAAGGTACTGGAGATCAGTAGCCAGAGAGAAGGTATGTTCAAAATCATTTTCTACCATTCTTCTTCATGTACACAGACATCGTGTAATCATTATATAGATAACACGATGGTTACACTGACCTAGTGTAGTCTTTGTGTAGACTATATGATGGTTACACAGACCACGTGTAGTCATCGTGTAGACTACACGATCGGTATATGAGGTTAGTATAACCATCACGTTGTCTATAAGATGGTTTAACCGACCTTGGTAGTCATCGTGTGGACTACACAATGGTCATACTAACATCGTGTAAACTACACGATGATTACATTGATCCAGTGTAACCATCGTATAGTCTATATGACAGATACACGAGGTCCGTGTAGTCATCCTTTACGTGGTTTGTTTGATTTCTATTACATGTTTTTTTAGTTGATGCCTCAATCACCCTTACCATGGGTAGAAGAGGAAGATAATGAGGACGATGAGGCCATTGAAAAAGAAAAGGAGGGGGAGGAGGAGGAGGAGGAGAATAAGAAGAGGAAGAGGAAGAGGAAGTAGAAGAGGAAGAAGAGGAAGAAGAAGAGGAAGAAGAGGAAGAAGAGGAAGAGAAAGAAGAGGAAGAAGAGGAAGAGGAAGAGGAAGAAGAAGAGGAAGAGGAAGATGAAGAAGAGTAAGAAGAATAGGAAGAAGAAGAAGAAGTAGAGGAAGAGGAAGAAAAAGAAGAAGAGGAGGAGGAGGAGGAAGAAGAAGAAGAAGAAGAGGAAGAAGAAGAAGAGGAAGAAGAAGAAGAGGAAGAAGAAGAAGACGAAGAAGAAGAAGAAGAAGAAGACGACGAAGAAGAAGAAGATGAAGAAGAAGAAGAAGAAGAGAAGGAGGATGAGGAGGAAGAAGAGGAAGAAGAAGAGGTCAGAGGAGGAGGCCATTGAAAAAAATAGAGGAGAAGAAGAAGAATGGGGATTGGGTGAGGAAATGTTGATTGGAATAGACCAAAATATCACTTCAATGGACAAGAAGACTGTGTCCATGCAATCAGACATTTCCTTTATAATTTTTTAAATTAAAATTTTGATGGATCTGGTAATATCGAGGACGGATGATTACTCATTCAGTCCTAGATCTGCCATGTGATGGCTAGTGAAGAGGGGGAGATGGAGATAGAGAAAAAAGAAGAGGAAAAGGAAGAAAAAGAAGGAGAGAATGAAGAGAAGAAAAAAAGAAAAAAAGGAGAAGATCGAGAAGAAGAAAGGGAAGAAGAGAAAGAAGAAAGAGAATGTGAGAAAGAAGAACAAGAAAAAAAGAGGAAGAGAAGAAGAAGAAGATAAAGGACAAGAAGAAGAAGAGAAAGAAGGACAAGAATAGAAGAAAGAAGAGAAAGAACAAACAAATAAAGCTAATAAGGAGGAGGCAGATGAAAAGAATGAACAAGAAAAAGAGAGTGAGAAAGAAGAAATAGAAGAAGAAAAAGATAAAGAAAAAGGAGGGAAGAAGGTGAAAAAAAGTAAGAATTAAAAGAAAGAAAGAATAAGAAAAAAAATAAAAAAGAAGAACAAGAAGCTAAAAAAAGAAGAAGAAGAAACAAAAGAGAAGGTTGCATCGATAATATCAGCCTTGATAGATTCAGTTCGATCAATGGAGTAATCCAACGATGGAGAAGAAGAAGACCTCAGATGCCTTGGCGATCTTGGTAAGAGGATGATAAAGAGTTCTCAGGTCCTGGAGTCACCTACTTGGAAAATCGAAGAAGTTGAAAAGAAGAAACAGTGAAGAAAAAAGTTGATGCGAAAGTCGTCGCTACAAGGGACTTCAAACCTAGCTTAGTTCACCTCCCCAAGAGTAAAGTAAGTTCTGTAATTTTACTTCTTATTCTCACACACGATGGTTACACTGAAATTATGTAGCCATCGTGTAGCATACACAATGGTGATACTGACATCGTGTAGCATACACAATGGTGATACTGACATCGTGTAGCATACACAATGGTGATACTAACATCATGTAACATACACGATGGCTACAATGACATCGTGTAACATACACGATGGTTACACTTCATCTTCTTCCCTTTGACTTTTCGGTGGGTTACGAATAGAGGATAGACCAGTGACTTTCCCCTTTCAAGGACAGACTCGTGAGCTTATCCTCTCGTGTTGCAGCTTGGAGATGATGTGAGATTTCCCCTGTACTAAAAAATTCATGCCCGAGACCCATCGCGCATGTCTGAAATTTCCATGTCATAGACCCATTGTGTCTGAAACTTACCATGTACTAAAAAACCTTAGACCAAAATAATCTATCATCATATTTACAACTACCCAAGATTGGGATGACAGGAACAAAATTGACCAACAAAAGAGGAAAAAGCAAGTAGGGCTTGTAATTCTCCACAACTAAGCAGAATTTGAATTTGTGCCTCAATACAATTACGTGATTTTAGCATGATTCATTTTCCTTGAATCCCATAAGAGAATTCCCACCCATCCAGGTACTAAAATAATTTGTTTTTGGAGAAAATCAAACCTAGAATAAAATCACACTTTATGCTATCAGATTAGTTCGTGGGCCTATTGTGGAGGAGAGGGTGGGGATTCGTTCACGAAGGTATTCAATAATGGAGTAAGGTTATTCACAAAGGAGGTATAGGGTTTGGTAATTAATTTTTTTTTCATATATTGGGGTTTGACTATTTTGGAGGAAGTAGGGTATTTATGTAATTTTACTGACAAATTAACAGAGATTGACTGTCGTGGGGTGTGAACGTCCTAACTTAAAAAGTTTAGGGGGTGTGAGTGATATTTTTGAACTTAGAGGGGTTGTGAGTGTCATTTATGAAAACCACATGGATGCCTGTGGAATTTTCTCTTAAAATAAATATAAATATCTTATGTAATTTTTTATTATATTGCAGCATATCAATGCATACTTAGAGCTCATGAGGGATTTGCATGACTACTACTGTCATATCAAAAATCATTGTTTGTGATTTGATTCTGTAAGTAAGTAGGATTTTTTTTTTTATGTTTTTGAACTTCATGAAGTGTACATGAGGCCTTCGTGGGCATCCGTGTCTACTTCATGTAGTTTACGCGAGGCCTGTATGGCCAACGTGTAGACTTCATGTAGTCTACACGGCTTTCATCGGCAACAAATAGACTTCATGTAGTCTACACGAGGGCTTTACGGGTTGCGTGTAGACTGCATGACCATTTTTATTGTTTTAAAATATTTTCCGTGACATTACAGGGAAACTTGTCTGGCCAAGTGAAAGAGTTTAAATAAGATCCCATGGGCTGGGATATTGATATTGACAAATCACTCTGGTACTCTGTCATTAGCTTCTAGACGAACTTTGGAAGGGACTGGAAAGAGTCTGATAAGGTTATATTTTCAATGAATGTGAACAAAAGTCATTGGATAACGGTGGAGCTTGATTTGAATGACCAATGTAGTCGTATTCATAACTCCATGAACACGTCATATCAGCGCTCCTTGTATCTTGAAATAATGAAACATTATATGAAGATTGTCCTTTGTCTGCTTCAAATGATGAACATTTATAAGAATAGAAATGAGGTCCAACCCAAAGATGAGTGAAAATATGAGATCATGAAGTGTTCACAACCATCGAATTGGTAAATGAAATATACATATTTTTTAAAGTCCACCATGCATGTAAGGTGTTTCATAAATATTATTTAACCATGTTTTTATATTTTATGTACTTTATAGCTTTGATTGTGGGGTATTCTCTCTTAAGTTTTTCGAAACCCTTACATATGAGAAGAATCTCTAAGAAATAACTCAACAGAAAATGTCAGAATATCGAAGACAAATTACAATTGAGGTATTTGCACATGGACAAGTAGAACCGAAGTAGTTTTTTATTCTTTATAACTTAGATATGTATTCTTTATAACTTGGATTTGAATTCTTTATAACTTGGATATGTATTATTTATAACTTGGATTTTGTATTCTTTACAACTTGGATTTGTATTATTTATACCTTATTTTATGGTTTTTTAAAGCCCAATTTTTTATATGTTGTTGATTGCTTTGGTTTTGGTTACTATATGTGTATTGTAGGCTTCTTGTAAGCTACACGATGATTTGGAGTTCTTCATTCAATATACCCAATAGCTCTGGATAAGTGTAATTATTTGATATCTCCAAAAATTTTGCATTCTCTCCATTAAAAGATCATGTTGTACAATTTTTCACCTAATCTCCATCATGGATTACAAAAATTCAAATTTCAGACATATCTGTATATACATCAATGAAGGGTCAAGTTGATGGATGAAGAAAGTTGGAGGGTCAATTACAAAGGGAAGATATTTTAGGGGGTAAATTGATATTTAGGTAAAGTGAAGGGGTAAGTTGATATTTAGGTAAAGTGAAGGGGCGCTTTGATATTAACCATTAAATATATATTGTTCGAGGTAAGTAATCAAATAATCATTTATCTATTAATCTCTCATTCAATTGGTTGCACATTAAATTTTTAATGAATTTCATTGCAGAAATGATAGTGGAGCCGTGGAAGTGGAAGAGATGAATGTTGGAGATTAATGAAATATCTGTGATAGAATAGAAAAGATAATGAGGGGATTGAAATTAAATATTTAAAGTAAAAAGATTAAAACTAAAAAAATAATATAATTACTCAAAAGACTAAAGCTTAGAAATCAACGAGTCACTACTAAAGTTATAGTGAGACCAAAAATAAAAAAAGATATTAAAAAATTAAAAATTTTACACAAAAATTAAGAAAGAAAGTTTCGAGTGGAGTCACGAGATCACCCGGCCTTGCTGGTTATGGCCTGCTAGTTATGGAATTACTACGCTTATTGACAAGGTTAAATGAGCTTTCAAGAATTTTGAATGTCTAATATCCAAACTTCAGAAGCTAATTAACACACTTAGGAGGAAATGAGCTTTCAAGAATTTAGAAGCCGAAAAATACCCAGTTATCAAGCTCTCTCTCCCCTTTCGGGAGATGAAGAACAAGGATGGAGCTCTAAAAATGTAGAGTTGAAAACTCTAGTCTTTTAAAGAAAGAAGAGATAAATCATAATCAAACTTAATTTCGAGATAATTTAAATTTTAACTTTTTGTTAAAAAATATAAATTCAGATAGATGACTTTCTTTAACAGATTTTTTTTGACTGTGTCCGTGTCAACAAATAATTCAAAATCTCTCGACATTTTTTAGAAGAGGTGTGAATTAAATAATAATAATTTGAAATCCATTTTTTAGGAACCCAAAGACTCTCTTAAGGATAGACACGAGAATGAAATGAAATGAACGTTAACTTTACATTAGTTTTAACACTTTAAAACATCAAAAATATAATATTTTATACGAAAAAAGTTTAGAAATATGTTTAGTTAAATTAGAATAATAATATCAACAATAACCAAACCAGTGATCTGATTTTTAATAATTAATGAATGTATCAATAATTTATAAATTTATTTATAATTCATTTAAATGAGCAGTAAATATTAAATAGAAAGTACTACTCTTAACGAATAAGATGAATCTGGGTTTAAGGCACATCTTACACAATCCCTTGGCTCAGTTCGTTGTTCCTTCCAGCACAACCTCCTGATTGCTTCCCAAGTGATGTTTTCTCGAACAATCGCAACCAAAAGGCTTCCTTTAATCTTCCAAGCTCCCAAAGGTACTCTCTTTCTCTCCCCTTCCCTTTTAATTCGCTTTATGCCTCTAACGGTGATTTTTCTTTGCAGTGAATCCATGTGAAAAATGGCGGGCCACTCCATTTCAAGCTCTTTTCTCTACACACATTGTGGGCGATAAGCCAATTCTGGTGAGCCATTTGCTTCAGATTCCAATTTTTCATTTTTGAAATCGATTTCTCAGAAATTTTGTTTCGGCAGGTTCGGGATTTTATACATTCTGCACTATATGACCCAAAACACGGGTACTTCGCTCAGCGATCAGGGTCAGTCGGAGTGATTGAGCATGGTATTAAGTTCAATCGGCTTGAAGGTATCTCTCTATCTCTTTCTCTTTCTCTGTAGTTGCGTTATGGGTATGATGAAATTCTCGAAGTCTAAAGACGGAGTATAGTGGTAAAACATGCATGTATGATATAAGACTAATGGCTTTTAATTCCTTTTAGTATGGTGATAAACTTTGATAATCAGCTCTAAGGAAAATTTTGAAGTTTGCTGTAAATGTTCGATGAACAATTTTCCAATGAATTCCAAATGGGAGTGACCGGTGACGTGTTTATGTGTTAATCCAACTGCAATCCTGTATCATGATTCATGTTCAATATTTAAGGAGATTGAAGAGATGTTCCCCGTTGGCCCTGGAATGAATCTACTGCAGGCACGCTTTTGAAGTTGGAGAACTATGCTGTTTCATGGAATACTCAATAGATGGGAAGCCTGCATTGTTGTAAATAGAGGCCTATGAGCTAGAAATTAAATGCATTTGGGAGTTAGTAGATGAAATTGAGGAATTTATGTGATTGAGTGGCATACAGATGCTTGACATTTGGCTTTCCCGTCACGCTTCTGTTCACACCTGGATTGACTTCCAGTTTCTTCTATAAAACGTCAAGTTAGTGTGAACTGATCACTTGCATAAGGAAACCAAATTAATAGTGCAGCTGGTGACAAGCATGCATAGGTTTTATCACTCTAACTGGTTTTTTTGACTCTTTTCTCTAGATCAACTATGAATGAAAAACTCACACTCAATTGCCACTTATCAAGGACCCCTGTTTCAATAATATTATTCTAGCCAAGGTGGACCTTACTTTGTTGTTGTAACTACCTAACTCCAAAATGCTTTTGATAACGATGTTGGTTGCATCATTGAAGAAGAAAATTGGCTGTAGGAAAAGAAATCATTTGAATATATATTCATTTTGTTACCTTTTCATTTGTTGTTTTGTGCTATCCCTACTTCCTAGTGTATTATGTTTACTCTGTTAATAATTGTTTCTTTATTTAAGACTCTGATGGCCCCTGAGACATCGTTGAAGCTAATAGATAGGTTCTTACGAAATGTTTTTTTCTCAAAACTTTGACTAATACTATTATTATTGTTGAGGTGGATGTTTTCTCATCTATTTGATTTCTTTTAACATTTTAGGTAGGAAAGCTTATATGAGATACTTGGATAAAATCTACAAGCAGAGTGACATAGCATGGTTTACTCCAGTGGAGATTTTTAAGGTAATTATTCTCTCTCCTTTCACCATTCGCATGCTGACGAGTTTATGGTGGAATCTTAGTTTCTACCTTCCCTGCGATTGAAAAGGAAGATGATCAGTTTTTAAAATATCATGGATGTAGCAGTGCAAACCATTTTTTTGATTTCCTCTAAATTCCTAATGAATTTTTTAAACTTTCAGCAACATTTACATGGAATGAATTGAATTATTTTTTATTTGAAAGATGATAACGTGCAGTGGTGGCCGAAAACTGAAATTTATTAATCCTTTTTTTGCCAAAAGAAAGTTAATCCTTTATTCTGGAGGTAGATGATATAAATGATATAAATAATTACACGAGAGTATAAATCTTAGGATGTGGTTGCTCTAAACACTATTACGGATTAGAAAAGAAATATGTTTCAAGAGCCAAGTGACTTTGAACGGAACTAAAATCCTTTCAATGTTCATTTTACGTTTGTCGTAGGTGGACGTAGGGCAGACAACACCACCTGATTGTCATATTACTTATTTCTCCTGCATGGGAGCAGTTTAATTTCCTTTTCTAAATATCAGTGATAGCTTAATTTGATTTTAGAAATATAAGTTTGTTTGGTTCTTGTTCGCCAATTCTAGTTGTGTATCTTTACTTACTGGTTATTTTGTTGTCCTTGTAGCCTTGGTATGCCCATGGGATTGCTGAGGCAATCATGCGCACTGCTAACCTATCCGTTCCACTTAAAGTGAGCTCCTTTGACTGTGCTTTCAGATCTCAATTAATACCTCTAATCCAACAAATCAATCA
Source organism: Datisca glomerata (assembly GCA_003255025.1). Lineage (NCBI taxonomy): Eukaryota > Viridiplantae > Streptophyta > Magnoliopsida > Cucurbitales > Datiscaceae > Datisca > Datisca glomerata. The sequence goes on along the minus strand of QANY01013229.1, from coordinate 294,978 downwards.
TGTCACTTATGATGTCGTATCAGATATATGAAATTGGTGGTGGATCAGGAACTTGTGCGAAGGGAATAATGGATTATATGATGTTGAATGCACCTACAAGAGTTTACAACAATATGACTTACACGTATGCGTCTTTGTTGTACCTTCTCTATCATGAGTTAGATGTCATAACATATGTTAACATTAAGCTAATATTGTAGTTTGGCTTTAGGACATAGCTGTAAAAAGCTTCAATCTTTACCAGAGATGATCTTGTGCGTTTTATTGCCTATTGTCAGACATTATGTGGTAAAATTTGCTGCATACAAGTCAATTTTAACTTGGAATTGGTCCAAGCATTCAGTATATATATATATAACCTGAATTTTTTCCTCTCTCCTTTTGGTTAAGTTAACATCTCAATCTAAACCAAATATAACTTTTGGATGAACTAACTTCATTATTTTTTTGTTCTTGCCGTCTCTTTTCATTGTTGTGTCTTGGAAACATGATTACTTGTTTGCTAAATAAACTATGTTCTACGAAGATTTTTTTTTATAACGAAGAACACAGTCGATACCCCTTAGGGCGTATGACTTGGCAAACTCTGGAAAATTGAGTGCAGCAACCCACCCCATGGATTCCCACTTAATTTCAGGCTTGATCTCAGCAGGAATCAAACACATAATCTGTGTCACTGTGTGCCTACCCACCTCAGATAGTCTGATGGGGATGAGGAGCTACTTGGCAGTCCTTTGGAAACATGTCTTTAAATGCTTGCTCACGTCTTTAGTTTCTCTTCCCTGAGTTTGTCTTGGAATCATAACTTCTGAGTAGTCATTAATCAATTTCTCCTCTGTTAACTTGCGTGCAAGGCTGCTGTACATTTATTAATTGTTCCCCTTTTGGAATTTTTACTGAAAACAGCTTCATTTAAAACTGTAGTTCAGTGGAAATAAGTCCTTCATTGGCTGAAATACAACGGGAAACAGTTGGAGAAGTTCGTAGTCATTTGTCAAAGTTCAAAGTAGAATGTCGTGACGCTGCTGATCAGAGTGGTTGGGGTATGATGTGCTTGGAACTCATTTACTTCTATATTCGTTGGTGATTGATCTGGATTTGTCTAATATACATTTCTATCTACGAACATGAGATAAGATTTATGAAAAGAAAATGAAAGAAAAAGTATATGAAGTATCCTACGGTGATTTCCATAAGTCTATTAGTTACCGTTGGCTCCCTCTTAGGACAATCCATAATTTTAGCGGTATAGAAAAGACAGGATAAAGAAAAGAAGAAAAGAAAAAAGAAAAAAGATAAAATCTTCTCTTTTTTCCATTTTCGTTTCTGGTGTCATAATTGGTTTGAGATTTCGGTGACCTTTCAGATTATTCCCTTGTTCTGGCAGCGCGAAGTTTTCCATTTCCCTTTGTCTAGTTGGATATTTTGTATAAAATCTTTACTTTTGAGGAGCTACAAACTAATGAATATTCATCCCACTTGTCTCTAATTCTATATACAATTCATCTTAAATTATACTTCTATCCCACTTGGTTTTCATTTTGTTTATCTATCTTTGGTAATTTACGCCAAGTCAATCATCTTTTAACAGGGGATGTCAACGAGCAACCTTGTTGGGTGATAATGCTTGAGGTAAGTTCTATCGTTTTGGTTATTGTATCGTTCATTTAGCCTCGAAAACTATTATGTGTTATTGTAAGAACATCGGGAAGGGGACAGGGGGGAGGGTTAACCTACATATTATCAGTTGAGGGCTGATCAAGAATTTTCCATAATAAAAACATTTCGATCCAACCAAGAGATCGGTCGTGAAGGTGTAAAGGCAAGTAGTTGTGATATAAGCGTTAGACAATAAAAGCATGAACCCTTAGTTGTTAGGCTATTCTAGTCTTTAGGTTCCATTAGCCAAGGTAATTTTTTATATTTCTTGCAGGTGCTTGATAATCTTCCTCATGATCTTATCTATTCAGAAAATCAAACTTCCCCATGGATGGAAGTTTGGGTAGAGAAGCAGAATAACAGGTAGGCAACAATCAGAGAATGCCACAAAATTGGTTCCTTGCTACTCTACATCCTTTTGGATTCGTAACAGGATACTGAATTTCCTTGTCCCATTCCATTCCTTAGTAGGCTATAACCCTAGAGGGATTTCTTCATTTATTATTTCTTTTAAATGATTAATGGATTAATAGATTGATTGGTTGCTAACCTGCAAATGAACTATTCCCGTCATTGTTCATCTACTTGACTGAAGTAGAAAAAATATCTTGATTAATGTCCTCACTCTTTGATTACTTTTAGCCATTTTGACCACAAAAATATGTCCAATTCTAATACATTCCACCAATGGGTCTCACCTTGCCACATTAAGTTACCAATTTTTACTGTTGCTCTTTTTATTCCTGCAATTATGTCTTTGCTCCTGTATTGTGTAATGACCTAGCTTCTTTTCACTGATAGGGAAACACTCTGTGAACTTTATAAGCCATTGCAAGACCCACTAATTAAGCGTTGTGTTGAGATTATGGAATGGGACCAAGATGATGCCGCCAAAAGCAGTTTCCCGAAGGCAAAAAGCATTTGGTCTAAAATTTTCCCGAAACCTAGAAGATGTTGGTTACCAACTGGTTGCTTGGTACATATAGCTCTCTACTTTTCTCATTTTTCCCTTCTCATTATATTAGCTATAATGATGTTCGAACATGCAGAAACTGCTAGAAGTTTTAAATGGCGTGCTGCCAAAGATGTCATTAATTGCTTCAGACTTTAATTACTTACCCGATGTAAAGATACCTGGTGTAAGAGCTCCATTAGTTTCAACTAAGGTACAATCTTTTCTCATATTTGGTGGTGATTATAATGCCAACAAAAACAAAATCCCTGACAAACTGTGCTATATCTTCAGTATGCTTGGTGGAATATCCTTTCTTTCTGTTGCACGCTAGTAAAACTCTTTTGGTATTACTATTAAAAAACATAATATGGAAATAAATTTTGGGCAGAATGCTGCTTATTATGAATTTCAAGTATTTGTAAGATATGGTTGAAAACAGAGACTGATCTTTCTATGTAATGTGCCCGTGTTTTGATTCCAATTAACACCTGTCAAATTCTTCCATGTAATTTACGATAAGAAATATACATAATCATTTAACTATCATAAGAGAGAAAAAGAAAGAGACGCCATGCATCGACATACATATAGAGAAATAGTTTTTTCTTGCTTGTATATCATGACCAATATGCTTGAGGAAGTACTCTATAGAAAGAAGAGAAATTTCTTCTTCGGTTACATTGTTATGATAAACTGATTTAACCAACATCTTCAAGATGGTAGCCAGAGACGTTTTCAGAGTTTCTAGAATCAGAATGAAATATGATATTTTTTGTTTTTTTTTGTTTTTTTATCTAGAAGTATGAGGGATAATATTAATTTGACTTGGTTTACCTTTTAACTGCAGAGAGACGGAAGCAGCTCGGACTGTGAAAGTTATTTGGACGCAAGGGTATCCTTTTTTCATAGATTTGTTTCCCTTCTCTTACTTTTTCTCTAAACATTCTTAAATATTCCCAGGTATATATGCTTACGATTATGCCACTTTTTTTTTTACTGAAAACACTGCTGCTTGAGAATCTGTAACTTCGAAAAAAAAAAGACTGCTTTCTTCTCGTCGCTTCAAGTTGGTTCTTTTGTTTTTTGATCTCTGAAGTTTACAATCTAAAAGGGAACTGTACACCGAATCTCTTGGTTTGGGTTGTTGATTCACAGGGTGATGCCGATATCTTTTTCCCCACAGACTTTTGGCTTTTGGAACGAATTGACCATTATTGTTCCGGGTGGCTGAAGCTGCAGAAAGATAAAGCATCAAAGCAAGGGAAGAAGAGGCGAACGATCATAGTAAGTTTTATTATCTTTAAAATGTTTGATTTTAACGTCTCTAAAAGATGAATGACCACAGATAATCTTATGTTTGGATCTTCGATAAACTGAAAAGAAAAAAGAAAAAAGAGAGAGTAAAACTCACTCTATACTTGATTTCCTCTTCATTTTATATTGAAACGAAATAGCTTAAGAGAACATTTTGGTATATTCTCCTGTTTGCTTTGCTAAACTCTAAATATTTTATTGGTCGGTTGTAGCTTGACACATCGGCGTTTATGGAAGAATTTGGATTGCCGTCAAAGACGAGAACCAAGGATGGTTACAACCCACTTGTGGATGACTTCAAAAATACTAAATTTTATCTTAGTGTTCCGACACATAATATTAAATAGATAAATTATGTGGGTCTTGGAAGTGTATGGCTGCGGAGTATCTGGAGGTTCATGAGTTTCATGATCAAGCTGGTGCACTTGACAAATAATCAATCAAAAGAAAGTGATCACTGATCGACAACTCCTTGCCAGCGTTGAACAAATATGTCTTTGGCTTCAGATGCTGCGCTTTTCATTTTTTGGCAGATCATTTGGATTACAAGTTAGAACGCTGCTACAGTTCTTTATAGTTTAAACTCGGTTGGTCAAATCAATTTTGGATTGTTTTTGCATGGGCTGCAAAATTTTCAGCATTGAAGACATGGCATAGGCTGGGAATTTTCCAATTCGATTCCCTTTTCTTTCCTTGATCATTCATTCATTCACCATCACTCTCCTCCCTCCCTCCCTCCCTCCTTTTGTGAATTTCGGTAATACTTTTGTTAAGATCTTTGATTACCACCTCGTTTTGTAAGAACCTTTATCCCTTTATCTATAGCATGAATTATCAATTCTACAATAATGATCTTAAACTAAAAGGATTAGGTAAAATTACAAATTATACCCGTGAACTATATAGTTTCTGTAATTTATGATCTTTGACTATAATTTTCATTATTTATAACCCTAACAACGTTATGTTTTGCATTTAAAGTTAATTTTCTGTTTATTTTGATGTAACAGAGTCGTTAATTACCATAAAAAAATGGTGTCATTTTAATTTTTTTGAAATTAAAAAGACTCTAAAATAAAACTACCCAGTTTCAAACAAAACCAACAAAATGCTGAGACGATTGGTTCCTTTGTTTCGTAAATGTTATTTTTCTTCTTCCTCTCCTTCCCGAATTCCAAACACTACTTCCATCGAACATTTGGAGGACCACGCAGACCAACCTCCTCCACCGTCCGCTCCGACCTTCATCACCCACCTGCTACTCAGTGGAATTTTGATTTGTATATCAAGCTCAATGCGAATTTGTAATTGTTGTAGGTGAATATCAGTGCATTCCCGTGAGTCTTCTTCAGGCACCAAGCTCGTCATGCATTTAAGAGGTTCTGTTGATATGTTTGTTAGCCTCTTTAAACTAGAACAGCCTCATTATTCTAGAATGAAATTTCAATTTTGGGTGAGTTTTGTGGGTTTTGCTTGAAACTGTAGTTTTATTTTAGGCCTCTATAATTTAAAAAATTAAACGACACCATTTCGATGATAATTTTAACAGCTCTAACGAAAGGTTAGTTTTGAATATAAAACATAATTTTATAAATAACAGCAACTGCAAGTTCAGGATGAAGTTTGTAGTTTTTCTAAAGGGTTATGCAAAAGGAATGCATGTGAAAATAGAATACAACTAACTGATGGCCAAAACTGTAGTTAAATTCAAGATTCAAGTCACCTACAAAATTTCTGGAAGAAATCTGGCACAACGAAAAAAGTGATCAACTGAGAGAAAAGCCAAAGCCAATCCCCATTACAACTCAAAATTCCACAACTTGGGCATTTACTGTTGTAACAGATTAGTATGTTATGGGAGCAATAATTTCAAGCTGAGGACCAAGTTTCTCGTCAGCAGATTTCTCAGCTTTAACCCTCAACTTAGTCAGTTGCTTCTTCCTCTCGTATGCTACCTGAGCCCTCTCCTTTCTCTTCTTCTCCAGCTCCTGCAGAGAGAACATAATATACATTTCTAATCAGAAAACCAAATGGTTGCAAAAGAAAATAGTTCCAGACGAATGAAAAACAGTATTGAAGGTCATTGCTCACCTTGATGGTGTCATAGTGATTCCATCCCACCTCTGAAGATAGCCTGCCCAACAAGCAGTATTTGTGTCCGGCTTGGAGCCTCAAAACCCTAATTTTTCAGAAGCCCAGAACAATAATTATTAAGCAAAACTCAACGAAATAGCAGGCAGCACTAAAGCAAAAAAGTTGCCTATCCTTACTTGAGAGCATCAGGAATAACCATCCTCTTGATCTTATCATATGGAGGTGGAACACCTTCGTACGCCTTCAAGCGAGCAAGTGCTGCTGCACCGCGCTTGGTCTTATGGGGAATCATCCTGTAACCCAGAAACATGTACACATAAGTAACAGCAAGAATGTGCTCCTTAAAGCATTCAGCTTCAGTATTCTATTTTTTTCATCAGTAAAGAGATTATAGAAGTATCAACTAAATGCAAACCATCATTTTACAAGTCATTAAGCCAAGTAAACAGAATAAAATGAAGGCATATCGGCTCACAGCATTTGTTTAGCAGGTAATGAACTCTCCGCTGAATGAAGTAATAAATGAGTGAATGATTGTAATGCGCTCAAGGGATTCTAACATTACAAGAAACAATATACCCGAGAAGAAATAATGACTCAAACTCCATTAACAACATAAAGGTGATATTGATATGCTATATAGTTTAGATTTCAGAAAAGATCACCAAACACTAACAAAAAAGGAAAAGAAAAACGAATCAAACCTAATTAAGTGGCGAAAAAAGAGAATGCCGGGGAATGCATAAACTCTCTATGAACATCTTGGATCCGAAAGAGCAAGAGAAAATAAAGGTTACCCGCGGATGGTTCGCCAGAGAATCTTAGCGGGAGCGCGGAAATGGATGGGACCATGTGAGGGCTTGGTGTTCATTCGCTTCCTCAAGAACCTCAAGTACTTCATCTTCTGACGGACCAATCCCCCAGAAAGACAAATCTCCTCGCACCTCACCACCACCACTTTCTGCCCGTTCAGAAGCTCTTTCGCCAATATCGAAGCCAACCTACCAAGCATGTGGTGCCTAGCGTCCACTACGATGCGCTTCGCGCAGATCCCTGAACCTGACACCATATTTCGCTCTGCGGCTGTGCTGCGTGTGTGCGTGAAATGGAGGGAAGCTAGGGTTTTGGGCGAAGACGATGGCCTGTGAGGAATTTATATTCGGAAGGTTGGACTTGATCAGACCTGACGCTTTTTCTAAATCTCGCTGCGCCATTCGGCCTATGAAATTTCTAAGGCATGGGCCATTGGGCCATATAAACTTTGGAGAAAATTAGACGAATAGACAGTATAGTAGATCCTAATTAAATTTTGTGGAAATGACAAATTTCATCACTTTTATAGATTCATTTAAAAAGAATAATTGTGTAGTTTTTTTTGTAAGCTTTGTTTGTTTTTTTATAAAATAACTTATTTATCCATCCCTCTCCCACATAAACCCTAGATCACGCAACTCCATCATTCTCTTACGTTCTCTTGCTTCTTCTTTGTCATATCACACCGCTCTACCTTGAGCTACGACGACAATCATCCTGCATACTTTGATTGTCTGTCAAATCATGCATATCCATCATGCTCCGACTTCGTCGTGCTTCTTCTTTACTATGGTGGTTGCTACCAAGTTGTGGTTCCGGTATTATATTTGCTATCAAAATTTTGTTAATATATCATAGTATAGTATTCAATTTTTATAAAAAAAAATTAAAATGAATTTGTGAAGATTGAAAATGATATTGAGGATAGAAAATTGTGCTTTATTTAGCTTCGTTGTGGTGGACATGTTTAGTCTTATTTTGGAAAATAAACATTGGAGGAGGTTGGTGTGCTTTACTGAGCGTTGGCTTTCTTTGTCTTTTTTGGTTGGGAAATTTGATTTATGATGGTACAAAAAACAACTTACAATATAATCAGTTTATAACCTTAACATACATATTTTATTTACTATAGGTAAGAAAATTATTTCATAGACTTGTCTTTTGAAGTTGAACGACTGCGTGGGGAGGTGATGTCACTTTGGATAACTCAGAAGATCAGAGATTTTCGATTGATTAATAGATGTCCACTCTCATAGTTGAAAGAGGAAGATAATAATCATTTGCTTATATATTATGCCATTTCACGATTCTGCTTTGGAATTTTGAGGAAGATGAGAATTCGCTTGGTGCATCCCAAGAAGAAACTTTTAGAGCTTTTAAGTGACTGGTCAGTCTTGGGGCAGGGAAAGATGGAGAAGAACCAACTACTTTATGCAATTGAATTTTCTTATTCCTCATTATAGAACTAACTTCCTACATGAAATATATACATGTTTACATATAGTTAAAACATCATGCGGTGTGAACTAATTAGTGACTCAAATTAAGTGGGTTAATTTGAGTTACTTAGTTACTTAGTTATTGAGCGAGAGCGCACTATGAAAAAATTAATTACACTTTGTCAATAATTTAGTTACTTAGTTACTGAGCGAGCTCACTACAAAAAATGCATTGTTTAATACAATTTTATCCTAAAGAGAAAAACTCATTAATTCGATTGCAACCTCGCACAGAAATAGAAATTTTTTTTAAGTGGTTAAATATAAAAAAATCTAAAGAAAGTTAAAAATATATATAAAAAAATCTAAAGACTTGTGTGCTACTATTCTACTCGTGGCGCGTTGCACGAGAGAGCAATATATATATAAGTTTACACTACGCAATGTACACTGTACACAGTGCGCTGTGCTACTTGTGCAGTTTGTCAACCCACTGCACGAGAATAAATTAATTAAAAAAATTTGTGTCACGCGTGTCTTCATATATAAATTAATTATACATTGCTAATAATATAGTTACTAAGCGAATGCGCTGCAAAGAAATGTATTGTTTGATTCAATTATATTCAAAGGGAAAGACTTATTATTTCTATTCCAACCTCATACAAAAATAAATATTTATTATTGAGTAATTAAAAAAAACTAAAAAAAATTAAAAAAAAACTAAAGACATTGTGTGCGGTGCTACTGGCACAAGCACACTCCATGAGAGAATAAAATAATTAAAAAAATGATGTGTTCCTAATGAGAATTTACTACTTGTGCGGGACGTGAGTGCGCTGTACAAGAGATTTAAATAAATTAAACATTTAACAAAATTAAACAAAATTAAACAATATATATGTATATATTATCTTAACAAAATTAAACATTTAAATAAATAAATTAATTTAAATATAAATTATTGAATATTTATATTTAAAAAAAAGTTTGACCGAGGGTGCCCTCTGTTTGCATCAGAGGGTCAGCCCTCTGTTTGTGTCCCCTCCCCTCCCCCCTTTGTATTTTTCTTACTTATTTTACTTTTTATTTTTATCATTTTATTAATATAAATTAGTATTTATTTCAACTTTATATTTTCATGCATCTTCTTTACATATTTCACACACTATTCATCTTTTGTTACTCTATACATTTTCATCAAATTTATCATACATTTCTAACTTTTCCTTCACCTATTTTTCTTGTTCTTCTTATTTCTTATTTATTTATGTATCATTGTCATATTACCTTGCTTATAATGTGTTTCTTATCTCATTCCCTTATTATTAGAGTTAGTATTCATATATGTTTAGATTACAGTCTTAACAATTAGACTTAAATTCTGTTAATTTTATTATTAAGTTTTTACAAAAAAATCTGATGACGGATTTTTAGGACTTTTGGGATAACAAATCTCTCAAACTACGGAGGTGATGAATTATTTTTGAGATACCGAGAATGACTCCAATAATGCTTTGATTTAAAAAAATATATATAAAACAAAAAAATAATTTTTTCAATGGTCTTTGTACCACCCATTAAAGGTAATTTATTTTATTCATTTTTATGATGCAAAATGTATCAAATGGGACATTCAAAAAATGAATTTCTTAAACTTTTATTTTAAAAATAAAATTTAGATAGCATTTGATTAAATTTGGTAAGCATTTTATAAATGAGTGTTGCGGGATGCTAATACATTCCCCACACACACATGACTCCTTAACCAACTTTGAGTTTTCGTATATCAAAATTTTTATTTTAAAATTGGGTGGCCAATCACACTCTAAAATGATTGGTGGCGACTTCAGATTTTTTCTCCACAAATGATTTTTCAATCGTCGCTCTGTGTCGCTGGCACGTTGCAACAAGGATCACGATAAAGTGAAAGATTCATATTCAAGTGAGAGACTTTTGAGTCCATCTTAGAAGCACGTGACTCAGGTCCCAAAAATTGCATAGAAGTTGTAAATGGTGTAAAGTAAATCATTGGCTTCAAACAATGAAATCTAAAAATGATTTCATTAACTCTAATGGAGTATGAAATCTTGTAGAAGCCCTAAAGTATTGGGTGCCGAAGATCTACAAGCGGAAGCCAGACATTGACGCAAGGTCAAGACCTTCAAGACTAGATTTAATAAGAAATGGCATACTTAGAGAGAGGATATTAAGTATATCATATCAGTTTCACTAATAGCCATGCTCATGTCTATAAAGAAATTGTATCTTTTTTTAGATAATTTCATTTACGAGTTTTGAAAAATGGATATCAAGAATGCTATCTTGTATGTTGATCTTGAACTAAATATTTTTATATCTCAACTTTTAGATTTATCGCTAAAGGTCAGAAATTATGATATACATTATGCATTAGTCCAATCGTAAACTTAAGCATGCATTAAAGACTAGGAACATTATGTTGATCATGTAATCAAAGTTTTAATTTTGATCAAGGTCATAATGAGCCATGCCAGTAAATGAAGGAAACATAATGATTTTCTTGGTATTTTATATGGATGACATTTTATCATTGAGAACGATGTAGAATTAAATGTCACAGATAAAACCATGTTTGTCTGAATTTTTGATATCAAAGACTTTGGAAAAGTGGTCTTCATTATAAGAATTAAGTTCTTTCGAGACTTAAATATAAAATGATATGCTTATCTTAAACTGTGTAGACAATAATATGTTGTATAAGTGTACAATGATGGATTCCAAGAAATGACTTGTTACCCTTTTAGGTTTGGAACATATGTATTCTGTCAATGTCTCATGACATAGGATGAAATATATAACATGTAGACAGTCCCCTTGCTTTTGGTAGTGGGAAGTCTTAAATATGTTATATTGTACACTGGATGTATATTTCACAGTAGGCTTAGTCAGCAGATATCAGCGAAATCTTAGAGGATTTCATTGGATAGTTGTGAAGGGTATACTCAAGTATCTTAGGAGAACGAATGATTATGTGCTTGTCTATCATGGTGAGAATCTCATACCAGTTCGGTATATGGATTAAGATTTTCAATTAGATTACTTCAACAGTAGAACCTAGTAGATCAGTTTATGAAGACTTTAGCCACCAAAATCTTTGGGTCACATGTAGAGAACATAAGGGTTAAGCTGGTTGTAGACGTGCTTTAGGACAAGTGGGAGATAGTTAGGATTGTGCCCTAAAAAGTATTGAAATTCTATTATATTTATTGAGATATTTAATTATGATTAATATTAAATAGTTTATTCTTATATTATGTGCAATGCATTCTTCTAAAAGACCCACAAGCATAATAATACTTGGTTTATGGGTTCTATGGAGTTTAGCTCATGTGATCAATATTTTTAACCAAGAGTCATTTATGACTTGTAAATACTCAATTTCACAATCTAGTGAATCTGAGTGTTTTACTAAGAAAATATTGTAGTACATTAAACTCTATTATGTAGAGTGACTTATTTTGGTCACTAAGTGGAGTATCTAATTAATGTACTTGTGCATTTATAATGTATTGCAAGGACTAACGAGTATGATTTTTAGTAAATTACTATCAAATGAAAATCATGACTCATTACTATTATTTTATGAGTGCTCTCAATCTTGAGAGAGTTATACACTCATATTTAATAACTTAGTTGTTTTACTCTATTAAAAATGTGACACTATGAGTCAACATATTCTGTAGGTTGGATGATCAAGTTATTAGATAGTGAATCCATAGATTCTCAATAATAGAATCCATAGACACTTTTAATTAAGTGACATAGTATATTTTAGATAATTCATTTATGTGGTTACATTAAACTAAGCGCTTAATATCTCTGGTGGAGTACTAGAGATTTGATAATTTTACTTGAGACGTCAAGTATGAAAATTATCATAGTTGACTAATAGAATGAATTTAAAACCTAAGTATATCAAGATGTGTATAAATATTAGGTCGATAGTAATTAACCTAATTATACACGATACTATATTATGGATGGGCATTACATAATGAATAATATGTCAAAGTTAATCACATCAAGTAATATAAAATATATTTAGAGTTCAATTATGATTTTATAGTGGAATTAATCATAATTAATAATTTTGATTATGAGTATAATCGATAGAGTTTATTAATTATATAATCAAATATATTTTTATCATTTTGGTCTCCTTACTAGCCTCAGATTTAGATTATATTGTGACGAGATTTGTTTATTAAACAAGTTGCACAACGTTGATACTCTATATAGTTAACCAAGTGTTCTAAAAACTTATTCCGTCTTTATTTTTAAAAGGTCAAGAATTATTTAAGATTAATTAGTTTAATCTAAATTAATTGAATTAATTAAAAAAAGAAATCAAACGGTTGGGATTTCCACAACAGTTGTCATCACATGGTTTTACATCCCATTGAAGAGATGGCTTTTAGCCATTTTTAATAACTGTTTTTTTAACAGTTTTTCGTTTTTTTATGAAAAATGATTTTGAGATTCTTTAATTCTTATGGCTGAACATTTTGATGTGAAGAGAAAAAAAATAGAAAAGTTTTTTTGGTCACTGATTTTATTCGAGTGTTCGTTTGCTCGTGATTTTGGTTGACGGTTTAAGGAGTTTAAAAGAAAACTATAAGATTTCGATTTTCTATAGTTACGCTTCAATAAATATTTTTCTTAATCTATTTTTATATAAATTATTTTTCGAATAATTCAAGATCATATATTTTTCATTGCGTTGATTCTTTCACGTAGTTGACATCGCATCAACTCTAAATATTTCTTGAATAAATTTAGTAGTGATTAAAGTAATCACAAAGTACAGCTGAGATATAAGAGAACTGAAAAACCCCACATGGGAATTGGGATGAAGTGAAGTGAAGGCAACCATCTTTCAGTCACATATACATGATTGAAGCCAAACTATAGTAAGACCAATCCAATCATAGATGATTGGAACGGAGATAACAAAAGAAGAAGAAGAGGAGGAGGTTGAATGAACCAATTAATCTCCTTCATATGGGGGACCCTTTCCAAGCATGGCAGTATCTTGGTGCTGTGTCTAATACTACCAAAACACGACCCATATCTGACAGGTCAACTGCACCAAGGACAATGTACGGGACACGTTGACCTTCTTACTCATTATAGCAATTGTGTTTATGTTAAAATTATTCAAACAATGTCAAATCCTATATGTATGTATATATGCCAGAACCTGTCTAATTGTCACTTATAGATCCACACAAAAATCACCTCTTCACATTGTGCCTCTCAGAGAGATTTTTTTATAACAAATATCAGTAAGGGCTTTTCTAAAAAATATATCAATTCAATAAGGAAAATATAATTTACACAATTTATGATATATTTCAAATTTATATGATATAATTATATTAGTGTATCTTGATAAATTAAAAAATTATAATTAATATATTTTCGTCATGTAAATTTATGATACATTATATGTTGTGTCAAATAACATTGATCATTAAGTGATTATACATAATTCAAGGATGTAATTGCAAACTATGCAACATGATTAAATATATTGTAACATCGCTTTCTCTACCAGCTCAAAGGTGAGATGGCAATTGGTGGCTGTTAGTTTTTTAGTACATGCATGGACACGTATAATACATTTTGACCTATGATCCGACACATTTGCATTTATTTAGGTCAAAGGGCCTCAAGGCCCACATACGAACTATACTTTTTTGAAGCCAAAAGTCAACGTCAATTAATTTTTTTTGTCCTTTTAAATCCATATAGTTTTATCGCTTTCCATAAGAGAAATGTTTCACGCAAGACTTGCAAAATGTAGTGATTTGAGCACTACCCCAATTTATATAAGAGAAATTTTACACCAACTAAGTAATTGATTAAATTTTAACTGATCAAGTGATGTGGTAATCATTTATAAACTATTTTATCAAATCATTTTACGAATAATCAAACAACAACTTATAAATAACTAGATCACTTAAAATTTGATCAATTATGTAGTCACTCTAAAATGATTTTTTATATAAAAACTAGAAGTTTGACCAAGAACACATTTTTAATGGTAAAATTGAAAAGGTTCATGTGAATGGTACATGGAAAGGATTAGAGATAAAGAGTTTAGTAGTGTAACAAATGATGTGTTCATGATTAATTGACGTTTCAATGATCAAATATTAGCGATTGGGTGATTCTTTAGTTACAATCATAGATAGAGTGAAATATACAAAAAGGAAATTAATGATACAAACAATTATAAAGACCCAACATATATATGGTACACATGCAAAACATGCTCAATAATTATGATCTTACTCAAGGTAATTAAGCACAAACCAAATCACATTCACATGCCACTGTTTGCATGAATAAAACTGAATATTTGCTGAACCGAGCTCGCTATATCTTCCGCCGTAAATCTCGATTCACTCGCAACCTACGAGTCAAATACACATATAAATTATAATAACATATACATATATGATATTGTGTGATATAGTTTTGTGTATGTTCATATATATACATATATATATACACGTGTAGGTATGCAGATATAGAGCATATATATCGTAGGTACCTTGACATTAAATGAATAAAGAACGGTTTGTTCAATGGTGGTAATATTGGTATGAAGGATATTAAGCTGCAAATCTTCAAGTGCAGCGATGGTCTTAATGAGCTGGCCTGGCCTTCTTCTGGAAAGAATTTTGATCATTGCATCAAACCCTAATAGCTTCACTTCCACATCGGCCAAGCACGACTTGTTCTCGGCTGTTTCTTCGCGAAGACCCGTTTCAAACTCCATGATCTTGATCTGGCTGTCAGCTTGAAGTGGCAAATTATTAGGAGTTATAAATTGAGGTTGAGATTGTTGTTGTATTCCAATAGAAGAATCTCCCAATACTCTTCTTCTCTTCTGTGATTCCAAGCACTGTAGAAGTTGCTCCAATTCTCTCACAAATTCAATTGCTCCACCAATTATTGAAGCTTGATCTCCCTAGAAAAAAAATCAAATCTTATATACATCTACGCCTTTTGAACAACTTATTTATATTAGACTACGTTGAGAAAGTTGATATCTGATTTCATTCATAAAAGAATAATTCTAGACTGACCAAGATAAATATAAAATTTTATCTAACCAAACTAGTAATATGTCAGTCGGGGCGCTGATCAAAATCCAAGTTGATTACTGATTAGCATAAAATATTGTTTTAAAATATAATTTTGATTGGTTATAAATTTTGATAGGTACCCTTTGAACATATGAACTGGGCATGAGCGAGCGCAGCACGCGGAGATGCTCGTTCATTTGTTTCCGTCGATTTCTTTCGACTGCAATATGAGTCATACGTTGGCTTTCTACTTCCTCACTTGTCTTTAAAGTCCTTGTTCTTTTCCTCTTGTTCTTTCCAGCTTCTGTTAAAGGATTGTTTTGGACATTTTCATCTTCTCCCAGAAACCGGAGCTGCATTGACGAAGGGTCGGAAACTCGAGCGTCCTGGTCATTATCCAATTCCTCTACTCCTCTAAACCTCTCCTCATTTCCTTTTGCACCAAAAGAATGCTGTGATGGAGCCATTAGATCAGCCTGGTCCTCCCCTTCGACCCGGTCATTCAAAACGGGGAACTTGAGGAAGTAAACCGGGTCCATTCCGGATTCTTCATCGGACATCTTGGTTTGGTTTAAGGCGAGTTTTGGTCCAAAATCCGCAAACTGCATCACGTCTGCAAAGCTGAGTTTATCTAGAGAAGTTGAACCACAAAAGGCAGAAGACATTTGATATTGTTGCTGTTGTGGATGAGGATTGTTGAGCAAGTAATCAACCATTAATCCGTTACTATTGTTCGTCCCAGGATTTTCAACAATCCTAGACGTCTTCATGAGCTGCTGCTCTTGATGATGCTGGTGATCGTGACAGTATTCTAGGCCGGTAAGACTCGGGGCCATTGATTGCGCCTTGAAGCGGAAAATAAACGTTGTGACAATGAAATTAAAAAATATATCAAAGGAAATCAATGTATTGGTATATATTAGAGGGGTGAGAGAGGCAGCTGCCCATTTGTACCGAGTAGTTTTCGTCTTTCTCCATGTAGTGTGTAGTACGATAAGTTTGATCCAAAAACTCCAATTGAGCTTAACTCAAGTAAAGACAAACTCCTTGTCAAATTTCCACAGCTTGGTCCCTTCCACCTGAAATCTTCATATAATTAACCAGTTTCCTTGAATTTTTTACAGTGTCAGTGAATAATATAAGGTTACGATAATTTAATTGTAAAAAAGACAAAAAAAGACAAAGCACATGTACATATATACAAACATAGAGTCATCTTACAGTATTGTTACTAGAGATGATTCATCATTGAATTACTCCATATGAATAATGTATCGGACACGTTTATATATTTTTTGTAATGAAATAATGTAACATATGGACACATACCAGAAATTGCAAATTAGAAAAGTGATATCATATGCTTAGTTGTGGAGAGAGAGAAGGAAGGATTTGGAGGCTATACTATAACATAATATACAGAGAGAGGATTGAAATGGAAGGTGAAATTATTTGAAATGGGGTAATAGGTCCGGGTGTGGTTGGATTTGTAACATATTTGTAATGGGCCTTATATTATGTTGCTCGTGAGAGAGGTGGCTTTGGAGAGAGAAAGAGAGGAGGAGGAGGAGCCTGTGGAGTAATATAAAGCTCACACAGTATTCACCTCACTTTTTTTTTCACCTCCTTTTATTAATGGGGTTCACAGGCTAACAACGCTCTCTTCCTTATCATCAACCCCTTATTAATTAAGATCTTTTATACATGTACGCATGACTCTGCTTTTATAGATAGATTTTCTCTTTTGAATTTTCAACTCATCGAAATAAAATAATTTGGTCGTATGTGACATTCATCTTTCTCTCTACATTCTAGTAATTTGCATCTATTTTATTGTGCAATGATTTTCGCTTTTAAAAAATAATAATTTGGCTAAGCACCCAGGATGGTAAAACTCACCTCTCTAACATGTGCTATACATAAAATCTCTCTCTATATATTCCCCTTTCCAAAGGGAAGTACCAAGCATCTGTTTCTCTCTCCTCTTCCATTAAGTTTATAAGATTATGAAAAATCAGCAAAACTGTCAACTTGAATATCAAGAAGGGTATGACTTCAAGATTAATATTAATAAGGTATTTTGAGTATCGATTAGAATTAAGCTGGATTTCATAATGGGAACTTATTATTAAAATACCCATTATATTAGAACACCAAATACCCACTATAGAGAAAATAGTGGGTATTTAATTTCTCTCTAAAAAAACATCGTTTTCTGTTTCTCCAAAAACAACGACTTAAGTAATAGAAGTTGTCTCTGATTACTTACTGGTTTGATGAAATTTATTTTCTCTAAAAAAATTGAAAAGGATAAAATTGAACAGATAAAAGGATAGGAAAATGAATTAAACTATATGATCTAATATATATTTGACCAAGAAATATACAAAAAAAGGGCTTAGTAATCACATGATACAAGTGATTTAAGTTACTTGCAAATTTTGGTTAGAGGAAAATGAAAATGACAATCAAAATTGCCAACCAACGATAATATAGCTAATTCAAGGTAGATGATCTCTCACGGTTTCTTGCATGTCTTTCTTCTCACTTTTTTATTTTTCCTGGTCTTATGCGCTAGAATATTATCTGACTTTAGCTCATCTAATACTTGTTAAAAAGTTCTAATACATCTATTGAATAGGATAAGCCAGACTGAGAGGTCAAAGATTGTCAAGTTGTCAAAAAACAATGAGAAGACATATGGTGAGAAAAAAATACTGAGGAGATGGTATCAGTTGAAGATGGCATGGCAATCAAAGCAGAGCCAGATTCGATCAAGGATGTTATTATAACCTCCACGATTTATCTAACCAACTCAATCTTAATAAATATTTGATTTATCTTTGTAAAACGGCCATAGAGTAAAAGGCCTATAAATACCTCCCCGTGTATCAGAAAAAGGCATTTGAATGAATACAAGCTATTTCTTTACTATTAAAATCCTGTCTATTTACCTGAAATACTAACACTCTTAGAATTTGGATTAAAGTAGAGGGAAATTCCTTTACAAATTGGTGTTTTCATTGAGAGGTTTGAGTGAAATACTCAAGAAACGAGAGGCATGAGAGAGTTTTGGTTGTAATCTCTTAGTTTATAAAAGAGAAGCGAGAGGTGTGATTGTAGCCCGTAGAAGTAATCGGTGAGAGGCGTGATTGGTGCTCGTGAAATCAATTGGTTGTAAAAGTTTGATCTTCACCCGTGAAGAAGATCGTGATTCGAGTGAAAATTTCAAGGAGTAGCCTTGGAGCGTGGACATAGGCAAGGTATGTTGAACCACGTAAAAAATATTGTGTTCGATTCTTCTTCCCTTATTCTTTTTACATCATTGCACGCTTATTTAATCTCTTTATATATTTGCTTACATTGATTCATTTTAATTAATCTTGGAGATTATTTTATCTTAAAACTCAAACTTAAAATGCACGCCCACTTTAAGGGTGCCATACCGATTTAACAGTAACATGATATAGAAAAAAATGCTCGAAAGGAAAATGGCCGAAGTCAGAAGGATGGGAACTACGACTGTAGCAGACCTGAACTCATTGACTGAAACACCCCTAAACCTTGAAATTTTGTCCGCTCCAATCCTGAAAAAGTTCATGGCTCCAAAGTTTAAATACTACGTCGACCATCTGTGGAAATTTTAGCAAATGATGGCTCTATATCGCCTGAAGATGTGGCCATGTGCAGGATGTTCCTGACAAGCCTTGACAGAAACACACTTAAATGATATCATTCTCTCCCTTCATGCTCTATAACTAACTTTTTTGTCATGTCTTCTATCTTTTTGAAACAGTACGTAACATATCGGTCAGTCACAGAGGACTTTGAATATCTTCTGATGACCTTGATCAAAAGAGGCAAATCGTTGCATGACTACACTCAACGGTTCAAGGAAGAAATGGGCTAAGTAGAAGACTGTGGTGATCGCATGGCGAGACTAGCATTTAAGAGATCATTAGACCCTCTGATAGATAAATGTAAGACTGTCTTGACTGTTGTGGGCTTAATGATAGGGTTAAATGTTTCTGTAAAATCAATACCAGTAGTCTGATGAAAGTATTTTACAACTAGCCTAGTCTTATAATTTTGTATACTGTCATCTGAATTCAGTTTCATTCTAAGCAC
The DNA here is from genome assembly GCA_003255025.1 of Datisca glomerata. NCBI lineage: Eukaryota > Viridiplantae > Streptophyta > Magnoliopsida > Cucurbitales > Datiscaceae > Datisca > Datisca glomerata. The sequence goes on along the minus strand of QANY01013229.1, from coordinate 275,434 downwards.
CCACTTATTGCCTAAAACAGACATATCAGGTCAAAACTCCATAAGATCCCAAGTCTGGTTTTTAACCAAGACAAAGAACTCTTCTACCATGACTTTATGCCAATTAGGATCATTAAGAGCTTATTTTATAGAAGTTGGCTCACTAGCAAGGTAGGTTGTGATTAAGGGATGCTTAGATGCTGAGAAGGCTTTAGGTCTGAATATGTTATTTTTGGAGCTGGTTTTCATTGGATGAAAGGAGATTTGTGTGTTAGTTTTAGTGGGATTTAAAACTTGTGGTGTAGGTTTATAGGTGATGTGAGACAGAGGTTCAATAAGTAGGTTAATGACCAGGTTATCAGCAATAGAGGGGAAATCGGGTCTAACATACACATCAGTAATAGAATTTGTATTAAGAATTTTAGTCCTGTCTTGAGACAAAGTACTGGAACTCACATTGAGATTACCTGAAGAAGAGTTATCACTGTCCTTATCTTGAAGCTGAGTAGAAGAAGTAGTTTGCAGCAAAGAGAAAGGAAAAAGAATAGATTGAGGCAGTGTCAGAGAATTGAGACTTTTCTAAGAATTAGACAGATTGAACATATATTGATATGAAAAGAAATGTTCATTGAACATAACATTTCTAGAAATATAGAGTCTTCCAGATTTATGTAAACATTTATAACCATTTTGAGCATAGAATACCTAGAAACAAACACAGATCTATTAAAAACCCAATTTGTGTAAATTATAGGGTTAAATGAGGATAACAAGCCCAACCAAAGGACCTCAATTGAGCATCGTTAAAAATTGGATAAAAAAACTTTTGATAAGGGCTTTGAAGTTCTAAAATAGGTGTGGGAAGCTTGTTTATGAGATAAATTGAAGTTTGGAAAGCCTCCCATAAAAAAGTCAAGGGCATGGATGCTTGAGTTAAAAGAGTGAGTCTCATTTCAACTATATGCCTATGTTTCCTTTCTACCCTTCCATTTTGCTTATGAACATGAGGGCATGGATGTCTAAATCTAATTCCTAAACTTTGTAAGAATTTGGCAAAAGGCCTAAATTCTCCTCCCGAATCTGATTGACCATTTTGATGGTTTTCTGAAGTTGGTTTTCTATCATGGTTTTGAAGATAACAAAGATTTCAAGTGCTTCTGATTTGAGTTTCAAGGGATAGAACCAAGGAAATCTAGAAAAATCATCAAGAAAGCAAATATAGTATTTATAACCTTCCTTTGAAAGATAAGGTGCAGGTCCCCATAAGTCTATATGAATTAAATGTAAGGGGTTTTGAGCTATTGAGTTGGAAATAGGAAAATGTAAGATGTGGTTGTTACCTTTGGCAGGCTTCACAGAACAGAGGGATGGAGTTGGTGATTTTACCTGAAGGATAAGAGTGTTTCTGAACAATATGGCTTAAAATTTTTGAAGAGGGATTGCCTGACCTTTGATGCTAGATTTTGAGATTAGTGTCAATTTTGTTTGTGCACAATTTAGATTTTGATACAGATTCTATATTATTTCCAGTTGCACTCAAGGCTTCACAAGGATTAAAAACATATTTCAAACACTTAGATTTAATTCAGATGAGACATTGAGTTTGTAAGGCAAAGTAGCACTTTTATTCATATCAAGAATTGAACTTTTACAAAGTGAATGTTTAATAGAACAAGAAAAATTAGAATTTGACACTGCAAGACTAGGTAATACATATAGTTCTCTTACAAGACTACTTTTATCTTAAAGACCTTTTTGGAGATCAAGACTTCTTTCAATGTAGCAGCTAAGGGCTGAGGGTTCTTCAACTCCAGGGTAGGTGAGTAAGAACAATCCTCCCTCAAGAACTCCCTGTAGCTGTTGGAATTATGTCCATAAAGTATGGTATAATAACTATTTATGAGTATTATTTCTCAAACATTTTGTATTACTGAATTTCATGAATGAATGAAAGTTTTTCTATTAATTAAAGTGTGTTTATAATTTATTCAAGTCCTGGAACAATTGTCAACGTAAGAAGAGTAAAAACATAGGGGTGTTCCAGACAAACTCTTCTGAAATAGCTCAGAATGTTACTCGCAGTCTTAGGATCGACTGGGCAATCGAGTCTGATTATGACTATTAAGTTGAACAAAAGGATGCCGATCTCGGGGCATGAGAGTGGATACTCTAACGGTTAACCTAAACATATTATGGAATATTTTGAATAGACCAGTATCAAATTAGTTTGGAGTAAAGCCGTTTATCTAGCTCTAAATATCATTATTACACCTTAAGGGTATTTTTGTAATCACCTTAATTCTTAGGTGAATACGAAACTTAGCCTAATTAGTTACGATCTTTGATATGTCAAAGGAGTGAGTTTGAATTACCAGACAATACCTCGACTATTGGGATCGTGATTCAACCATGCTGGAGTTGTATGATTCACATATATGAAAATTCATGGTTAGATTGCAAAATGCAATAATATCACCTTATACTTTATTGATGGGTGTGTGAATAAATTAACCTTGCCAGACACTCGATGGAAGGAATCATTGAATAAGACATGGTGAATTGTACGTGACAATTCACTATTATGTATTTCTTATTCACAGTCAGTAAATGAGTTAAGAAAATAATAACAAGAGGGGTAAAATGATAATTTTATATCCCGTCTCTTGTTACTGATATTCATGAAGGGTAATATGTTTAATATTCTATGGACCGTGGAATAAAAGAGTTTATTTACACCAACTGAAAATGTAGAGCGCATGAATCGAGAGTTGATTCAGTATCGACCCTATAGTAGAGTCGTACGACATCATGATTAAATAGGTCGAAAATTTATAGAGATAAATTTTTCGGTGTCGCAACGTGCATGCGACGTGGAGCGGCGATTGAAAAATTATTTTTGGAAAAAAATCAGAATCGTCACCAATCATTTTAGGGCGTGATTGGTCACCCAATTTTAAAACAAAAATTTTGGTCTATGAAAACTCAAAGTTGATTCGGGAGTCATGTGCGTGGAAGGTATTAACACCCCACAACACCCATTGTTAAAATCGTTATCAAATTTAATCAAATGTTGTCCAACTTATATTTTAAAACAAGGTAAAAGAAATTCATTTTTGAATATCTCATTTGGTACATTTTACATCATAATAATGAATAAAATAAATTATCATTAATGGGTGGTACGAAGTTCATTAAAAAATAATTTTTTGTTTAGATATATATATATATATATATATATTTATCAAAAAATTATTGGAGTTTCTCAGTATCCCAAAAATTACTCCTCACCTCTGTAACTTGAGAAATTTGGTATCCCAAAAATCTCAAAGTCCGTCATCGGTTTTTTAGTAAAAATCAAATAATAAAATTAACAAAATTTAATATAATTTTTATGATTTTAATCCATACATATATAAACATTAATTCTAATGATAAAGGAATGAGAGAAGAATTACATCATAAGCATAACAATATGACAATAGTATATAAATAAAGAAGAAATAAGAAGGGGATCAACATAAATATAAAAAAAGGTGTAGACAAAAAATCAATTAAGAAATAAGTAGAAAAAAATCTCGGGTTTATTCAATCAATAAATAAAAGTAGAATAAACAAGCTTAATCCCTTGTTTTTTTTGTTCATAGATTTCCAAGAAAAACCAGACCAGCCCATTTACTGTAATGTAAAAATTTTCTATTTATAGTATAGAACACATTATTTATTATTTATAGAACCCATTTTATTTATAGTATAGAACCCATTATTTCAATTTCATTTTTTCACTTGATTGAACTTTTTTCTAACTATAAACAAAAAAGAATAATGGAAAGAAATGTTAAAGATGATAAAAAATGTATGATAAATTTGAAAATAATACGTAGAATGAAAATAAAGGAAAGAATAAATACAACATGTAAAGAAGATGCACAAAATGTAAATTTAAAAAACATCAACATCTATTAATAAGTAAAATAAAATAAAAATAGAACACAAAAAAGAAAGAGAAAAAAGAAACAAACAAAAAAGGGAAAGAATGGAGTGGGGAAGGACAAAGTTATGTCTAAATCTCTTAACTATCTTGTTTTTTTTAAGAAAAGGAAAAAAGTAAATATATTATTATACAGAAATAAATATTTAATCTTTATATTAATATATGAAAAATGTATAATCTTATAGTAATATCATTTTTTACTATATAACCTACTAATTACAATTTCTTTTTTCTTAATTGCTATTCAAGTATCAAATAAATTTTAAAATAGATTTTTTTGGATATAAATATATCTTTTTTTTTTATTTTAGACTATTTAGTCCACTAATCACCATTATTTCATTTCTTCTCTCATTACTAATCAAATAATAAATGAATGATCATGTATGGTAACTAGTTCAAACAAGTATCACTAAAAAATGATCAATAAAATTTTAAAATGGAATATTTTTGTTTGGGATATAATATACCCCTTTTTTATTTTAGAGTACTTAGTTAACTAATTATCATTATTTTCTTTCTTCCTTCATTGCTAATCAAATAGCAAATGAATGATTATGGATGGTAACTAGTTCAAACAAGTGTAATTAAAATAGAAACAAGATCTAAAAAACAGACTTGTGAGAACACAAAAAGAAAAAAAATTCAAAGCGTAAATATTTACACAATTTTCATATATATGTTTAACTCTCTATTTTATGTATTTTTATGTGTGAGAAATTATCATAAGGGATTTTTTCAACAGATGTACACTTTCAAACCATTAAAGGGTTGATTTCACATTGAGTTAATTTACACTCCTCAAAGGATTTATCTTCATCCTCATTGATTGGGTTGATGATAAAGATATCTCATTATTCAGTTTATAAGAAAATCATCAATGCATAAAAATAAAACTCAAGATTAAGAGTAAAAGATGAAGAAGGAGAAACACAGACACACACACACATATACATATGGAAAAGGAAACAAAGAATACACACTACATGAGTATGAATGAGAGATGATGAAGAATAATGAACAAATATATTGAGCAAATGTGCAAGAAATTTAAACAATTTTAAGAAAAAGAATGGAAGAAGATGAAAGATGAATAGAAATGTTAGACTCTCTTTCTCTCTATCTTAGACAGTCTCTCTTATTTTTTCACACACACTCTCTCTAAAAATATATCATCTCCTTTTCTCTAAAACTTCCCTTTCTCTCTCTAAACTCCCCCATTCTCAAGTGAAGACCTCGTCTTTTTTTATAGGCAAATTTAAGGCTTCACTTTTTGCTTTTAGTTATTTTACTCATTTTTTATTTTTTTAGTCCTTGAACCATTTTTTCTTATTTTTAGTCCTTGGACTACTTTTTCAAATCATATATATATAGTCTTAGACTATTATATGGGACAAAATACAAAGTGTGTATATTAAATGTCACTATAACAAAAAATGCTACGATAGCGACCAAAAAACACCATCATATGATTTCAATGGTGTTTTCAAAAACGCTGTATATACAAACGTTATTAAAAGTCCACTACTTATTATAGCATCTCTTAAACGCTATAGAAAATCCTATGATAGCATTTTAACCCTATCAAAAGCTATTTCATAGCATTGTTAAACGATATTACTCTTTTCATAGCATTTAAAAATGCTAAGAAAGCCTTTCATAGTTTTATAAATGTTGTAGTAGGCCTTTATGCGTTTTTATAAATGCTAGGTCTTTCATAGCGTCTTGTAAATGCTAACGTAGGTCTTTCATGCATTTTTTTTACTTATTGTTTTGTTAATGTTATTAAATACTTATAATAACTTTACCTATACTTACAATTGTACAAATATAAAAAATAAATAACTTTTCAGAAAATATCACGAAATAACAAAACCACATATTATTTTATTTAATTAGTCAAAAATGTTACATACTAATATCCTACTAGAAATCACATCTCAAAATGATAATTACATGTTGATTTTCACATAGAGCAAGCAAAAGTAATTTATCCAAAAAAAAACTAAAATCTAGTATAAATTCACGTCTAGGTACTGAAGGTGGAGGTACCCTAGGAGGTCCACTTGGTGGTTTTTCTTGGTGAGGAGGTCGTGGCGCATGTAACTACCTTGGTGATGCTTCAAGACAAGATCAAAGTGTTGTACCAAAGCATGGATGATCCATTCAGATGAAGGAGCAAGCCTCCTATTCTGAATAGTACAATCTAAATGATCAACAGCTAATGACTTATTAGATAAGGAAGTTAAGAATTAATGGCAGACTTACAAAATTCTATGATATAGTAGAATCGTTGGTGGAGTGCAACCAAATTCTGACATTTAACTGCAAACCAAGTTTATTATCTTCTGTCTCAAAATGCAACATTTAACAAGCATCTAAGTTTATCTAAACAATGCCTTATAAGACCATAACAAAGATTAAGTGACAGAAAATGTTCATAGCAACACTAAGCCTTTCAAATCCATCCATTCCCTCACCCCAAAAAGAAGAAAAAGAAAATAGATTAAATATGAATGACATGGAAGCATAAAGATTATATTGAAAAATACATACAATGTAATAGGATACTCAGAACCGTTAGGATATTTGATACTAAATCTACTATCAAACTTTAGAGTTTAGCATGTAGTTCACTCCTTGTGCATTAGTTGATGGAAGAATGATGAATAAGTAAGAAAATAAGATTAAATAAGTAGGAAAATGTTTACAGAATTAACATCATAGTAACATGCAATTAAATATGTTTGGCACAAGCTTATAAGGACTACACTAAACACTAAACTTAGCATATGCAAATTTGCATCAACTCCCCCCCCCCCCCCCCNCCCCCCCCCCCCCCCCCGGCGTTCAAACCCCATTTCAACTAGAATAGTCCTGCAATAAAACTTAATTGATATTCTCTATGCAAACATGTCATTTAATATTCTTTCGAAACAATGTTACATAGTAACCTCTAACAACTATACAAAACGCTCTATCAGTCAACATGAGTACATGTGAGATAATGACTTAACTAATTTACAACCTCCATGAAATGAAAGTTTATGTCATAAATAATCTACTCAAAAGAGAAATTTCAGTAACCATATAGCAACAACAGAAATAATGTGCTTTTATGTGTATAATTCTTCACAATGACTATTTTTTGACACGCCATTTTGTCCTTGCTTCAAGGCTTTTTTTTGGAGTTTTCTTTCCTTTCAGTCTGGGAAAAAAACAAGAATTTGACCTAAGTCCAACTCCTTGATCAATAGACAAGACAGTTGCATCTAGAATGGGTTACTCACTTGTTACTTGATTTCTTATTCGAAAGTGAACTAATTGAGTTTCTATTTTTCTGACCGCTTGTCCTGTGATGAGGGAACACAAGAATAAATGTTAGAGAATAAAATTCTAATAACTAAAAAATACAAGAAATGTGCCATAATGCTGATAGAGGAACACATATATGACAGAAATCAATCCATTAGCCCATTTATGAGTCCAATCAACTTATATCCGCATCAGAAAGGCAAACTTACAGTTCAATTGAATTGGGACTTCTAGATGATTTTAACTTCTCTAATTGGTAAGAGGGAAAAATGCATCAGCATTTAGGAATTGATTCGTTAAAGCATACATAAGATGCACTATTTCAGATACAAAAAGTGATGAAAGCCTTATATACCTTTGAAGATTTGTGACCTTTGTCAATGAGCTCCCAACGCTCCCTCTCCAACCAGAGAACTTCAACATCTCCATCATCATATAGTACCTTCCATATAACATTTGAATCAGAATAGGTAGCAAGACCATAGTATATGAAATACAGTGATTAATTCTACATTATCAAGTAGTACTAATGAGGATTATGGCTAGGCACAATTCATATATTCAGAACAAGTTAACAAGTAATTCAGAATACCAATTATGAAATTAGAGAATTAACAACATATAATGACTTAAAAAAGGATTGCTTACATGAGCTTATAGGAGAAACAATCTCAACAAAAACAAGTTCAACAAAGTACTATATCAAACAAAGCTAATAAATTAAACATGTAATCTTCACAAAAGCACAATATCAAGCCTACTAATCATAACTCAATATCAGATCCCCTGGCTAAAATAAGGAAGAAACAAGTTAAAATACCCAAAATTGATCAAGAGACATTATAAGCTTCACGTGAACAACAAGAGAGCAAAATCTTACCTTTGAGTTTTTTATATCAACGTAGCATCCCACCCTCATTCGCATCTTTCACATCAACCACAGACCAATTTCCCTGAAGCCTGGAAAACCTCATTCTGCAATTAACATCAGACACTACATCGTCAGATTAGACCGATGAAGAAGCCCGATTGGGCCTTATGGAAAATGACCAGATCAACCCAACATAACCTAATTGCCACCTTTAATTGCTTTCTTCCTTAATTTTGAGAATTTATGTTATAGAATTATCCCTTCTTGATTAATATATTTTATCAAAATTCTTATTCCTATCTAACAAAATGCTAGGAACGATATTAGATCAACAAATGACAAAACAAAAGTACTATTAAGTCTTGAAGAGAATTGTAACTTGAAACAGAAACATGGATACTAACCTTCACAAAGAAACCACCAGCGAGCATGAAGGTCATCACAGTTATTGAGGTCATAGTGGTTTCCCTCTTTAAATCCATAAGTGTAGCTCCAATGGCTAGTCCAAGACCCTACTTAAAGCTAAACATTTATTAACCACATATAGCTTCCTTTGTTTATTTGCACCTCCCAACATACGCACACACCTCTATTGATTGTGAGTCTCTTTCTAATCCTTATTCGAAACAAAAAAAAGTTAGCTCAATTAAAAAAGGCACTTACTTGAGCGACAACAATAGGAGGAAAACAATGAGCAAGCTTAGGAAAAACACTAAGCCTTAAGCCTGCCATAAAATAGACAACAACATGAAATAAAATTTGGAGTAACAAGTCAAGTGAAAGGTCACTTGTAGACCTTGCTAGAAATATGCACTTAGTCTATACATGCCAACTGCTCTTTCTTTACTCAACATTCCATCTAACAAACAATACAATCTTTATGTTATTCTCCACTTCACAACAATAACTACACGAATTATATTTAGGTTAGGAGATTTTAGACATTTCATTCTGGCTGACTAAAACATTATCTAGACTATCAAATGCATCTTTAACATTGAAATTCTTAGAGCACTATCTAGGGTATCATATCAATATGCCTCAAAGTGTAGCATATTAGATATTAAGAAAATAATTGTTAATATGAACTTGAGCCTAGAGCTCCCCAAAGCAACATTTCCATCTAAATAATTCTTACTACTTCTCAAGATTCTTCATGTTAGTCTCATCATCGAATGGCTAACAATAAATTAATGTGAAAGAAGCCTCTTAAGAAAGTTTAAACAATTTCAATCAGTAATAAACCTAAGAAATATTCCTCGAAGAATAGTGTGAGTAAGCATATTTTAAGAGAACAAAAACAATTAAAAAATAATATTTTTTACGTCCATGAAGACCCAGTTCACACTAAGAAGCAAAAAAGTCAAAATTCAAAGCAGAAGAGACAAGCGAAATAGAAGGAAGAAATCTCACTGAGGACGCTCAGTGAATTTAAGTAGAAATCTCCTTAGAAATATCGAAGTGAAGAAAGAGAGAAAGGAAAAGGCTCAACGAATGGAGAAGCCCTACCTCTGCTAGTTGAAAACAAAAAAGCTCTACCTCTATCACACGAAAATGAAGAATCCTTACCACTATTGGATGAAAATGAAGAATCCATGCCTCTTTTAGACGAAAACGAAGAAGCCCTACCTTTATTAGAAGAAAATGAGGAATCTCTACATCTATTAGATGAGAATGAAGACTCATTACCTCTATTAGATGAAAATGAAGAATCCATACCTCTATCAAACGAAAATGAAGAATCCCTCTGTTAGGCGAAACTGAAGAAGCTAGCCCTTCCTCGTTGTGCGTGTTTTGTTTTTTGGGGATGAAGAGACAAAAATGAGAATTAGAAGGCACACGTTTTTAATTCTGGCTCTCGTCAAAATTTTAAGTGGTCACATTTTTTTTACTCCTTAATTGATTATACCTTAATATAAAATGCTATAGTAAAGTGCTATAACTAAAGGATTTTGTTGTAGTGTGTATTAGACCGGATAAAATACGGTATCTACAGTTGCCCTTCTTTGTGCCTGCTTCTTGATCTTAGAAGGTGGACAAAAGTGTAGATAAGTATTTTGATCGGTATGAAAAGAAAATATATGGATAAAGGGAAATAAAAACCTCGACTGATTAAGGCTCTATGAAATGACATGAATGCGAAATGGACCTGTATAAACACATGCTTAGACCTGCACTTGATTCAGGTTCGATTTAATCATATTAATTGAAAGGAAAACAGACTTGGATAAACACAGGCTTCGATCTCAACTCAATTTGGGTTTGATTTAACCAGAGCTATTTGAAATAGACCAGACGCTGACATAGGGATTCAACCTCGACTCAATTTGGGTTCGATTTAACCGAGATATTTGAAAAGAAAACAGACCTTGATAGACACAGAATTCGACCTCGACTCAATTTGTGTTTGATTTAACTGAATAAAATGAAGTGATGTTTGATTTGATTTGATACAAGCTTCATATGGTGGTCATAGCTAGACTAATGCAGACTCTAAATGTTGAAAAGTCATATGTAGATTTCAAAAAATATCATAAAATGATTGATGCACTTGAATTGTATCAAAACATAGCAATGTGATGCATACCTATGCATTGTAATTCTTGAATATAAATGCAAAGTAGTGATTTGAATGCATGCATGCTATGCATGGTTATGAACATTTGTAAGCAAATTATTTGATGATTTTTTTTCAAAGTTGACTAAAGTAGCCATTTCTGCCATCCTTCAAAACAATCACTTGGCTTATGATCATGGACTCGCAACGAAGTATCGAGCATACTATCAAGAAATGATGCATCCTTATTCTTTAGTTCATGCCCCAGTATTCGGCTCCATGTCGATGGTGAATAATTTCTCCATATTTCGCTTCTTTTCTTCACTTCTAATTGTGTAATCCTCCAATTGCGATCAAACGAAGTACTTCTTGACTATATCAGAATTAGCTGTATGCGATAAATCGACTCCATCCATGTTTGATAGAATGAGAGCTCCTCCAGAGAAGGCCTTCTGGACAATGAAAGGTCCTTCGTAATTTATGGTCCATTTCTCACGATGGTCTTTTTGACATGGAGGTATCTTTTTCAACACCAAATCTTCTTCTTGGAAGCACTGGGGATGTAACTTTTTGTCATATGCTTGCATAATTTTTCTTTGATATAATTTCCCTCTTTATAATGCACTCAATCTTTTTTTCTCGATGAAAATCAATTGTTCATATCGTATTTGTACTCATTCTGCTTCTTCTGATTTCACCTCTATTAAGACTCTATGGAAGGGAATTTTGACCTCGATTGTAAGGACTGCTTCCATGCCATATACCAAAGAGAATGGCGTTTCCCTAGTTGATGTTCAGATTGATGTGCGGTACCCATGTAATGCAAACATGAGCATCTCATGCCAATACTTCTAAACCTTCGTCACCTTCTTTATAATCTTTTTTATGTTCTTATTGGCTGCTTCTACTACTCCGTTCATCTTTGGACGATAAGGAGATGAATTATAATATTTAATTTTGAAATGCTCACATAATTCTTTCATCATCTTGTTGTTTAAACTCATCTTGTTATCTATGATGATCCTTTCAGGTAAACCATATCGACAAATCATCTCTTTTTTAATGAACATCAAATTGAAACTTATTCAGAGACCTACAAGTGCGATAGGGTTTACCTATCGCAGCCCAGTTTCGAATCCAAAAAACACGGATGGTGCAACTTTAGAATTTTTAGAAGAGATGTATTGTCGCATACACAGGTCAACTTCCGGAGGACATAACTTTTGACTCAAGTGGAACCACGTGGCCCGTAAGATATCAAATCGAAGCTTATTCATAGAACTACAGGTGTGATAAGGTTTACCCATTGTAGCCCAGTTTTGAGTCCAAAAAACATGGACTATGCAGCGTTAGAATTTCTGTAGCAGACGGATCGTGGGACGCGCATGTCAACTTCCGTAGGTTATAACTTTTGACATGGGTGGAACCACGTGGCCCGTAAGATATCAAATCGAAGCTTATTCAGAGACCTACAAGTGAGATAGGCTTTACCCATCGCAGCTTAGATTTGAATCCAAAAAACATGGATGATGCAGCTTTAGAATTTTTGGAACAGATGGATCATGGAACACATATGCCAATTTTCGGACGACATAACTTTTGACACGACCCCACGTGGCCCGTAAGATATCAAATCGTAGCTTATTTAGAGACCTAAAAGTGAGATAAGGTTTACCCATTGCAGCCTAGTTTCGAGTAAAAAACACACGCAGGTTAACTTTCGTAAGGCATAACTTTTGACTCGGGTGTAACCATGTGGCCTATAAGATATCAAATAGAAGATTATTCATAGAACTATAGGGTGTGACAGGTTTTACCTATCACAGCCCAATTTTGAGTCCAAAAAACACGGATTGTATAGCTTTAGAGTTTCTAGAACACACAGATCGTGGTAAGTGCAAGTCAACTTGTGTAGGGCATAACTTTTGACTTGGGTGGAACCACGTGGCCTGTAAGATATCAAATCAAAGCTTATTCAGAGACCTAAAGGTACAGAAGAGTTTACCCATCGTAGTCTAATTTTGAGTCCCAAAAATATGGACTGTGCAGCTTTAGAATTTCTGAAACAGACGGATCATGGCACGTGCAAGTCAACTTCCGTAGTGCATAACTTTTGACTTGGGTGGAACCACGTGACTCATAAGATATCAAATTGAAGTTTATTCAGAGAACTACAGATGGGATAGGGTTTTCCCATCACAACCTAGTTTTGAGTCCAAAAAACATGGATTATGCTACTGTAGAATTTCTGTAACAATTGGATCATGGCACGTGCATGTCAACTTCCGTAGGGCATAACTTTTGATACGAGTGGAACCATGTGGCCCGTAAGATATAAAATCAAAGATTTTTCATAGACCTACAAGTGAAATAGGGTTTAAGCATCACAACCTAGTTTTGAATCCAAAAAAAATGAACGGTGCAACTTTAGAAGTTTTGAAACAGATGGATCGTCGCACGCGCAGGTCAACTTTCAAATGACATAACTTTTGACTCAGGTAGAACCACGTGGCTCATAATATATCAAATCGAAGCTTATTTAGAGACCTACAAGTGAGACCAGTTTACCCATCATAGCCTAGTTTCAAATCCAAAAAACATGGACGATACAACTTTAGAATTTCTAGAACAGAAAGATCGTGACACGCACAAGTCAACTTCCATAGGGCATTAATTTTGACTTAGGAGAAACCACGTGGCTTGTAAGATATCAAATCTAAACTTATTCAGAGACCTATAGGTGCAACCGGGTTTACCTATCGTAGCCTAGTTTTGAGTCCAAAACACACGGACTGTGCAACTTTAGAATTTCAACAGAGGGATCGTGGCACGCGACATGTCAATTTCCATAGGGAATAACATTTGACACGGGTGGAACCATGTGGCCTGTAAGATATCAAATCAAAGATTATTAAAAGACCTACAAGTGCGATAGGGTTTACCCACCACAGCCTAGTTTTGAATAAAAAACACGGATGGTGCAGCCTTAGAATTTCTGAAAGAGACGGATAGTGGCACGCGCAGGTCAACTTTCGTAGGACATAACTTTTGACACAGGTGAAACCACGTGGCCCGTAAGATATAAAATCCTATCTCATTCAGAGACCTACAAGTGAGACAGGGTTTACCCATTGCAGCCTAGTTTTTGAGTAAAAAAACACATGGACTGTGCAACTTTAGAATTTCTGGAACAGATGGATCGTGGCATGCGCAGGTCAACTTTTGTAGAGAATAACTTTTGACTCGGGTGGAACCACTTGTCCCGTAAGATATCAAATCAAAGCTTACTTAGAGACCTACATGTGAGATAGAGTTTACCCATCGTAGCCATGTATCAAACCTTACCGATAATATCCTCGATAAGAACGAAGACAAATAACGAAGATGATAGGGAGGGAAAGTAAATGGAAAATAAAATAGAAACCAAGCCTATTTGGAAAGTAAAGCTAGAAACCCTAACTATTTCAAACTCAGATTCAAAATCAAAGGGTTACCAAAAATCAAATGAAAAATTTGCACAAGAACCCTAAATCAGAAATTAAAAATAAAATCATAGAAATTTGAATAAGAACCCTAAGTCGGTGAGAGGCTAGTTACCTCCCTCTTGTGATTTTGATTTCTCCATCGCGGGGATTGAAGACTGTGGCTTCTTAGTCGCACCCTCTGAGGGTTTTGATTTCCCCATCACTGGGGTTCATAATCACTGGGGTTCATAATCACTGGGCTGGGGCTTCTTAGTCGTGCAAGTAAGAAGAAATGGACGGAGGGGGAGAGAGAGAGATACTTTCAAGATCTGAATCATGAAAGAAAGAGGTAGAGAGAAACCTAGCATACATGCCCCACTTGGCTCAGAGGGATATAGCTCAGTTGGTAGAGCTTCGCTCTTGCAATTGGGTTATTGCGATTACGAATTGAATGTCTAAATCTCTAAGGAGTATTGTTCGTCAAATCTAAAGTTAATGATTTAAGATAGATTAGGGATTAGGGTTAAAAGGCACGACGTTTTTATAAATAAAGAAAAATTATAGAAATATATCAATAAAGAATAAAAAGTGAGAGTTACTATGCATACCAAAAAATAGTTGTCATAATAAGTCATATATTAATGACACTATACTAAAAACCTGTCATATTATCTCAAAAGTTAAAATCTACCTCTTTTCCTTTGGAAGATTTTATAGAGCTGTAATTATAATATATATGTGGCTGTCATTATATCCCTAAATTTTAGTAGTGACTATTGGAAAAGGCCAAGAGAATGGTAACAATTTTAGTTGAGGCATAGGATTCAATTCAAATCAAGGTTTTCGTGGAGATTCAAATGGTGGGAGGAGTGATAGAGGAGGTAGATTTGGTAACAAGTTAATCTACGAAGTCTATGGAAGAATAGGTCATGGGTTATTTACATGTTACTATGAATATGATAAAGGTTATAATCAAACTCAAAACTTTGCCTCCTCTTCAGGTGAATATCAAAATTCTCACAATCAAAATTTTACTCAATCTGCTATTGTTGCAACTTTAGAAATGAACAAAGACCATTCTCCGTGCATAGAAAATGTTGGGAGAAATCATATTTCTACTGATCCAACAAATTCCACATTGTACAGGATTACAAGGGTAACAAGAAATTTATAGTAAGCCGTGGTAAGGCACTTCAAATAACTCATATTGGTTCGTAATTCTTACATGTTCCACATGCATCTATGATCTTAAAACTAAAGCCAATGCTTAGAGTTCTAAAAAATAATCTCATTAGTGTACCACAACTAACCAAAGATAAATCACTATTTGTTGAATTAACTCAAATTTTTGTCTTGTTAAGCCAATAGGGTACGAGTCAGAATGAGGCTTAATGAAGGCCTCTATGAGTTGATGCATTTTCCTATGACTCTGGATGACAGACTTCCTAATTATATTTCCTTACAACCATTTGAATTGCATGTTATCCTTACTTAAGACCCTATAATCAAAATAAACTACGATTTCAAAGTACATGTGTATGTTCATTAGATACTCTGACTCACAAAGGATATTTGTGTCTTCATCCATCTAGTTGAGTTTATACAACCATTAATGTTATATTTCATGAGTCTTCCATCTATAGCTAAGTTTTATTTGCCTACCAGAAAATTTACTTCATTCACTTCATGTTAAGGTGTCAACTTTCAATTCAATCCATGTTAGTGTGTTGAACCAATTACTACTCCTAACTCAAAAGAACGACTCATAGAGCTACTTCAGTCTTCATCTGAACAAATACCACTTCCAGGTAACTTCTCTTCCCTCGACTTCCATAATAATATCATTTCTCCAAATTTATCAAGGTCTAACACTTCAGTTCCAATAATACAAGTCCCTTTTATTTCATCTTCTAATTCTTCTTCAATGTCATAGTCTCCTTTATCCAATATTCGACTTGACCCTACTACACACTTACATTACCTACTCTACCCATTTCTGCATCCTATATTCACTAGATCCAAAACAAGTTTTCTTAAACCAAAGGCCTTTCTCACCTTCATACACACCACGTTAACTAATTTCCCCTTATATGAACTTTCTATAGTGAACCAAGCCTTTCCTGATCGTAAGTGGAAGCAAGCAAAGAGTACTGGATATAAAGATCTAACATAGAACCAAACCTTGGAATTAGTACAATATTATCCAACCATAAATCTAGTGGGAATTAAATCAATTTTCAAACTAAAATTTAATGTTGATGGGAGTGCGTAAAAATGTATGGAAATGCTTATTACCAAAGGGTTTCACCAAACCTTTCGGCTTGAGCATACTTAAACATATTTTCCAATTGTGAAACCTACTATAGTTCAAGTTGTATTAACTTTGGCAACATCTTTCAACTAAGAGGTCCTTCAAGTGGTTGCAAATAATGTCTTTTTTGATGGCACTCTCAGAGAATATGTTTCATGAAGTAACCTGATGGATATGTAGAAAGTTCTCATCTTCAGCATGTACGAGACTAAAGAAACCATTTTATGGCATTGAACTTGCTCATAGAGTATGGTATGATACAATTCATGATACATTATTGCAGTAAGGTTTCCAAAGTACAATATCAGACTCCTCTTTATTTGCGTACAAGTTAAAACATTCTATTCTCATTTTTTAGTCTAAGTGGATGACATACTAGTAACTTGCAGTGATGGTGATAAGATATGACAACTTACTCATGATCTCAATATGATTTCTGCTCCAAAAAACCTTGGCCTTGTTCATCACTTCCTTGGCGTGGAAGTATATCGATATCAAAATGGTCTACGTCTAACTCAATCTAGTTATCTTACTTAACTACTTCATCGATCAACATGTCAACATCAAAATCTTATTCTACTACTAATGTTTCCATGAAACTTCATCATCATTCCACTAAGATGTTTTTTATGTCACTTTATAGAGAAGCACTAATGCTAACTAGATTGATGTAACATTTGTTGTTAATAAGTTGAGCCAATATGTTCAACGACCTATTGTCACCTACTGGCAAGCTATAAAGCACCTGCTGTGATATCTTAAAGATTCCCTTTATGAAGGAATTATAATAAGGTTAGCTTCAACTCTTACACTGAAAACATATTCTGATGTAGTCTGGCATTGAAATCGGAAGACCAGTGATTCACTAGAGTCATGGTCAATTTATTACCTCATGGTCTTCTAAGAAGTAGCACATAGTTGCTCGATCTAGAAAAAAGAGTGAGTACCGTGGACCATCCGATGCAGCTGTAGAACTAGCATGGATTCAACCATTACTCACTAAGCTACTCATTTAGTTACCCAACTTTCCACTTGTATGATGCATTAACATGAATGCTTCCTATTGTCCTCCATTCTCAGACTAAACACTTGAAAATCGACTTACACTTTATTCGTGACAAAGTTTTAATAAATATCTTGAAGTGTGATTTATCCCATCTCATGATCAAATGACTGATATTCCAACTAAGGTAATTACAATAGCTCATTTGTAATACCTCAAGGATAATCTTCAAGTGGAAGTCTTCCCCTTTATCTTGAGGGGGGATAATAAGGATATTAGCCGACTACCTGAGTCAGTTTCAATAGCTCGGCTACACTCACGCGGGATTGTAAATTTGGCATGTGGAATCATAACTATACTTCCACGCCAAGAAAGTGAATGTCATCCAGTTAGCTTGTAACAAAATTTGTTACTCAAAAGTTAGTGGAGTGTAAACTATTTTAGTGAACTATAAATATTGCATGTAAAAAATATGATTATTGATCGAATGAAAAAAATTATTACTCAATTTTACAAAGTCTTTCTCTCCTATGTTTTTTCAGTTTGCAACTAATGATATATCTCATTAAGAATAATATATACCCACAAAACCATACTTATTCAAGCCAATTCATCTAACTACTTAATTTTCGTTAGCTAGACGGTCATTTGAAACTAATCCTTTAACAAGTTTGAGTTAATAGTCATAAGAGCATGATTAGACATGCAATATTCATTTTTTTATAAAGCAGACTAACTTAGGGAGAAAAATATCTTTTAACAATCATATGCTAAAAACCCACAGATAATATCCATATAGTAAAAGAAATGCAATCTTAATATATTAAAAGAGGCTTAAGTAGGAGAAACTTTTGATTCTCCATTTTATCCTTCAAGCCTCCTTAAAGTAGAGTACAATTTAGAATTTTCACAAATATTCTCATTTAAAATCATTCATATAGTGGAAACTATTATTTTCTATTCAATAATAATTTGTTAAAAATAGTTTGTGAAATTAATATTTTTTATAAGATTGTGCAAATAAAACACAAGTATCCACATGTCGAGTTTTGATTATTTTTAAGCCAACAATAGTTTATTTCTTAGAAACCTATAAAATTGAATATTAGATAATATTTATGTTATCCTACTCTCAAGATTTGTTTAGTCATCATATGACCATTAGTATGAACACCACAAATTCCTTCATGAACTTCCTCTATGATTTGGCTCAGTTCCATTGCATCAAAACATCTTAAAAGCACCATATCATGGTTTCTTTTGTAGAGTAGCTCACCATTTAAAAAGAAACAAATGACAATCTTTTAATAGTGCATTTATCATTCTCGGAAGCTTTGTATGGATATTCTCCATTCTTTATATGTTGTTTGATGTCATAATACCATGATCTTACGTCTGGCTCTTCTTCAATGCTTATACAGTGAGCAGGAAAATCTCGTTTCTCAATTTTTATGTGTTGAAATTCTTCCTTAAAATCTACAGCGAACATGGACGCTAGAGTTGCCGGTGCATCTGCGATTTGATTATTCTCTCTGGGTATATGGTCAAATGAGATCACTTCAAAAGTGCGGCTTCACTTGGTACATGTTTGTTATAAGGTATCGTCTTGGAGTCTTTAGCTTCCCATTCCTCATTTAGTTATCGTATCACCAATAAAAAATCTCCGTACACTCTAAGTTTCGTTATCTTCAAATCATAAGTTGCTTAAATTCCCATAGAGCATGCTTCATATTCTGTCATATTGTTTATACAATCAAAACATAGTTTTGTCGTGAATAGGAAAAACTTTCCCTCAAGAGTTGTCAAGATTTGCCTAATTCCATGTCCTACATCATTAGATGCGTGATCAAATTACATTGTCTACAATTCTGAGTCTGTAGATTCTTCTTCATTTTTTAATATGACTGGGACGCTCTCATCAGGAAAATCAAACTTGATAGACTCTTAATATTACACTACTTGGTCTGTCAGATAATCAGCAAGTACACTTCCTTTTATTGACTTCTTCGTGATATAGACAATATCATATTGTCAGAGTAACATTTTCCATTTAGCAATCCGCCCATAAAGTGATGGCTTTTCAAAGATATACTTGATTGGGTCAATCTTTGAAATTAACCAAGTGGTGTGGTATAACATGTATTTTCTAAGCCGATGAGCAACCCAGGCTAATGCCCAAATTGTTTTCTCCAACATCGAATAACTAGCCACATAATTTGTGAACATTTTCCTTAAATAGTATATTGCTTGTTCTTTCTTTCTACGGACGTCATGTTGACCAAGTACGCAACTCATGGATTTTTCTGTTACTTTAACTTACGAAATGAGTGGCCATCTTGGAGTTGGAGGAATAAGTATAAGCGGATTTTGCAAGTATTGTTTGATCTTCTCAAAAGCATTCTGGCAATCATCATTCCATCCTTCTGTATCACTTTTACGGAGAAGTTTAAAGATAGGTTCGCAAGTCATAGTTAGCTGTGAGATGAGCCAAGCTATGTAATTTAGTGTCCCCAAGAAACCTATAACTTCTTTTTGAGTTCGGGGTGGTGGAATATCAATGATGGCTCGAACCTTGTCGAGGTCAACTTTCATTCCTTCTTTTCTCATGACAAAGCAGAGTAGTTTCCCTAAAGATGTTGTGAATGTACACTTTGTCGGGTTAAGTTTTAATTGAAACTTTCTCAACCGTTCAAATAGCTTCCATAGAGTGACAATGTGATCTTCCCCTCGACGAGATTCAGAGATCATATCATCGACATACACTTTGATTTCCTTATGCATCATATCCTGAAACAGTGGTATCATTGCCCGTTGGTAAGTTGCTCCTGCATTTTTTAGACCATTTAATGGCATAACCTTATAACAATATGTACCCACAAAGTTATCAAAGTGGTCTTTTCACGATCTTAAGGAGCCATTTTGATTTGATTATACTCTGAAATACCATCCATGAAAGAGAAGGTTGAATGTCCTGATGTATTATCTACTAAGACATCGATGTGAGGTAATGAAAAATCATCCTAAGGGCTCGCCTGATTTAAGTCTCTATAATCGACACATATTCTTACTTTCCCATTTTTCTTCGGCACTAGGACTACGTTAGTGACCCATTCAGGGTATCTTGCTACTTCTAAAAAACCAACATCTACTTGCTTTTTAACTTCTTCTTTGATCTGTACTAGCATGCATGGTTTCATTTTCCGTAACTTTTATCGTACTGGTTTACTTTCCGGCATAAGCAGCAAACGATAGACCACAATATCAATGTTTAGACCTGGCATATCTTTGTAAGACCATGCGAAGATGTCCATATACTCCTTGAGTAAGTCAATTAATTGTCAGCGACTTTCGCTTGTCATAGAAGTGCCGATTTGGACTTTTTTTGTCTGTCCATCGAATCCCAAATTTACCACCTCAGTAAAATCTTGATAAGTTTGAGTTATTTTATCAGCATCTTCTACCATTCTTAACATTTTTTAAGATGGTTCAAAATTATGTTCATTTCTTTCATTTGACACTCTGCTAATAATGGGATTGTTGAAGTTATTGTTTATGCTCTTGTTTTCAAAATCACCATTCTCAAACCTGAATCAGATTATTGGATGAAAGGAAGGTGAGAAAAGAAAACAAAAAATGCATGAGTATGAACAACATTTTATAAATGGAAAAAAGTAGATATAAAGAGGAAGAATAAAAAAAGAATCGGAGTTGTATTTATCATTAACAGAAGGAAACGAAACAAGTTTTTATACTTTCTTTTAAAGAGATGACATGAAACAGATGAAAATGTAGGCCCATAACAATGAAATTCATAAGACATTGGGCAGAAACATTAGAAATTTGGCATTAACACATTACTCTTGAAAACTCCCAAGAAGCACTGGTAGCTCGGTGACATCCCAATTGTTAAGCTCATGATCTGAATCGTATCGAGAAACCAAGTCCTATGTACTTGCACTTGATGATTTTTCCAAGATTGTGGATATTGAAAGTCTGGGCGATATCATCTTCAAGGTCGTATTGTTCTATTATAACCGGTTCTTTGAATGAAATTCCCCACTTCTGAAGGATTTAGAAATATGAGGTATGACTGTCATTTCCATATCGAATTCCCTATTTTTTAGCCTAGCAATCCTCTTTTCTTTCTTTTGAGCTTCCACTCTTCCTATATCCAAGCCCAAACCTTTGCTTATTCTTGTCCTAATCGATTAACTTATTTATGCCTTGATGCTCACTCCTGAGTTCTTTGCCTGACTTGCATCCCCCTTTTATCATCAACTTTGCCATCTGAGATGCTTTTGATAGGCTTGGCGTTGGAGTGAGTTCTCACTAATAAAAAATGTGGTGTTTTCAATCTCAAATGATCGAAATGAGTACTCCAATACTTCTTCTGCCGCCTCAACATATGACATGGTGGCCGGCTTGGATACCAGTAATCTTCTTCCCCATATATACAAATGAGTTTATGATTTATTATAAATTTCATCTTCTGAGGTAAGGAAGACGGTACTACCCCAATAGAGTGAATCCATGGTCTGCCTAAAAGAAAACGGTATGCTAGAGTTATGTTAAGCATACAGTTTGTATCTTTATGTCTCCGATTATTTCTCTTCGGGTACCGTCGAATGCTCTTACTATCATCATGCTCGGCCGCATATGTGTTGCGTCCACAGGGAGTTTTGCTAGTATGAATCTTGGCATTACATTTAGAGACGATTTGTTGTCAATCAATACTTTTGCACCAACATAATCCTTACATTTCATGGATATATGTAGAGCTCTGGTGTGTTCAGTACCATCTACAAAGATTTCATCATCTACGAAAGTGATAAAATTTGGTGCGGTAACATTTCCTATAATTCCACTCATCTTCTCCACTATAAATGTTATGACAGACATATGCATTCAAAACCTTCAATAATGCTTGGCGATGTGGCTCAGAATTAAGAAACAGTGATAGTAAGGATATGTGAGCATGTAAGCGATTAAATTGCTCTATCACCTTATACTCACTTTGCTTGATAAACTTTAAAAATTCACATACTTCCTCTTCATACACTGGTTTTTCTTTCCCCATTTTTTCATTATGTCTAGGTTTATCACTTGGCCGCCATGCATTTCTCCTTGGATCTCATGACCATTGCTGCCTTCTTTGGCTTTCCCTTTCCTTTACCTTTCAAACTCATCAATTTTATCCATTTTTAAAACATCTAGCGTGTAGCATTTGCCACTCCTCATCACCCCACCTACTCTCAAAATATTAGTTATGGGAAGATCGAGGTCTAAAAAATTTAGCGCTTGAGTTTTGTCATCACAGCTTATAATAACCTCATATATGTACCTCCATGGTACTCCTCTTGAATCTTCGTAAGCAAATGCGCCTGATATTTGGATGGTGATGGGCATCGAAGCATAAAATGTAGTGGTGCAAGTTGACTTTTCCTTATAATGTATTGTGAAGTTGTGAGATATAGGATGGCACTTCAACATTTACTTCAGATGATTCTTTAGTTATCATGGAGACTAAAGAGTCATCTTCCTGTTATCCCCTTTCTCATTTCTGACTTATGATGAGTATTTTTGCATCCAACAACCTTTGTACTTCCCTTTCAAAATCACCACATTCCTTAATTGTATGCTCGCCTATGTTCTCATGAGACAAACAATCAGAGACATGCATATATTTCCCATATATGTCTTTATCCTCTGAGTGTGTTGGGTAGACGTGCCCCGCTTTACAAACAAGATGGAAAAGGATTTCCATTGGCTTGCTCACATTTACCACATCATTCTTTTCATATGAAAAAGATTCCTCAATTGCGTTTACAGTAGGATTCTCATGATTTGGTAGAGGGTTGGAATTGATATCTGGGTTCCCATTAGCCTTTTTAAAACTCAGTCATCCTGCCTTGATCAATTATTGTACTCTACCCTTTAATGTCGTACACTTCTCTATCGAATGTCCCACTGCCCCATCATGATAATCACATCGAGCAGTCGGATCATACCACCTCGGGTATGGTGGTTGAAGAGGTTCATGAGGAATCAACACCAATTGATTATTATATATCAATTATGGTAGGAGTTTCGTATATGACATGGGGATTGGATCATATTAGACAAAACATTGATTATTTATATTTCCCCTTAGAGGCTGATCATCTTGACCCTGGTGAGTCGATGGTCTGAAATTAGGTCTTGGATTGTTTTGAAATGTTGATTTTTTAGAGTGATAATTATACGGAATTTGCAAGGTATTTGCCATATATGATGTCACAGATTTGGGCCCTTCACTATACTTTGAAAATCTTGGCCTAAGGTTCGTAGTTTGTGATGGGTACCCAAAATTGATTGCCTGTACATCCCTTCTTTTCACTTCAATGGCGGCCCTTTTTTATGGATGTTGTATATGATACGACATCCAAAATTCTTCCATTCTATACCCCATATTCAATCCTTTCACCAATCACAATAATGTCAGAGAAGTTGTTTGAAGTGTTTCCAATCATCCTATCATTGAATGAAGATCTCAAGGTGTTAATAAACATTGTAGCCATCTCTTTTTGACAAGGAGGTTGTACCTGAGCAGCTAATTCCCTCCACCTTTGCGCATATTCTTTAAAGCCTTTAGTAGATTTTTTCTCCATCATTTGTAGATCTAGACGATCAATAGCTATGTTTATATTGTACTTGTATTGTCTTAAGAAAGCATCAACTAAATCTTTTCACCTCTAAATATGTTGGTTATCCAATTGGATATACCAGCGAGATACAACCCCCATCAAGCTATCTTGAAAGAAATGAATCAGCAGCTTATCATCATTTACACAAGCAACCATCTTTCTGCAGTACATAATAAGGTGACTTCTCAGACATGTATTACCATCATATTTTTCAAACTCAAGTATTTTGAATTTGTGTGGGATGATTTCGTCCGGGACCAAACATAATTGGGTGGCATCAATGGTGCCATATACATCTGACCCTTCAATAGCGCATAATCTCTCTTCTAGAAGGTCTAGCTTATCTTTCAACAACGGGTGTTCGATTGGTTTGGTAACAGGCCTCTGCACCTTTGGGTTATCAACATCGGGTATGATGATTGGAATGTCGGAGTTGATAGGCTATCTTTGAAAAGTTTTCTTAAAATAAATAAAAATAAAACAATGAGATGGGAGATTTTTCTAATGAAAAAGAAGAAATAATAATAACAATAATAATAATGAAAGTAAATTTATGCATGAGAAATTATATTGCGCAAAGTCAAATTCCTGAAGTACTCAATTTCATTCAATTAGTAAAACCGTCCACTACATTTGAGTATGTAGAAGTTAATTACGTTACTTTACAATGTGAGTTTATACAAAATAACCAAATTGACCCGAATCCCGGTTGATTTCTTCAAAAATCTTAGACAAGTTCTCCCCATTAGGATGGATGGGCAAAACACTTTTCTTTAAAAATAATGCTTCTTCCACCAAATTTCTCGCCCTCACAACCATACTTTTCAGCCACTCCACAGCCTGCTCAGATCGTCGTCGAATCAAGTCGTACTCTTGTTGCAGCAATCAATGATCATATCTCAGTGCATCGACGTTAGCATCGTTGTTTCTTACCAATTTCTCTGCTACATTCTGATAAGCTCTAACTTGGTGCTCGAGGCTTACGATGACTTTCAATAGTTCTTCATGATCATTTGTTGACTCGGTCTTCCTCACTTTTTTATTCTCTAAATAAACTTGTAAATTATCAGTGATTCGTCGTAATGAGTCATATTATTCTTCTAACTCAATGATGTACGCATTTATCTTATCAACTGTCCCACCTCTTCTAAAACATCTTGTACGGGCTTATTTTTTCTTTTTAGTTTCATGATTCGATCCTGCTATTCGTAGATTACCCCTCGCAAATTCTCATTGTCTTCTGCCATCTTTCTAATTTTGTTGTTCAGCTTGCGAGTGTCAATACCAAACTCTGAGTTTTTCTACTTCAGATATTCTTGATCCTCAACCTTGTTTCTTAGTTTTTTTTCAGCTTATATCCTATGTTTGTCAGACTAAATTTGCCTTGACTGTTAGTCATTTGTTTTCCTCCAAGAGGGCTAGATACTTTTGATGCTCCTCATATAACTCATCCCGCTCCTCCTTTTTAACAATCTCTTGATGAGCTTCTGGTGATTTGGATATTTAAATCCTCAAATGGCAAGGGAATAATTACTTTGCTTCTATTCTCAAGCCAAGCTTCATACTCCTTTATGCAGTTCATGCGATTCTTCTCATTTTGCATCATTCTCGTCATTTTCCAAGCTCTAATCAACTACTATAATTTTTGTTCAATATCTTGAGAATCATAACTGACTTCAATATCGTTCAATGCGTGCGTGGCAGGGACAAACTGTCTCATGTATAATTTTGACGGAGCACCATTAGTGGAGCATAACTAGTACAACCCCATGGTCCTGGGAGTGGGACCCATTTATAGTCTCCACATCCTGTAGATAATTGGATGTCAACGGCATCCAATGGGCTTTCGAGATAACATCCTCATATTTCAACTTTGATAGGTATGAGAGTCGTACCCCTTTTGTGGGAAATTGCGGATTTCATATGGTCATTCCAAGTTTTGCAATGGCGATTCTCGTCTTCATCCATAGACTTAAAAACTTAATTTGAGGACATTTAAAATCTTATGGACATCTTAGATGGCTAAGAATCCAAATACAGAAAAGAGATGGAGAGTGGATGGACTTCCCTTTTCCAAACACTTGGATGTGATTTAAGGAACGAAAAGTCTAAGTGAAAAATGAGATAACAGGGTTAACACCATATTCAACTTGAAGGAACATTTTTATCACTTTATTGCCGACATAACCTCAGATCTTTAGAAACAACACAGTGCCATACATACACAGAGCATAAATAGTCAAGCCCTTATCTTCCTTCAAGAAATTTTGGGTGAGATCTAGGAGATAATCTAGTGGGCACACTCATTTCCCCTTTTAATTTTCAGCCTTTTCTCAATCTTAGACGCATGGACAGTACCCAATAGCTAAGATAAAGCTCTCTTCAACATAAGATTTTGTAGTAATTATAAATTTGATCTGTGTTTTGCAATGGGACATTTAGTAGGGCTTGATATTCTTCAATTATGAGAGCAAGATCAATTGTTCCGGACGTGAAACATCTATACAAAGGTTCCCAGAAATGCATTAAAGCCTCGAGAACGGGGGTGTTGACTGCAATATAAAAAAGATAAGCGATGTAACCATATTTGCCAACAAACAGATCTTTCTACTCTGGTGAAAAATCCTTCCATATCTTCCTTAACCTCTCCAAGTCAATGTGTGAGAACTCTATCTTAATGATTGATGGTAGAAGAATGACATCCTCCTTTTTCAGACAATCTTCCTTTCATTTCTGCATTTCCTCTGACCATTGGGCTACTATAACTTGATCTTCTATCACACTCGGAGTGGAAGTCATGCTCTCTAAAATATGAATGAATTGAATACTTCTTTACAATACCTATTATGCAGCATGATGCATGTATGAAAAAAAAGAAAGATGAAGTCAGAAGTGAAACAATGGAGAAGAAAAAAATATTCAAGTAATGTAAGACATATATACATAAACAAAGTTAATTATGATACCATATTTAAGTAGAATCTCTATTTCTATCAAACATTGGTCATGAGATGGGCTCTAGAATATAATAAATTGGTGGTTAGGTTCTAAAATCTCTTAATAGGTTTTCAGGTTGTTCACATTGTTTCCCAAACTGAGTAACAAGAGCTCCCAAACGATATCTCGAAAGGGTCAACTTGAGTGAGAACTTTTGTGAGACTACATAGGAATCGTAGTTCTACAAAGGTATTCCACTACTTATTCTCGCTAATCCTAAAGGGAACGCTTAGGTATAGGGCTAATGTATATGTTGAAATAGAAATTATGTAAAGAAATATGCATCGTAAAAACAAATTATATACAACTACAAGCATGAATAAGAAGAATATAATGAATCAAATAAACCAACAAAGAACAACACAAAAAGAATAACATATGTTAAAATTTTGGTTTGACTCTCTATCGATCTAAAATTGGTTAGACCGATTAAGGTCCCAAGTGGAGTTGCCAAGTTGTTGCAACGTGCATGCGATGCGGAGCAGCGATTGAAAAATCATTTTTAGAAAAAAATATTCAAAGTCACCACCAATCATTTTAGGGTGTGATTGGTCACCCAATTTTAAAACAAACATTTTGGCCTACAAAAACTCAAAGTTAATTTGAGAGTCATTTGTGTGTGGGGAAGGTATTAGCACCCCCACAACACCCATTGTTAAAGTGGTTACAAAGTTTTGTCAAATGTGATCCAAATTATATTCTAAAACAAGGATAAAGAAATTCATTTTTGAATATCTCATTTGGTATGTTTTATATCATAAGAATGAACAAAATAAATGGCCTTTAACGGATGGTATAAAGGCCATTGAAAAATTACTTTTTATTTTTTTATATACATATTTTATATCAAATAATTATTGAAGTTTTTTCTCGGTATCTAAAAATTACTCCTCACATCAGTGGTTCGAGAAATTTGGTATCCCAAAAATCTCAAAGTCCGTCATCGGGGTTTTTTTAGTGAAACCCAAATAATGAAATTAACAAATTTTAAATCTAATTGTTATGATTTCAATCCATACATATATGAATTTATTTTTA
Source organism: Datisca glomerata (assembly GCA_003255025.1). Taxonomy (NCBI): domain Eukaryota; kingdom Viridiplantae; phylum Streptophyta; class Magnoliopsida; order Cucurbitales; family Datiscaceae; genus Datisca; species Datisca glomerata. The sequence continues at coordinate 247,225 of QANY01013229.1, read as the reverse complement.
ATGATAAAGGAATGAGACAAGAATTAAATCAAAGCATAACAATATGATAAATAGTACATAAATAAAGAAGAAATAAGATGAGATAACAACTATAAAGAAAAAAAAGAATAATGGAAAGAAATGTTAAAGTTGATAAAAAAAATGTGTGATAAATTTGAAAAAAATATGTAGAGTGAAAAGAAAGGAAACCAATATATACAACATGTAAAGAAGATGTATATAATGTAAATTTAACAAACATCAACATCCATTAATAAGAGAAAATAAAATTAAAATAGAACACACGGAAAGAAAGAGAAAAATGAAAAACAAACAAACAAACAAAGGAAAGAATGGGGTGGGGAAGGACAAGGCTGTGGCTAGGCCACATCCTTGCCCAACAGAGGGTGATTCCCCATATGTTTAACAAGCACAGAGGGTAAATCACCTTCTATTAATGATAGAGGGTAATTCTCCCTTTAAGAAAAGGAAAAATGTAATTATATTATTATACATAAATAAATATTTTAATTTTTATATTTAAATAAATTAATAAATGAAACAAATTTAATTTCCTAATTGGCACATGTAAATGCATAGTTGACATGAATATACCATCTTTTACTATATAGCCTACTAATTACCATTTGTTTTTTTCCTTAATAATTGCTATTCAAATATCAAATAAATTTCAAAATAGTTTTTTTATAAAATAAACCTTTTTTATTTTAGACTACTAGTTCACTAATTACCATTATTTCTTTTCTTCTCTCATTGCTAATCAAATAGCAAATGAATGATCATGGATGGCAGTTAGTTCAAACAAACGTCACTTGAAAATGATCAATAAAATTTCAAAATGGAATTTTTTTTGTTTGGGATATAAATATACACCTTTTTATTTTAGAGTACTTAGTTCACTAATTACCATTATTTGCTTTCTTCCTTCTTTGCTAATCAAATAGAAAATGAATGATCATGGATGGTAACTAGTTTAAACAAGTGTCACTAAAATAGAAATAAGATCTAAGAAAAAGAATTGTGAGAACATAAAAAGAAAAAAACATTCAAAGCTTAAATATTTGCATAATTTTCATATAGATGTTCAACTCTCTATTTTATGCATTTTTATGTATGAGAAATAGATTTTTGCAACAAATGTACACTTTCAAACCATTAAAGGGATGATTCACATTGAGTTAATTTGCACCCCTCAAAAGTTTTATCTTCATCCTCATTGATTGAGTTGATGACAAAGATATTTCATTATCAAATTTATAAGAAAATCATCAATGCATAAAAATAACACTCAAGATTAAGAGTAAAAGATGAAGAAGAAGAAGAAACAAACAAACACACACACACACACACACACACTGTGTGTGTGTGGAAAAGAAAATAAAGAGTATACACTACATGAGTGTGAATGAGAGATGATGAAGAATAATGAACAAGATATATTGTTAGCTAATGTGCAAGAAATTAAAACTACCTTAAGAAAAAGAATAAGAGAAGATGAAAGATCAATAGAAATGTTAGACTCTCTCTCTCTCTCTTAGAAAGTCTTCTCTATTTTTTCACACACACACTCTCTCTCTAAAAAGATATCCTCTCCTTCTCTCTCAAGACTTCCTTTCTCTCTCTAAAATCCTCCTCTCTCAAGTGAAGACCTCATATCTTTTTATAGGGAAATTTAAGACTTCACTTTTTACTTTTAGTCTCTTTGCACCTTTTTTATTTTTTAGTCCTTGAACCTTTTTTTTCTTATTTTTAGTCCTTGGATTACTTTTTCAAATCATATATATAGTCTTAGACTATTATATGGGCCAAAATACAAAGTGTGTGTATTGAATGTATTAGACTAAACAAAATATGATATCTATTGTCCTGTATTTGAATCATATAGTTTATTCTTGTGGATCCATTCAGTTTCAAGAGTAGCTCATGGGGATAGAAATAAAAGATCAGTTGGACCAAAATATGTTTAGCCCAAGGTGTATTTCCTGAACCCATATGTGATTGGTGTTGTCGCTTAATTAGTGAAGAGATTTATTAATGTTCAAATTAATAAATTTGTTATTTTCTCATTATTTGATAATTAGTAAATAAAAGAAATTAATTAATTAATTGATGGAGATCAATTTAATTTACCAATTTGGATTGATGAATTTGTACACAACATTGACTCTAAGAGAATATGGAAATTTTCGGCAATGGCTAATAATATCGGGGTGAATTTTTGACAGTTGGGCATATAGGGGTAGATGTTCCAATTCCATAAATTATTATATAAGGGATGGCATTAGGGTTGCCTTCCTAAGTGTGTTGACACAATCCTAATCACACAGAACAAAAAAAATGATTCTCCCCCCCTCTCCTATTGTTGTCGTCGAATTCATAGAGGAAGAAAATAAATTTTTCTTCCTCAGTTATTTTGAGAACTCACACTCACTTCCTAAAAACATCCTCTAGAGATAAACTTCTGAATCCTACGAGTGGTTGTTGGTGCAAGACTAATTGAAGTTCTTAGATATTCTGCCCAACAACCGTTCGTGGTTCGAAGATATTTTCTTTAAATTTCAAAACCCGATCCAACAATTGGTATCAGAGCCTTGCGTTCTTGATTATCCATATTCTGTGATTAAATGTATGTATCATAAGAATGTATTATTTCTTAGCTTATAGCACATGGCACTCCAAAATAGAATGATGTGTCAAAAAGAAGGAATCGAACTCTGATGGATATGGTTAGATTGGTGATGATTTACTCATCCCTCCTAAATTCATTCTAGGGATATGCCTTGGAAACAACATTATACATTCAGAACCAAGTTTCATCGAAGACGGTGCCTGACATGCCATATGAAAGATGGAATGGATGACAGTCGTCCGTTAACCACTTTAGAATATGGGGGTGCCCAACACATGTTCTGAAATAGAAGACATGCAAGTTGTCTAGTCAATAAGAATTATGCATGTTTGTAGGATATCCCAAAGGAACGAAGGCGTATGTCTTTTATAGTATGACTGACAAGAAAACATTCGTTAGCACGAATGCACGTTTTCTTGAAGAATTATATATAAGAAGTGTGAAGCCCAGAAATACTCTTATGCTAGAGAAATTATTGAGTGAGAGGACACCGACTCCACAATCAGGAATTGCTCCTGATTCAATAATGGAAGAACCACGGCTGGGGCCAGAGCCTATGGAGACTCAACGTAGTGGAAGGGTTGTGAGACATCCTGACAGGTACATGTCTTATGGAAATATCTTAACAGCAGTTTCAGATAAGGATCATGACGAACCTGTATCCTACTCACAGGCCATGGCTGGTCTTGAAGCAAATCTATGGCAAGAAGTCATGAACTTTGAGATACATTCAATGTACTCGAACGAAGTCTGGAAACTTGTAGATCCTCCTAAAGGGGTATAACTTATAGGGTGTAAATGGATCTATAAGAAAAAGAGAGGTTCAGATGGAAATGTGGAGACATTCAAAGCTAGGCTAGTAGTCAAGGGCTACACCTAAAATGAAGATATAGACTATGAGGATACCTTCTCGCCGGTAGCCATGCTTAAATCCATATGAATCCTCATGTTCATTGTTGCTTCCCTTGATTATGAAATCTGGTAGATGGAGGTCAAGACTACTTTTTTGAATGGAAATCTTGAAGAGCGCGTTTATATGACTCAACTAGACGGGTTCATGGAGAAAGGCCAAGAGGGTAATGTTTGCAAACTACTGAAGTCCATTTATGGACTTAAGCAATTGTCACAGCCGTGGAATATTAAATTCGATGAAACTGTCAAGATTTGGCATTCTACTTATTGGGAATGATGTAGGAAAATTAATATTCCTGACTTTTTGGGAATGATGTAGAAAAATTATCTGATGTTAAGATTTGGCTTGCAAAACAATTTAATATGAAGGATCTTGGAGAAAATGCATTTGTCTTAGGTTTCAGATCTTTTGATATAGAAAGAATAAACAATCGACATTGTCTCAAACATCTTATATTGATAAGGTGATGGATCGCTTGAGTATACAAGACTCCAAAAAGGGATATCTTCCTTTCAGACATAGAGTCAGCCTCTCCAATGAGCAGTTTCCCAAGACTCATTAAGAAGAGGATGACATGAGAAAGATTCCCTATACCACAGCCATAGAAAGTCTCATGTATGCGATGTTTTGCACTAGGATAGACATTTGCTATGTGTGGCCGTGGTGTGTTGTTTCCAATCAAATCCTGGAATCGAGCGTTGGAATGCCGTCAAGCATATCCTTTAGTATCTTAGTAGAATGAGGAACTGCATGCTTGTGTATTTAGTTACTGACATGAATACGAACATGCATACTGATTCTGACTTCCAGGTACACAATGATTCTAGGAGGTTCACTTCAAGGTCAGTGTTCATCCTGAACGGTGGGGCAGTTGTATAGAGAAGTGTCAAGCAATATTGTATTGTTGATTCTACCATGGAATCTGAATATGTGGAAACTTGTGAAGGTACAAAGGAGAATGTATGCTTTAGAAAGTTCTTGAAGGAACCAAAGAGTCACAAAAGACCCAAACACATAAAGCATAAGTATCACCTGATAAAAGATATTGTTCAGCGTGGAGATGTTGTAGTAACACACATATCGACGGTCAACAACCTGGCAGATCCATTCACGAAGACTTTAAGCAGTAAAGTCTTTGATGATTATCTGAAGGGCATGGGGATACGAGATTGTACACGCATACTTTAGTCCAAGTGAGAGATTGTTAGAATTTTGTCCATAAAGTATGGTGTAATAACTATTTATAAGTATTTAGTTATTTCTCAGACATTATGTATTACTGAATTTAATGAATGAATGAAAGTTTTTCTATTAATTAAAGTGTGTTTATAATTTACTTTAGTTCTGGAACTATTGTCAATGTAAGAAGAGTAAAGACAGAGGGATCTTCTAGACAAACTCTTCTGAAATAGTTCAGAACGTTACTCACAGTCTTAGGATCGACTGGGCAATCAAGTCTGATTATGATTATTAGACTAAATCAAATGATGTCGGTCTCGGGGAATAGGAGTGGAGACTCTATTGGTTAGCCTAGACATGTTATGGAACATGTTGAATAGACCGATAACAAATTAGTTTGGAGCAAAGTTGTTTATCTAGCTCTAAATCTAATTGTAACAACATAAGATTATTTTCATAATTACCTTAATCCTGAGATGAATATGAAACTTGACCTAGTTAGTTACGATCTTTGATATGCCAAATGAGTGAGTTCGAATTGTCAGACAACTCCTCAGCTATTTGGGATTATGATTCAACTACGTTAGAGTTGCGTGATTCACATATATAGAAATTCATGGTTAGATTACAAACTACAACAATATCACTTTATACTTTATTGATGAGTGTGTGAATAAATTAACCTGGCCAGATACTCGATGAAATAAGTCATTGAATAATATGGTGAATTGTACGAGACAATTCACTATTATGTCTTTCTTATTCATAGTCAGTAAATGAGTTAAGAAAAAAAAATAAGAGGGGTAAAATGGTAATTTAACATCCCGCTCTTGTTACAATTCACGGAGGGTAATATGTTAAAATATTCTGTGGACCATGAAATAAAAGAGTTTATTTACACCCACATAAAATGTAGCGCTCATGAATCAAGAGTTGATTCTATATCGAACCTATAATGAAGTCGTACGATGTCAGGATTAAATAGGTCAATAATTTATAGAGATAAATTCTCCAGGTATTTGAATCTTATATTTTTATTCATGTGGGTCATTCGATCTCCAGAGTAGCTCATGAGAACAAGATAGAAGAAACAACATTAGTTGAACCAAAATGTGTTTTGGGCCAACATAAAAATTCTATAATTATAAAATTACCATTGGGATTTTTTTTATTTTTAATAAGAAGTTATGAAAATGATCTTCTTTGCATGGAAGCAAACTCGCCTCTTAAAGAGGCGCTTTTGGGTGTTCACTCACCTCCCAGCCTAGACACAATTACCCACGTAGAGAATAGAGAGAAGTCAGCTTTTTAAAACACGAGTTCAATAGTGGTGTTACAAACCTCGTGGTTTCAAAAGCAACAAATGCAATTCCCCTCTACAACTCCCTATTTCACCCTCAGCTCCCCATTTCGCTCCTAGCTCTCTAGAAAATGCAATTCCCCTCTGCAGCTCGCTGCTTGCCCCTCCATGCTTCTCGCTTGTCGTAGGTTACAAGTGACTCTTTCTCTCTCTCTATTTGTCCTCCTCTCAATCTCTCTCTTGATCAATTTCCTATGAACTCTTTTAGTGGCGCTTGCAGAAAATGTGAAAAACCTCTAATCCCCAAGCGCATTTCTTTCACGGACTGGTGCGATTCAGAGCTTGCGGCGGAACACAAACCAGCGGCGAAGGAAGCCAAGGGCACTCTTTTTCAGGCCATCTCACTCTCATCTCAAATTTTAAATTTTAGATCGGGTACCACGAAAGGTGAAGCCCCTTTCAATTTGCTTCTATCTTTTTAGGTTTTTGTGCCATTAATGTATTTTTTAAAATTATTATTAAAACAGACCACTTTTTAGAGTAATTAGATAAATGATGCAGATTTAGACACGTAGACATCACATCTTGAAAAGGCAATATCGTGGTGACCATGTACGATGCCATGTCAGCAGAGATCCCCTAGCGTGTTATGTGTTGAAACTTGCCACTTGAAGACCCGAGTTTCGTACAAGGTGATGAACTCGCCTGTTCGGAGGTGAGTTCACTTAAAACATTAAAATTTTTGGAACTCGCCATTCAAGGAGGCAAGTTCAACATTCGAGGAATGTAGGGACTCGCCTCTTCAAGAGGCGAGTTCAACATTTCAGAATGTCGACAACTCACCTCTTCAAGATGAGAGGTCAAGAACATCCAAAAGTCAACCAAATTAATAATTAAAACAGACCATAGGTATCTTCTTCAGAAATCATGAACAACTTCCCAATTAGAAATGGGCAATTTACACTTCCATTCGACTAAGAAATCTTAATCCAGAAGGCCAAGATGATAATTCAGTACAAATCTTTCAGTAAATCCTAATATAACATTGACATATAATTTGAAAAGTACATACCCATACATGCAGGCGGGTTATATATAAAGAAATATAAAAACTAATAGCGACATAAATCAATAAACAGTTACAAATCATAGTTAAAGTGAAATAATGGCTCTGAAAATTCTCGAATGCAGCATAGTGACAACAACAGGAATAATGAAGTATAATTGTTTTGTAATTTTAAAACACAGATTGTGGAGGAATAACAAGTTCTCATAACGAGTCTATATTATTTAGTTGTTCATAATGAAATGGATGAATCTGTCTTCTGAAGTAGCATAATATAACTTGATAAGCAGGAGAAAGAGTATACCTAAATAAAAGTACGAGACACAACACAATGTCTAAATTTGCTACACTAAGACTAGTAACATGAGACAAAACACAGTGTCTAAGCAAAATAGTTTATAAGATTCCAAGAAGGAAGAACCAGTGCCAACTATTCACAATCATAAATATCACATTCCCTCCTAATACTTCTTTTCCTCTAGTAGTTAATATACAAGACCTCATATATGAGCTTAAATACTCAATTATACTAGACTGGGTTGAAATTATTGGTGGTAATGGAGCAAGAATTTTGCATAAACAATAAACTGAGAACCATTACAACTCAAAACAACGATTACACTTCAATGATAAAATGACGATTAAAGCTAAAGAAATTAAATGAAATGCAACTGAAATAAAGAAAATAATTCCATATTAAGGATTGCACGAAGTGCAATGTCCTAAAGACAGAATCCATTCTCCACACGGTGTTATAAAACTACAGAGATTGCGCAAGATACAATAATCTCATATTGGGAACAAGAACTAGTATCCTAACCTCCGGTAGAACTCTCAGTATTTTCTTTCTCTCAGACTCCGAATCAAAGAAAAATGAAGACAACAATGAAGAATGTAATAAGAATGAGATAGTGTCATGAAATGTGTTTTGCACACTACCCAGGACCTCTATTTATAGAGTGGAACTACTTGATTTCCAAGCAAGGAAGTTTCATCGTACAAAGTATCTCAGCTTGGAGATCAAGCTAAGCTGTTGCACGAAATGAGGAGCAGGTGGTCATTGGAGGATTACTACTTTAACAGATTCAAAGCCACTTGAATGTTGGAGACTTACTGCTTTGACATATTCAAAGCATTCTTCTCCAAGAAATAATTAAGAGAAAATTTCAGCAAAAAATTAAATCCTTCGACTTGACCGGATCGAATCGAGCTGAAAAAAGTAAATCCTCAACACGGCATGGTCGGATGGACGACGGTGCGCGCGCGTGTGTGAAGAGGACTATGTGCCATCTAGGTCCTCCCTTTCCCACAAAATGTGGGGTGCCCCTTAGGGCTAACCCCAAGGAACTAGTATATAGTTTATAAACCCCTCAACTTTATTTTACCTTTCCAATGTGGGATAAGTTCCCACAGTTGGTTGGCACTTTTATTCACACGTTACTTTTCCTCATATTTTTCCTTTTATTTTTTCACAGTATTTTCCAACAATCCTTCACATGAAACATGTCTTAACTAGATGATAATAAGAGAAGAGAGAAACAAATGAGATATGCAATGGGAGATGTGTCTTTTGGACTTGAACCTTCTGTAGTGAGAATTTATAAGATTTATCCTAAACAACAATGAATCTACGTTCTTGAACTAAACTTCCTCTGAGATAAACTGAGGCAACAAATTTCACACATATCTCCTCTTAATACATCTGAGTTCATACATTTTTTTTTCATTTTGGTTCTAAATAGATCTCGTGTTCTTGAGAGCTTTAGAGATGTTAAGCCATTAAGACATCTCATAGAAGCGACCCCACTTCTACTCTCATATATGTGATAATAACTAAGAGTATTCTGTACTACTCAGCTTGCAAGTAAGACATCAATGTCATTAAATACTTTTGTATACCCTTTTACAACGACAGACAACACACCATTTTACATCATAGAAACAGGAAGAAATCATAAGTTTCTTAATGTGTCAATATGAATTATTCCTCCCAGTTTGCGTATTGAACCTGGATCTTAGGATCTCCAGTCAACTAGGTTAGGTTACCATCTGAATTATTCATTAAATAGGTTTTAGTCTCGTTTCCCCTCGATGTTTTCTTTATGAGCTCCCCTGGCAGACCTTTTGTCAGAGGATTGGCAAGATTTTCCTTTAACCTTATAGAGTATAAGGAAACCACCCCATTTGATAGCAACTACTTAATGGTATTATGTCTCCCTCTAATATGTCTTGACTTACTATTATACACATTATTTTTTGCTCTAAAGGTCACATCCATATTATCACAATGGACACATATTGCCGACATAGTTTTCTTAGACACTAGAACATCTTCCAGGAAATTTCTAAGCCATTTTACTTCTTCGAAAGCCTTGTCCAGTGCTATGGATTTTGATTCCATAGTTTAACGAGTTATACAGGTCTGCTTAGTAGACCCCCACTCCACCACCTAGGGTAAAAATATATCTACTTGTAAATTTAGTCTCTAAACTGTTAGAAATCCAGTTAGCATTACTAAATCCTTCTATCACGGGTGGTTAGTTTGAATAGTGCAATCCATAGTTCATAGTGTACTTTAAGTACCTTGACACTATGACCAATGCAGCCCAATGATCACGCCCAGGATTACTTGAATATCTTTCAAGCCTTCTTACTAAATAAGCTATATCTGGCCTAGTGCAATTCATGATATACTTTAAGCTACCAATTATTTGTGAGTACTCCAATTGAGATACTTAACCTCCATCATTCTTCCTTAACTTACAGTTTGGGTCGAAGGAGTTACTGCTGGTTTGCTTTTTAAATTGCCCAAACCTCTTTAAGATCTTTTCTACATAATGGGATTGAGTACGAATATACTCATCTAAAGTTCAATTTACTCGAATTCCAAGAATGATATCTTCTAGACTTAAGTCTTTTATATTAAAATTGGAACTCAACAGCATCTTGGTAGAAGATATTAAATCCTTATATGTTCCCAATATGAGCATGTCGTCTACATATAAGCATACTATGACAAACCGATCACGAGTACCCTTCATGTAGACACATTTATCACCCTCATTTATCTTAAAGCCATTAAATAACATAAGTGTGATCAAACTTCTCATACCATTGCTTTGGCACTTGTTTTAACTCATAAAGGGATTTAACAAGTTTACAGACTTTTCATTCTTGGCCTTTAACCACGAACCCTTCAAGCTATTCAATATAGATTTCTTCGTCCAATTCTTCAATTAAGAAAGTAGTCTTTACATTCATTTGGTGAATATCCAAATGTAAAGCCGCAAGTGCAATCAGCACTCTGATGGATGTGATTCTCGTCACTGGAGAATAAGTATCAAAGAAGTCTATACATTCCTTCTGTTAGTATCCTTTAGCTACGAACCGAGCTTTGTACTTTACAACGTATTAGTTTATTTCTAGGAGGGAGATCAACCAATATCCATGTATTTTTTTTTGCAGAATGGATTCTATCTTAGGATTGGACATTGTCTCTTTGTAAGTTTGAGGTCTAGCTTCCGTCAAGTATGTTAGAAACTCTTGACCAAATGAGGAACTCGTTTGCTTCTTCTAGGCTAAGGTTCATATTCTTCACTAAGCTCTAGATGACATTTCTTCTAAACCTCGTTTGAGAGTTTGATTGTGTTTTCCTCCTTAAATGGGAACACCTTCTTAAAGAATTCAGCATTAACAGACTTCATTATAGTATTGGTACTTATGTTAGAAATTCTGACTTAATCACCAAAAATATATATGCAGCACTATTTAACGCATATCCAATAAAAACACAGTCTACGGTCTCAGGTCTAATCTTTACTCTCTTTGGCAACGGTACATGTACCTTTGCGAGACACCCCCACACTTTTAGGATTTTATAGGAAGGCAACTTCACCTTTTCATACTTCATAAGGAGACTTACTAGTCTTTTTATGTGGAATCTTGTTAAGTATGGTGCTAGCCATAAGCAAGGCCTCACCCTATAAATTATGATGTAACCCTGAACTGTTCAACATGCAGTTCACCATGTCCTTCAAAGTTCAATTTTTTCTTTCAGCCACCCCATTCTGTTTAGGCGTGTAAGGTGTAGTAGTCTAATGCATTATGACATGATGAGCATAGAATTTAGATAGCGTTGTGGAGTCATATTCTCCACCTCGGTCAGATCTAAGAACATTGATCTTCTTTCCAAGTTGATTTTCAACTTCAGACTTATATGTCTTAAACATATCTAAAGTCTCATCTTTTGTATGAAGCAAATATACATAACAATATTTACTAAAATCATCAGTAAATATAACAAAGTATTTTCTACCTCCCCTACTAGGTGTTAATATCAGATACCATAAATCACTATGTATTAGATCAAGTAATTCATTTGTTCTTTATAATGACTTAAATGATTTACTTGCAAATTTATATTCTACACATGTTTCACATTTATATACTTTTTCAAGGTTAAATTTAGGTAGTAGCTCTAAATTAATCATATGTTGCATGGATAAAAAATTAACATATCATAGTCTAGGATGCCAAATATTAGATAACTCAATGATATAAGGAGAAGAAGTAGCCATTTCATTAAATTGATGAGTAGAAGCAATTATATTTGATTTAAAAAGACCATCACTAACATACCCCTTACCCACAAACATTCCCCTTTCATCAGTATAACCTTGCCCGACTCAAACACAAGTTTAAACCCCCTTTTAGACAGGATATTAAATTCCTATGAATTTCATGTACTTCCAGATATTAAATTCCTATGAATTTCATGTACATGGAGTACATCAATGAGTGTGATCTGTTTTCCAGAGGTATATTTCAACACAACTTTCCCCTTTCCTTTTATGGCAGCTTCTAAAGCGTTTCCCATGTATAAAACTTCACCATTTTCAACCTCTTGTCACTACACATGTACTTAGAAGCACTAGTGTCAACCCATCAATCTTTGGTTTCAGTGACCAAGTGTTGGGGGTTATGCCCTCAAAGCATGTGTATTAACATTTTAATATAAAATTTAATGGACTACATTCTTCTTATAATTTTTCTTTTAAATTATTGTTGAATAATTTGTATAAATATCTAAAAACTCCATATTCATTAATGAGACTATAATCTTGTATTAGTACGAGAGGATTAAGATCATACATTATGAATAAAAATGTCAGCAACATATTAAAAGTATGTAATCTTTATGGTTGCTAGTACGGTACACTAAGCATTATGAATGCATGTGATCTAGATCTGGATCATTGATGTAGATAAATATCCTAGTGAAGATAATTTATATAATAAGATTATAAATGACATGAGCGATATGAATTAATTTATTTATTAACGTATCATTTATCATAAAGATTTAACATACATCAATATGATGATCATTAGTAGATCAGTCTGAATCTTGAGTAGTCATGAACTTCTATACATGTTTACTGAATCTTTTGATTCACTCGTTAAGGTTTATTTGTAAAACAAGTTAGTGACTTTTATTTTGGAGGTTTAGTGATATGGTGGCTGGGAACATGATCTTACAAGATTTGGAATTCAAGTTTTCCAAACAGATCATATATTGATTCTTTTAAGTGTTAATTCTGAAACTGAATGGTAATTGAGCTCAAATTTATAATACGATTATAAATTATCCATTCACTAGTGAATTAATGGCACTTAAGGATCAATGGGTAATTAGAAGGGTAAAACGATAATTTCGACCATCTCTAATTTACGAACCACTAATTTGAGGGCATAATACGTGAAATGATTATATCAATAGACTATACGAGAATACCCTATAAATACATTCTATAATCACTAAGAGTGCAATTCTATATTTATAGTGGAGTAATAATGAAATTAATAAATAAGATTATTTAATAAAAGATTTTAATTAATATTCTGCTTTATTGGGGCTTAAGATTATAGGTCCATGGTCCTCAAGTTACCTATATACTACGCGTTTTAGGGTATGAATATTTCAGGACATGAGATAATTATGTGTGATTAATTTTTATTTTAGGGCAAGTATGTAATTATGAGATAATTATGTGTGATTAATTAATTAATTAAATTATTTATATATAAATTTTGGAAATTACACACACACACACACACACACACATATATCGATTAATTTTCTAATTATCGATAAGTGAAACATAATATCTAGTTTGTGAAATTAGATCATTATAAATTACTATTAGATAATAATTTGAATCAAATTTTGAACTAACATATAAGTTAGTTGATAGGGATAATCAGATATGTTACTTTTAAATTAACTAATATCTAGATATTTATCTTATTACAATAAATATTTAATTCGTAGTAATTATCACGTGTCAAACACTAATTGAGAATTAACGATTGACATGAACTACAATAGTGTCACGTGGCACTGCAGTAGCAGGGGTGCAATTCCGTAATGCCACACGATACTACATTAGTGCCGTGAGGCACCTTGATAGCTCATGGAAACTGCAGTGCCGTGTGGCAATACAGTTGTGTACAAATTACAGTGGTCCCGCTGCAATGGTAATTTTGAAATTAAATATTATTTCCAGTTTATCCCTAAAAATATGATATGACATTATCTATAAAATATATAAATATTATTCTATTGGCCTCAGTGTTGCATGAGAGTAAAAAACACAAATGCTATCAGGGTGAATTTTCTCTGTAATTAAAAAGTTAATAAAAAAGTAAAAGAATTATCGTATATTCTCTCAGAGGATTGTCTCACAAAAATTGATCATTCTTAGTAAATCTATACATCTCATATATTGAGTACATCTAGAGACATAAAAAGTGTCTGATCATTCTACGTTCACACACACGTCCTAGTGCGTTTGAAGATTGGCTTGGAAAAACTTGGTGTGGATCTCGAAGTTCGTTGTTCGTGGAAATGTAAGATCGTTGGTTTATGAAGATGCTTGATATAGGCTACAAGAGATATATGATTCCTATACATATATGTCTTGGATTTAATATATAAATATATAATAGATCATGATCGAAAAATGTTTTTCAATAAAAGTTTTTATATTGAAAACAATTACGTCGCGTTTGTTTTCGTTTCATTGAAAAACATACGATTCATTTTTAATAAATTTTAAAAGCCATCACGCCTTCGCCGCCTATGCGCTGCATTTTTCAACAATTGGTATAAGAGTGGTCATTATATATTTATATATTAAATAATATGTGGGTGTAATCGCATTGTTCATAATATATTTTGATATATGTGAATGAATGGTAGGTTTAATTTTTGAATGTATGGTTAAATAAGGGATTGTTAATTGTATGGTGATTATTGGGTTAGACTTTGTTCTTTAATTTTTTCTTAGATATTGTCTAAGCCGATTTGGGGCATAGGAATTTTTGTCTTTTTATATTAAATATTATATTATAATTATTCCGATCGCGAGAAGGCAAAGAATGTACGAGATGAACGAGGAGAAAAAAGAAAAAATAGAAAATCCTAAGGAATTTTGGTGCTAACTACTTGATTTCCAAGCAAGCAGTTTAATCGTGCAAAATATCTTAGCTTGGAGATAAAGTTAAGTTGTTACACAAAATGAGGAGTAGGTGATTGTTGGAGGCTTACTGCTTTGACAGATTCAAAGCCACTTGAACATTGGAGACTTACTGCTTTGATAGATTCAAAGTCTTCGTCTCCAAGAAAGAATTAAGAGAAAATTTCAGCAAAAAATTAAATCCTTCGATCAGACGGACAGAAGACCGGCGGCGGCGTGCGCACGTGTGAGGAGCACCATGTGCCATCTAGGTCCTCCTTCCCCATAAAATGTGGGGTGCCACTTGGGGCTAACCCAAAGGAACTAGTGTTGGGTTTATAAACCTCTCAACTTTCTTTCACATTTTTTATGTGGGACAAATTCCCACACTTGGTTGACACTTTCATTCACACACCATTTTCCCTCTTATTTTTCCTTTTATTTTTTCATAATCTTTTCCAACAAAAATAAATCTACATATAACATACCAACAAGCATTGGCAAACATAACAAATCAGATATCACAAAAATTGATTTATAAGCAAAACAAAGTTGATTAACAAATCAGTAACAGCTTTGGCAAGCATACAAATAAGATATCACAAATCCTTAGTCTAAACTTAGGCTTCTATCACTATAGGAGGTAATTTCCTATCTTTCATTACAAACATAATGTAGATATGTAATAGCAGAGAGGAAAATGATGAAACTAACTTGAGTGTTTGTCTCATAGGTATTCCAGATCTGAAGAGTAAAAAAGAAAGTAAAATCAAACTAACCTAATGAAAGAATAACATTTGTAACCTACAGGAAATGGGTGACACAACTAGATCACCACCCAACTCCATTTCTCATTCCTCTCTTCCCACATGGCTATGATGGCTGTCTCACGGTAGCGGCAATGAAGAGAGCTCATAAATTGTGACTCCGGTGAAAGATGCATTAAAGTTGGTTTAAAGTGCTTCTTCAAGAAAGAAAAATAGATATAGAGAGAGATTGAGAGAAGGACAAATAGAGAGAGAGAGTCACATGTAACCTGCGATAAGCGGCGATGAGGATGATGGAGGGGCAAACGACGAGCTGTAGAGGGGAATCTCATTTTCTGGGGAGCCATGAGTGAAATGGGGATCTGAAGGTGAAATAGGGAGCTGTGGAGGGGAATTTCCTTTGTTGCTTTTGAAACCACGAGATCAATAAGTAACACCTCTACTGACCTCGTGTTTTGAAAAGATGACTTCTCCCCCTTCTCCACGTAGACAATTTTATCCACAGAGGCAGGTTCGGGAATACCCCAAATCGCCCATTTAAGAGGCGATTTTACCTACATGTCATTTCTTGCATCATTTTTCTAAGGATAATACTTGCTTTCTGACTAGGTCAGGAGGAGCTCCTCCTCACGCTGACGTGGACGAATTAGCTTTAGTCAAGTATTACAATTAGATTTATTTAAATCAGTTCATGTCCCACCAAAAATATTAAATATAATTATTTCTGAAAAAATGCAAGACTTATAACTTTTATCATTATTATTTACATTTTGCTAGAGCTAATTCATCCACGTCAGCGGTAAGGAGAAGCTCATTTTGATCTAGTCAGTAGGCAAGTATTATCATTTTTCTAATTATTTCAAAAATCCTTTTAATAATTTCTTATTAAAAATAAAAATCCCATTATTCCAGTCGATGCTCTGACATATGATTAACTTTTTTTTTGCTTTTCATTAGTTGTTTAGTGGTTTTTTACTAAAGTAAATCCCTAAACTAACCATTTTACAGAAATGGACCCTAACACTAATTTTTGCTTACCACCCATGGCCCCTAGCCCACTTTCAATTCAAAATCAGCTTGTGAAGTTATCAAAAAATCCTTTCATGAATTCCAGAGGACGACTTGAAAAAAAAAAGATGATTACACGAAACCTCACCCGTTCGTCTTACTATTACTCTCTCTCTCGAAGTCGCAGCAGGCATCTCTCTCTCTCTGCAAATCTGAAACAGTCTTCGTCTCCCACAGCAAGGAAAAACAACAAGGTGATTTTTTGAGTTTTTGTTCTAGATTCTGAGGTATTTTTTCTAGGATTCTGAGGTGTTTTTTCTGGGTTTCTGAGGGGGTTTTTTTCTGGATTTCTATGTTTCTAGTTTTTGTGGATGTCTGAATCACAACAAGGTTGATTTTTTTGGGTTTCTGAGATGTTAGTCTTGGTGGGTGTCTATTTTTGGGTTACACTAGGGTCGTATACCCCTCGTGTAGTCTACTTGAGGACTACACATGGGTCATGTAAGCCTCATGTAGGCTACACGAGGACTACATGAGGGTTGAACAAGTCTCGTCTAGGCTACATGAGGGCTACACGAGGGTCGTGTAAGCCTTATGTAGGCTACATGAGGAATATACCAGGATTGTGCACACCTCATGTAGTCTACACGAACCTCGTGTAGTCTTCATGATGATTACACGAGCATCGTGTACATTTTCTGATCTTATATTTTCCTTGAATATTCTATAGGTTATGGCTTCATGAAAGATGCAACTAAGATAAGTCTGTCAGCTACTCAACTCTGTAGCATTATAGGGAGACATGCTTTGGCCTTCTCCTTGATCTCTCATCCCTGAAGTTTTTAGCAACTGTCTACCATCAAGTGCCGGCCAGAGAGGCTGAATATGTAGACGGCACTCCATATGAGGAGGAGATCCATTTTCTTATCAATGAGGAGTCACTGTGCTTCTCCAAGAAGGAGTTCTCTTTGATTACTAGACTAAAATTCGGTGATTCCCGGGATGAGAAAAAGACTCGTGGCTTTAACAGACTCTATAATCTGTACTTTCCCAAAGCCCAATCAATAACCATGGCTGAGTTGGAGAAGAAGTTCAAGAGCTCTAAAGATAAGTCAGATTCTGATGCGGTCAAGATGACTCTAATTTATTTGCTAAAGCATTTTGTGTTGGGGAAGGAGAATCGTACCTTAATTAAGAAGAGATGGCTGGTTTTGGTTGACGACCTTGAAGTGTTCTACCAATATCTGTGGAGAGACCTCTTGTTCTCCAAAATAATGAAATCATTATTAGCTTTGAAGAATACAAATGTTGTTTTTGGTGATCTTAAAGATCAAGAAATAAAACAAAAAAGTACACAGAAATCCCCCACTGTTGTTCATGGGTATTCACCTAATGGATGTCCATTTTCCTTTCAGGTACAATTTATTCATGAATTGAATACTGAATTTCTCTCTTTTGTTTAAATATGCATGGGTGTTTGAAACTATTCCCTTGGTGGGTAGTTTGTATGGTAACCAGGTTTTGACCAAGGTGCCAAGGATCTAAAGTGGTGTCCGACCAAGATAGGACCGGTTGAGAATATTCAAAAAGAATTTTTTTCAAAGGAGAATGTATGTTGGTGAATTATGTTGACAAGTTAATTTATATTTCTTTCACATATACTGATTTATATTTCTTGCATTTTTAGTTGACAGTTCTTTCCTTGGTCTCTACAGAGGAGGAAAAAGAAAAAATGTTTCTAGAGATCGGTGGTTGGAGAGAAGGTATGTTCAAAATCATTTTCTACAATTCTTCTTTTTGAACACGGACCTCGTGTAGTCATCGTGTAGTCTACAGGATGGTTACACGGACCACATATAGTCATCGTGTAATTTACAGGATGGTTACACTGATCTCGTGTAGTTATGGTGTAAGTCACACTAATCTCATGTAGTCTACACGATAACTACATGAGGTCTGTATAACCATCGTGTAGTCTACACGATGACTACATGAGGTCTGTATAACCATCGTGTAGTCTACATGATGACTACACGAGGTCCGTGTAACCATCGTGTAGTCTACACAATGACTACACGAGGCCCGTGTAACCATCGTGTAGTCACCTTTTTCTATTTTTATGCTTAATATTACATATTTTTTTAGTCGATGCCTCATCTATCACCCTTTCCAGTATAAGATGAGGCTAATGAGGATAAGGATGCCATTGAAAAAGAAAAGGAGAAGAAGAAGAGGAAGAGGTCCGATGAGGCCATTGAAAAAACAGAGGAGAAGAAGGTTGCATCCAAGAAGCTCAGTGGACATGAAGATTGGGTGAGGAAATGTCTGATTAGAATGGACCAAAAGATCACTTCAATGGATAAGAAGATTCTATCCATGAAATCATACATTTCCTTTGTAATTTTTCAAATTAAAATTTTTATGGACCATCTGGTAACATCAAGGTCAAATGATTACTCATTATGTCCTCGATCTGCCATGATGATGGCTAGCGACAAGGAGGATAAGGAGATTGAGAAGGAAGTGAAAAAAATGAAGAAGGAGAAAAGGATGAAAAGAAGAAGATTTGGTAGAGAAGGAATAAAATGAAGTGACGGTAGAGAATGAAGAAGAATAAGAGAAGGAACAGAAGGAAGAAGAAGAAAAAGAAAAAGATGAAAATATGGCATGAATCACATGTAAGAAGTTATTTGTAATCTTTTTTAATGTGGTATTTAAAATAATTATAAATATCTTAACTAATCTTTTTTACATTGCAGCATATCGCCTGGAGCTCATAAGGAGGGATTTGCAAGAATACAACCCTCAAATCAGAATCAGTGTTGGTGATTTGTATCTGCAAGTAAGTATGATTTATTTTTTAACTTAATGAACTGCACATCTTGTAGTCTTCGTGTAGACTACACGAGGCCTTCATTGACCTCGTGTAGACTACACGAGGCCTTCACACTCCCTCGTATAGAATTGGGGTAGACTACACGAGGCCTTCACTGGCTTGGTGTAGACTACATGAGGCCTTCACGCTCCTCGTGTAGATTTCGTGTAGACTTCATGACCATTTTTTATTGACGTTGATGATTTAAATATTTTCCTGTGACATTATAGGGGAACCTGTCTGGCCGAATGGCAGAGTTTGAGTAAGATCCTACGGGCTAGGATATTAACGTTGATGATCAACTCCGGTACCTGGTCCTCAGCTTGTAGATAAATTTTGGAAGGAGTTGGGAACAGTCGAATAAGGTTATCTTTCCAATGAATGTGAACCGCAGTCATTTAGTTACAGTTGAGCTTGATTTGATTAGTCAGTGTATTCATATTTATAACCCCATGAACACGTCATATCAACGCTCCTTGTACATTGAAATCATGAAAACTTTTATGAAGATTGTCTGTCGGCTAGCTCAAATGATGAATATTTATGAGAGAAGACAGGAGGTTCAACCCAAAGATGAGTAGAAATATGAGATCATGAAGTGTCCACAACAAGAGAATGGGTAAGTGAAATATACATTTTTTTTGAAAGTCCATTTAAAAGTTCATACATGTTATTTAATTGTATTTTTGCATTTCATGTGTTTTGTAGGTTCGATTGTGGGGTATTTACCTTTAAGTTTGTTGAAGCCCTCGCATATAAGAAGAACCTCCAAGAAATAACTCAACAACAGATGCCAAAATATCGAAGACGAATTGCAATTGAGTTTTAAGCACGTGGCAATGTTGTACCAAAATAATATGGATTTTTATTTTATTAAATTATGAATTATGGATTATAGAAATATTCTTGTGTTTGTTATTTAATAATGTCATAAAGTTTATACGATAACTACACGATGTCCGTGAAGTTCTAATGTAGTCTACACGATAACTACATGAGGTCTGTGTTACCATCGTGTAGTCTACATGTAATTACAAGAGGTATGTGTAACCATCATGTACTCTACACGATGACTACACAATACCCATAGAGTTCTAGTGTAGTCTACACGATTACTGCATGATGGTCGTGAAGTTCTAATGTAGTCTACATGATTACTACACCTGTGAAGTTCTCGTGTAGTCTACACGATAACTACACGAGGTCCGTGTATCCATCGTGTAGTCTACACGACGACTACATGATGCCCGTGAAGTTTTGTTTATTCTACACCATTACTACAAGATGCCCGAGAAGTCCTCATGTAGTCTACGCGATGACTACATGATGCCTGAGAAGTTATCGTGTAGTCTACACGATGACTACATGATACCCGTGAAGTTCTAGTGTAGTTTACACGATTACTATACAATGTTCGTGAAGTTCTAGTGTAGTCTACACGATTACTACATGATGCCCATGAATTTCTAGTGTAGTCTACACGATTACTATACGAATCCGGTGAAGTTCTCGGCTAGGGTTCAGCAGTTATTAGATATATCCAATAATTTGGTCTTCTCATACAATATACCATTTGTAGACTTAATATGTCAACTTTATGAGATTATTAAAAAACAAACACAAGTATATTTTTATATTAATATTTAATTTAAGTCTGCAAAGGTCACTATTTATGTTTAAGTGGCTTAGTCATCCCGTTGAAATAAAGAAATTAGATTTCTGCACGTTTGTCGGTTGTGGGCAAGTTGCCCACAACGTTTGCACTTCATTCTCACTACTTTCTCACCTCTAGATGGAATTCTCTCTGTCCTAAGTATGCCACTTTGCCACCTCGTTATAGGTGGCAATACCACTTTTTCATGAACCTCCTGGCTGATGACCCAAGAGGATGTTTTGTTTCTGCATACGCAACAATTAGAGCATCATTTTTGAAGAACCTCGAACACATACTGTATGCAGAAATATTGCGCTGCCGACATGCAGTCAACGTATGCATGCATGAAATTTGATCAAGATCAAATTCTCTGCAAGTACAAGTCTCAAGATACAAGTTTACACTGCTCCCCTACCCCCACCCGCAACACGATTCGTGGATGTCAGAAGGAAACAATGATGGTATACGTGATGCAAGATGTTTCTTATTAAGCTCAGTCTCAACCTAAAATGTCATCTACGAAGTGATTTGACAGGCAACCATCTGTCATTCGTAGAACCACCATTGTAATATATCACAGATATAATCTATAAAGCATGTAATGGGAAGCTTTCTTACATCCTTCAAAACCCCATTCAAACATTATGAGATGTTTGTAGTCATTATATTATACCGCCTTCTATCAAAATGGGAGCATGGCCACCTCTCAACTCCCCCCACTGACAAATATTGTGAAATATCTAGAAATGCATCTGTAAAATGAATCATCAGCCGATCAAATTTTGATTGGCGGTATACCTTTGCTGCTTTAAAAAACAATACGACCACATCTTCCTTTTTATAAATTGATTTGATATTTTGGCTCATATGGAATATGCAAGCTCCATGAAACGCATTGAGAAAGATAACATGTACATCATTTAGTATACTTGTATGCCTGTCGGATATACAGGAGGGTAGAGGACATGACTTCTATAAAGAAATTTGATGGACATATCATAGTTTGAGGGGTCAATTTGGAGTTCTTCATGCAATATACCCAATAGCTCGTGGAAAGTGCAGTTAGTAGATATCTCCAATAATTTGATATTCTCTCCACTAAAAGACCATGTTGTACCATTTTTCACCCAATCTCCATCATGGATTACAAAAATTCAAACTTCAGACATATTTGTATATACATCAATGAAGGAAGTCAGTACAAGAAGAATACATAATGAAATAGAATATTACACGATAATCATGTAGTCATCGTGTAGTCATCGTATAGTGTACATGAGTCTTTCACGGGCATCATGTAGTCATCGTGTAGTGTACATGAGGCCTTCACGAGCATTGTGTAGTGTACACGAGGGCTACACGAAGATCGTGTAGTATAATCTGTAGTGTACGCAAGGAGTACTAGATCATCATGTGGTCATCCTGTACACTACACGATGACACTACACGATGATCGTGTAGTCCTTGATTAGTGTAATAGATGCTACACGATGCTCATGAATTGCTGAAGAAATTCTTGATGTACCACACGATGATTGTGTAGTGTACATGAGGTCTACACGGGGCTCGTGTACCCTGCGTGTAGTCTAAATTATGACTACACGAGGCTCGTGTAGACCGCATTTTATAGTACACCATCATTTGTAGTGATCCTGTATAATAAATGAACTTCAAACAACGTTCCAGAAAGAAGAAAACAAATAAATATTTTCAGAAAACTCACGAAAGTGAAAAACCCATGAAAGAAGGAAGAAAACAAGTAAATATTTTCAGAAAGAAGAAAACAAAACTTATACATGTTGCAGAGAGAAGAGCTAGCAACTTTTGCTGTTGCAAGAAGAAGGAAGAAGACGAAGAAGAAAATGAAGAGGAAACGAAGAAGTAGAAAAAATGAAATACGAAGAAAGAGAAATGGGATGGGGTGGGTAAGTAGGTTTTGAGTGTTAAGTGAGTAGACCATGACAAATAAGGACAATGGAAAAAGTGAAGGAAAGGTGGGTTAGGGGTCAGGGTAAGCGAAAATTAGTGTTAGGGTACATTTCTATAAAATGATTAGTGTATAGGTCTACTTTAGCAAAAAACCCTTGCTTAGTGCTCTTCTAATTTATAATTCTTTTGTTGCTTTTAGTTATGAGAGTTCTAAAAGAGTAGCTATGGAGATTGAGGTTCCAAGATCGGTTTCTTTACTGTTAAATTGTAGGGGAGATCGAAGCTCTCAAAGTTAGAATTCAAAACGTAATAACAATTGTTCAGATTCAACTGCAGAGGCCTTCTCTTTTATCTTATTATCTCGTTGGCTATGAAATTGTATTGGGTCATCTGTGAGCGTCTTTTTTGTTCTTTTATTACTATGTACATAAGGCCGGACATCTGCATTTGTCAATCAAAACCGAAAAAGTTATTTTGGATGGTAAGAATGTGTTATAATTTTGGATTGTGAAATTGATGAAACTGTTTTATGATTTCTTGTTATCTTGTTAGGATTGTTACCCATTTCTACTATTTGTTTTTGTTTCACTCCACCACTACAAGAAAACCCCTCCATTGCGAGGGTTATACGATGACAATTTGACACAATTATCGCTAATTGTTGAACAATGGAGATCAATTGTGACGGTTTAGTCGACTGTCGCAATTAGTTGTGTTTTACCGACGATGTTTAATTAACCATCGCCATAGGTCACATATTGCGACAGTTTTACCCAACCGTCGTAATTAATTATACTTTTTATTTTCATATTGTGATGGTTTAGGAGAACCGTCATAGTTAAGTGAAATATTATGACGGTTCATGTTAACCGTCACAATTAGTTGAGAAATAGCGATGGTTTATGAAAACCGTCGCAAATGTCTTTGAGGGGTTACTTAATTTTTTACTTTTTTAATCCCTATTGCGACAGTTCCATCTAACCGTCGCAAAATTCTATGAGGGATTATTTAATAAAACAGTGTAGTTTTGATTTTTTTAATCACTATGGCAAAAGGAAACTGTAAATATCTAGAGCGACGGTTTTTAAAAACCGTCGCAAAAGAAACCCTACATCAAAGTCTTCTTCCCCATTTCCCCCTTTCTCCCTGTTTTCCCCCATCTCTCAACAGGCGCGATTTTCTCCCCCATTTTTGAACGTCGTCAGCCCCGTGCTCCTCGTCGTAGCTCAACTCTGGTACGGTGGTTCTCCTCTCCATTGATCAGTCGCGGTAAATTCCCCCATTCTCCATTAATTTTTTTGATTTCTAGTATTCTTTTTATGATTTTTCATTTTATGAGCTTTGCATTTTTTAGATGTACAACCTCGTGCTGAATTCGTGGCTAGCTAATTTCCAAGATTTTCTTTAAGCCTTTACATATAAATGCATAGTCTCATTTTTCAGTCTTTTTTTTCATTTTTTTAATAATTTGTTTTTTGGTCTTTTTTATAAGGGTAATTACACTAACATCTCGTAT
Source organism: Datisca glomerata (assembly GCA_003255025.1). Classification (NCBI taxonomy): domain Eukaryota; kingdom Viridiplantae; phylum Streptophyta; class Magnoliopsida; order Cucurbitales; family Datiscaceae; genus Datisca; species Datisca glomerata. The sequence continues at coordinate 222,872 of QANY01013229.1, read as the reverse complement.
CTTTTATTTGAGAATGTGAGAGAGCATAAGCTATTGTATATTAAACAAATTATGAACAAATCAAGAAAATTATATCTATAAAAAAATATGTCAATGTTATGTTATGTGGGCATGAGAGGGAGAGTGAATTAAGTTAAAGAAACTTGGATGTATATGATTCCATCTCTTGTTTTTTGAATTTGGAGTAAGCTTGGGATTGTGTTAATTTGGATATATATGATTCCATCTCTTATTCTTTGAATTTGTAGTAAGCTTGAGATTGTGTTAGTTCTTATTATATGTTAAAATTTATTTGGGTTAAATTTAGTTCCACTACTATCGTAGTACTCCAAGAGATATGGTGCTATGTCACCAAATGTATGAAATGCTTCAACAGTCTTTGGCCAAAAGGTATAGCATTAGTTTTGATATTCTCTTTGTTTGGTCTTCTTTCAGCTTTGAGAGTTGCAATGGATAAGAGTTGAATGACTAAACCAAGATTTAGTAAAGCATATCCAGATGGAGTAGATCAGTTTTTGAACTTTGCATTTGAGAAAGGATCGAGTGATGGATATATATCGTGTTCTTGTTACCGGTGTGTTCATTGTTATCGTATCCTTGCAAACTTTTGTAGTACTGTTGCTAGACGACATAATATTTTACCCATACAATATGATTGGAGGTATGTGTCATGGTATCATAAAGATCAAGCATGAGAAATAGTGAAGGTATGGTTGCTTGTATGTTCATATATATATATATATATTTAATTAATTGCATATTAATCTTTTGTAGTCAAAATATGTCGTAGAAGAATGTCATAAAGCATATATTTTGACAATGTTAGATGCAAGATGGAAGGATGAGAAGAACAGAAAAAAGAATGAATGTATGGCGACGTATGAAACAGAGGAAGAGGCATTAGAACATTTGAATGATGCTATTCCAAAAGATAGTTTTGTTGCGATAATTCGTAAATGGTACTCAGAAGAAGGAAATGTATGCTTTTTTACTATACATATATGATTAATTGTATGTGAAATGAATTAACTTTTTTTATCTTTCATAAATATAGAAGCAAGCTAAAACTAACAGAAAATCACAGAGCAAACTAAAACACCTTCACACATTGGGACGTACCAGTATACCAACGAAAAGAGTAAAAATGGTAAATTCTAAACTTTATAATTTTTTTAATTAGTTTTATTTTAAGTATATTTAATTATATGTTCTCATTTTATAGACAGAAGAGCTTCAAAGAGAGCCTTCAAGAACGAAGCTATTTGTAGCCTCACATGAACGAAAAGATGAAACTTATGTAAATGAAGAGACTGCAAACGTTGCAGTAAGTATAAGTTGTAATATTAATACTAAGTTTGTAAATAGTTATTACATGTTTACTCATACTAAGTCTTAATTTTGTATTATAGACGAAACTTAAAGAACTTATGAGTCATCTTCCGGATGGTGATTATGATCCAATTTCACCAAACGATGTGCTCTCACAAGTACACGATAACGTTCATTAGGACTCGGGGTAACTCCATCTCAAGTGTTCTCGTATTATCGTGGGGAATCGTCCACACAAGATTCTACCCGTTTATCAACTAAGCTAGAATCCCAACGTGCACGAGTAGTTGAGTTTGAGGCTCAATGTGCACGGGTGCCTCAGTTAGAGGCTGAATGTTCAGAGATGCGTGAGAAATATGATCAGGTGCAGGCTGAATGTTCAAAGATACACTCACAACTAAGCTTAATTATGAAGTTTATGCAAGACACTCCTAAAGACTATGGTAACATTTTGTTGTTTGACGTTATTTAATAGTACTTCAAAAATATTTTGTTATTTCAAATTTTCATACTTTGAACTCATTAAATAATTTGTATTGATAATCTATTATAGTTTTGGATATCTAATTAATGATTTAATGCTTTATAATTATGCGCTATGTAAATATATAGAACGATATTGCTCTGACTATTGTGGAAATATATACGCTATTAAAATTGTGTTAATATGCATGAATTTTTGGGAATTAGCAAAAATAGTAAGGAGTATGTGAAATCAATGTTTTTTTGCGACGAATCCTAAACTGTCGCAAAAATTGGACTAGGACAAATTCGCGATTGTTACCGTCGCGATAAGACTACCTATTTCATGACGGTTCTAATAACCGTCGCGGTAAATTTTATTTAGCGATGGTTGTAAACCGTCGTGAATTATCAAAATAATCGTCGTTTTAGAGTCTCTGTCGCGACGTTCCTCCGACGGTTGTCAATCACCGATCGCTGTATCGATTCCGACGGTTATAAACCGTCACCATAGACCTATTTTCTTGTTGTGTATCCATTAACATTGAAATTAATCTTTACATCCTTTTCATAGATCCCGATGTCCCAGTCTAAGGGTTCTGAACATGGATGCTTTTGTGTTCACCTAATGCTAGATCCAAGGTTTCACGTAATTATGTTTTTGGAATACATCTGATTCAGTTATTTTTTGTCGACAAGGAAATTTTTTGGTGAGGCCATGTCAGTAATAGCTGCCAACGCCAATGTTCCCGTGAGCGTTAACTGTAGAATTGGTGTTGATGATTATGATTCATATAACGAGCTCTGTAAGTTCCTCTAGAGAACATCTTTTGTTACCAATATATTTTTTAATGTCCCTTTGAGTTGGTGATTTAGATACAGGAGATGTATGTGTGGATTCTATTTTTTGGTACAGAGGGGTTACTTCTTGACGTGGAGAAACTCTGCTACATTGGCTTTTACAGCTGTCTTCTGCATTAACTTTTCTGTCACCCTTTATTTCTCCATCTCAAATACTTAATTTCTGCTTGAAGTTTTACTCAAAGCTTTTAAATCTTGTAGACTATCAAATCATTTTTTGAGGAGGGAAACTCTTGAAACAAACTCTAAACAGTGTAGTTTAGAAAACAAGCTTTCTTGGTCTTTGATTCTTTGGAGTATCAGAAACAATGAAGATGGAAGGATTTCATTATGTCATATGAAGGTTAGGTTGGTGTGATTTTATTCTAAAATCATTGAGCATCTGAATGGGATAGAGATCAACGTCCCAATATGAGATGAGTAATGGAATACTGTTTTAATTATTTATACTGCTTTATTTGGTTTACAATCCGTCGTATTTTTTTTTTCTTGCAGTGTGGATCTCGCCTTTTAGAGGCGAGTTTAATCTTTTCAGAAGTTGAAATCACCTCTTAAAGAACTCGTATGCTCAAGATGCGTGCTTCTTGAACACGCCTGCTTAAAACCATTCTACATGGTGTCGTACGTGGCCATTTTGAAATTGTCCATTGAAGAGACGATTTTTCACGTGATCAAATCCGCGTAATTTCTTGAAATACTTTAAAAAATATATCATTTTAATAATAATTTTAACAAAGCACATTAAGAAGTCGTTTGATATCATTTAAATAAGAATACTGAAAAAGTTAAGTTATGTATAAGTTTACATGATACAGTTAGATGATAAATTTTTAAGATAATCATGTTGGTAATACATGGTTAAGTTAATAAAAAATGAGATTAGCTTGTTTGGTATGTATTGAGGTGAGTAAATTTGTTAGGAAAAATTGTTGAAAAAGTTTAATAAGTAATTTAAGAATAATTAAATATTTGTGGAGCCCACACGTTAACGATTTAAACTATTTAATTTTTTTAACTATTTTAACTACATACTAATAAATTAACTATTTTAATGTGATCATTATAATTCAAAAATCTCAATTCATAATCAATGTTTACACATTTTTTTCATATGGTCATTACATCATGAGGCAACATTAATATTTTTAACATGTTTATTGACATGGCATGTGTATAATAACGCTCTACACCAACAAACGTTTAAAATACTAACGGTGACTGACCGAATGACCACATTGAAAAAATGTATATATATTGAGATGATTGGACTTTTTTTTAACTATAATGATTACATTAAAATTTGATTTAAACTTTATATTATTCATATATAAAGAATTTATGAATTCTTAATTTTTTTACATAATATTTTATTTCATTTCATTCCAATTAACGTACATATATTAATCTCTTCGGACGGGTTTGCAGGATGGACCTTTCGGAAAAGGATAGAACGAGATAAATATCTCAACCCGTTTAAAAAATCAAAGTCCCAATCACGACCCGGACAGATTCAAGATGGAAAAATCTCAAATTCAGGATCCGAACGGGATCGGTCCTATTTGGACTAGAATGGGGTCAATCAGTATTTTGGGATCAAAATTTTTTATGACCCTTAGATAAGGTTTTGGTCTTGAAGTAAATAAAATATTCAAATCATGTAGGTAGGAATACAAATAAATAATAATGTTTTATGGAGATTTGGAAAAATAAAATATGTTTTAAAAAATGTGTAGATATGTTAGTAAGATGAGAAAGTTATTTGTAAAGTAGATTTTTAATGGGAAAGCGACAAGTAAAGTAATGTGGGATTGTTATTTAACAAAGTTAAATAATTATCCTACCATATGAGAATACTGAAAATAAACGTGAGAAAGTGTTAAAAAAAATAAGTTTACTGCGCACATTACCGCGCAGATAGCTCAAACCAAATGCCCCTAAATCGTAAAACCCCCATTAAATTGTAGGATTATTTAGAAAACTATACTATTTTCAAGTTTAATAAAGAAAATTGTACCATTTTTTCAAAATCATAATATTATTTCTCTGGCCCACCAAATCAAATTTTTCTTATTCTTCTTCTCTCTTCTTCAAGGAAGCTTCATCTTCTTCATCTACTTGAAGGGTTCAAGTAGTTATTTATGACTACTTAAACTATTTAAATAGTTATTTAAGACTACTTGTACCATTCAAATAATTATTTTTTCTTGTCAGTCAACGACTCAGACACCAGGTGACTACTTGAATCTTTCAAGTAGTTATTTTTTTCGACTCACCAACCCGGATACCGGTGACTACTTCAAGAGTTCAAATAGTTATTTACTTGAACTCTTCAAGTAATTATTTTTATTATGTCAGCTAGTAAATCAGAGACTAGTTGAGTACTTGAAGGGTTCAAGTAGATTTTTATGACTACTTGAGCCCTTTAAGTAGTTATTTTTATTCTGTCAGTCAGCAAATTAGAAACCATTTAAGTACTTGAAGGGATCAAGTAGTTTTTTATGATTACTTGAACTCATCAAGTAATTATTTTTTTTCAATCAACAACACATACACCATCTACTTAAAGGGTACAACTCATACACCATAGAAGTGTTCATGGTATTAATGCTCTCACACTTGAAGAAAACGATCTTGAATTTCCTATTCAAGGGTTAGCAAAAGAATTATTTTATTCTTCCGCTAATGACATTAAAAGAAAATGGTTCTATTCTAAAAAGAATAAAGAAGGACAAAAAAATGGTTTTCAATGTATAAATATTTTATTAAAGGAACTGGTGAAATTAGTGATTTCTTTGATTTTATGAAACAATTTTACAAGAGTGAAAACCATCCTTTCCCCAATTTTGAAGATCCAAAATGTATTTCTACTATTGAATCTACATATCAAAATTTTGTTACAAAAAGAGGAACTATTATTCGTAGTATTCATCCTCCTACAGTTAATTTAATTGTTCAAATAGACAACGATGAGGTTCTTGCTACTCCTTTTAGAAAAAGTAGTAACATAGAGGCTGTTGTGGAACAAAATAATTTTACAAATCTTTCTCTTCAAACGATTGGTAATCAATTAACTCGTATTGAACAGAAAGTAGTGGCTAATTTTGAGCCACCTACGACTTCAAAACCTCCTCCGATTGAACAAGAGGTTTTATTTAAACCTATGTCTACAGAGAAAATTGAGTTTAAATTACAAACTCAAGAGTCATCTGAAATGGTGGATGAAATTGCTAAAAGATTAAAAAATCTTGGTTTGAAAGAAAAGGATGTTGCTCTTTTAGGTAAAGAATCTCAAAAGGATTCTGAATCAGAAGTTGAGCATAATTCTGATCCTGAAAACCAGGTTAATCAATTACAACAAATGTTTGAATCAGAACAACAAACATCTTATCAGGTGAATAAAATATCTTCTTATAAAAAGAAACTTGTTTATAATGTTCCAGCCAAGCCGTATTACCATCGGCCTACTCCTGTTGATCTTCAACTGGAACAACATGACAATTACATTACTGTCGAATTTGATGGTCGATCCATTAATGAATGGAATATTGTTGGTATGTCTGAATATCAAGTACAAACAGTCATACATTATATGACTATGTATGCGACTGCTTGTAAATCAAGTAGTAATTCAGCTGAAAGGTTGGTGGGATTTTTATCTCCCTGAAGAAGCAAAAACTCATATTCTTCAGGCAGTAAAAATAGATATGGTTAATAACCAACTAGTCAATACAACTGACTGTATGAATACGCTATTATATACTATAGCGAAACATTTCATTGGCACAACATCATTATTGTTGGATAAAACCCAAGAGCAATTAATGAATTTACGTTGCCATAATTTATCTCAATTCAAGTGGTATAAAGATGTGTTCTTCTCTAAAATATTTACACGAGAAGATAGTCAACATGATTTCTGGAAGGAAAAATTCCTTTCAGGACTACCACATTTCTTTGCTGAAAGGATCCATAACAGGAATAAGCAAAATAATAATGGAGTTATTCCTTACTTTGCTTACACTTATGGCGACTTAGCTTCTGAAATTACATCAGAAGGAATAAATTTGTGTAATGAAATAAAATTACATAGACAAATTCAAAAGGATAAAATCCTTAGTAAAAAGATAGTCGGTGATTTTTGTGAATAGATGGGATTACCTCCTATTGGTCCAGGATCATCTGAGAAAAGAAAAAACAAGACTAATAAGTCTTATCGGAAACAAAATGATTTCCTGTCGAAAAAAGATAAAAGAGAAAAGAAAAGGTTTCAACGCCCTAAACCGGACAATGATGCACAATCGTCTAAACCAAAGACTATGCCTGTCTGTTGGCGTTGTCATAAAGTGGGCCATTATGCTAATAAGTGTAAAATGAAAAAGAAAATTAATAGTTTGTCCATTGATGAAGGATTAAAAAAGTCCTTAGAAAAATTATTCTTGTCAGACTCTGAAGACGAAAAAATAGATCTTCAGGTATCTCTTATAGAGAATTATAATGGAGATTATGAAACAGGATCTGAGCAATCAGATACCCAACCAGACAATTCTGGATCTGATTGTGATGGAAACTGTGATTATTATAAAACCTTATGTAAGGCAAATGGATTATTTGTTCTGACCAAAGAGGAAAATTCTATCCTTGATATCATTGATAAAATTACAGATCCAACAGAAAAAAGGAATCTACTCCAACAATATTTGGAACATTATTCAACAAAAAGAACACCTGAAATAGGTATTCGTTTTAAAGAACCAGAAGCTTATAACTTGAAAGAAATTCTTAACAGAGTCAAGCACTCTGAAGACAAAATGGAAGATACATGCATCAATGAATTAATGCATGAGGTATAAGAATTAAAAACAGAACTCCATACTCTTAAATCAAGAGTTACAGTGTTAGAATGAAAAGGAATACAAAAGTCCTGTGATCAATCTGATCATGAGAAAGACTTGGAACCTAGTCCAAGTACTGCAAAAGAAAAAGATGAATTAAGTTCATTAACATATATTAATGTGATTGATAGAGGTATCACTCATAAGTGGCATATCAAAGTCACCATTATTGTCTGGAAAGAAATCTCTTTCTTAGTTATAGCTATGGTTGACTCTGGTGCTGACTTAAACTGTATCAGAGAAGGACTTGTACCTTCTCGATATTTCTCTAAAACAACAGAAATTCTGAATGCTGTTGATGGTAGAAAACTTGTAGTCAAATATAAGTTACAAAATTCTATGTCTGCAACAATGGAATCTGTTTGGAGATGCCATTTATAATGGTTAAGAATTTATCCCATGATATTATATTGGGAAATATTTCTTACATATGCTTTATCCTATTAAAAGCATAGATGAAAATGGGATTACCCAGTCTTGTTAATTCGCAAGATATAACTTTTCAATTTGTTTCACAACCTCGTTATCACGAGATTGATATTTTACAAAAACAAATTAAAAGGAAAGAAAATTTCTTAAATTCTCTAACAAAAGAAATATCTTACAAGAAGATAGCTGAAAAAATTCAGCAACCAGATATACAAAAGAAAATTCAAGAATTACAATAACATATTATTCAGACAATTTGTTCTGATCTTCCTAATGCATTTTGGGAACGAAAGAAACATATTATTCATTTACCATATGAACCAGACTTTAAAGAAAGTCAAATTCCAACAAAGGCACGGCCTATTGCTATGAGCCCAGGATATCTGGACATGTGTAAAATTGAAATACAGGACTTATTACAAAAAGGATTGATTCGAAAATCCTACAGTCCTTAGAGTTGTCCAGCTTTTTATGTTAATAAAAATGCTGAGTTAGAATGGGGAGTTCCAAGGCTTGTTATCAATTATAAACTATTAAATAAAGCTCTGCGTTGGATTCGATATCTGATACCCAACAAAAGAGATTTATTAAATAGGCTTTATTCAGCCAAAGTTATGTCAAAATTTGATATGAAATCTAGCTTCTGGCAAATATAGATTGCAGAAGAAGACAAATATAAAACAGCATTTACAGTCTCATTTGGCCACTATGAATGGACTGTAATGCCATTTGGGTTAAAAAATGCCCCATCTGAATTTCAAAATATAATGAATGACATATTTTGTCCGTATACACGTTTTTATCTTGTATACATTGATGACGTATTGATCTTTTCTGAAACAATTGATCAACATTTCAAACATCTAAAAGCATTTATTAATGCAGCCACAAAAGCTGGTCTTGTCGTGTCCGCCAGAAAAATAAAATTATTTCAGACAGAGACTCGATTTTTAGGGCATAATATAAAATAAGGGACTATTATCCCAATTGATAGATCTATCACTTTTGCGGATAAATTTCTGGATGAAATTAAAGATAAAAATCAACTACAAAGATTTTTAGGCAGTTTAAATTATATTGTTGACTTCTATACGAAACTTGCCTTTGATGCTAAACCTTTATATGAAAGGTTGAAAAAGAACCCTCCAGAATGGACATCCGTCCATACTGAAGCTGTTCGTAAAATTAAAACAAAAATTAAGGAAATTCCTTGCTTAGCTCTACCCTATCCTGATGCTTTTAAAGTCGTTGAAACTGATGCATCCGAACTGGGTTATGGCGGCATCCTTAAACAAAGGATTAATAATCAAGAAATACTTGTTCTATTTACATCCGGGGTATGGAAAGGACCTCGTGTAAATTATTCAACTGTGAAGAAAGAAATTCTTTCTATTGTTTTATGTATTCAAAAATTTGAAAGTGATTTAATAAATCAAAAATTCGTATTACGTGTTGATTGCAAATCTGCAAAAAATATTCTTGAAAAAGATGTTAAAAATATAGCATCTAAACAAATATTTGCAAGATGGCAAGGCATATTGTCTGTATTTGATTTTGATATAGAGTTTATTAAAGGATATGATAATTGTTTACCTGATTTTTTAACTCGTGAATTTTTGCAGGGCTTGAATGGATAAAACATCCAAAGCCTCCAAAGACAAAGGCAAGGCCAAAGCCTCTTACGGGTCTTATCAGATCCATCCAATCAGCTGTGAGTAAAACCCCAGCACAATTAAGAAAAGAAGCCTTAAACGCTACGCCTTAATAAAATAAGTGCGTGCTGATGCGTATGTTATTGCTGTTTCGTCTAATATGACAAATGAATTTATCTATCCATATATCCCTGCTACTACTATATGGATAGCTCCTCTTGAGCTTAAGTATACTCATCTTGCTGCTCCTAAAGCTGCTCCTGAAGCTGCTCAGTTTTACCTTCAGGAATTCGCTGATCCATTCCTTTATCCCACGGATTACAATTTTTATTATGCTATTCTTGAAGCCACTAATTCTGTGGAATTTGATTCTGTAAATCGAACAGGGGGAATGGGCTTATTCAAAGGCCTTTATTAAAACCGTTCATACTCCTGAACAATGGCCCGACGATCTCTACCGGTACAAAGAACATCCAAAATATCGGAAATACCAAACAAAATTTTGGCTCAACTACTTTGATTATATCAAAGCCTGGGATGGTGCTTTTTGTTATGAGAATAGACAGCGGAAACATAACTGGTTTTTTCAATTTCGAGACTTTGATCTCAGTTCTCTACCACAATGGTTTTTAATGTGGTTCACTAATTGAGGATTTCATCCTATCACTCTTCCTGATAAAATCAGAACCATTTATGAAGATTTTGTCCATATAAATGTGTCGTTAAAAAACCCCGTAATATAATTTGTTGTACTTTATCAAGTACCATGGATTGTTAAATGGGATGTTACCATCTCCAAAGTACCTCTTCGTAAATTTGGAAAGATTGTAACCCATATCCCTTATTTGGGAAGAAGAATTTTAATCAAATGGTGTGATAAATTTGACTTCTTTGCTGAAGCCTCTGTGTTCTCTAAACAAGGGTTAATCAATCTGGAACCTCCACCACCTCCTCAGAGTCCTAAGAAGGATGCGGTTGCATTATTGACGGAATTATTAGCATCTTCATCAAAGTCAAATCTCAAGGCGCAGTTAAAAGAAATATTACAGGAATCTGACTCAAATGACACTGTTATGGTCAGTCGACAATCAGATCCTATGCAAGATTCCCAAGATCCTTATGAGGATTAATAGTCCATGACAATCATGCTTGCTGATGACAATGCTGAGTAAAGACACCATTATGATGGACAGGCGTACAGGTACTATGTCACCCACTCACTTATTGGAGTTATTGTGCTACTTATTGGAGTTATCGTGTCACTTATTGGAGTGACCTTTCATTTTTAGCCTTTAACCACGAACCCTTCAGGCTGTTCCATATAGATTTCTTCGTCCAATTCTCCATTTAAGAAAGCAGTCTTTACATCCATTTGATGAATTTCCAAAGTATGCAAAGTTGCTAGTGCAATCAGCATCCTAATAGATGTGATTCTCGTCACTGGAGAATAGGTATCGAAAAAGTCTATGCCTTCCTTCTGTCAGTATCCTATAGCTACCAACTGCGCTTTGTACTTTTCAATAGTACAATCATCTCTTAGCTTTCTTTTAAAGATCCATTTACAGCCTATTGTTTTATTCCCAGGAGGGAGATCAACCAACATCCATGTATTATTTTACAGTATGGAATCTATCTCATTATCGACTGCTTCCTTCCAAAAAGGAGCCTCAGGGTTGGATGTTGCCTCTTTATAAGTTTGAGGTTCGATCTCCGTCAGGTATGTTAGAAACTCTAGGCCAAATGAGGTACTCGTTTTAGCTCTTTTACTTCTTTTAAGCTCAGGTTCAGATTCTTCATCAATCTGAGCTCTAGAAAAAATTTCTTCAAATCCTCGTTTGACGTTTTAACTGTGTCTTCCTTCCTTAAAAGGAAACACATTCTCAAAGAATTCTGCATTGACAGACTCCATAATAGAGTTGGTACTTATGTCAGAAATGTTTGACCTAATAACCAAAAATCTATATGCAGCATTGTTCAATGCATATCCAATGAAAACACAGTCTATTGTCTTAGGTCCGAGACATACAACTTCAGACTTGTATGTCTTAAACATATCCAAAGTCTCATCCTTTGAATGAAGCAGATATACATAGCAATATTTACTGAAATCATCAATAAATGTAACAAAATATTTTCTACCTCCCCTACTAGGAGTTAATTTTAAATCACATAAATCACTATGTATTAATCAAGTAGGTCATTCATTCTCTCTACAGATTTAAATGATTTTCTTGCAAATTTAGATTCTACACATATTTCACATTTATTTCCTTTTTCTAGGTTAAATCTAGGTAGAAGTTCTAAATTAATCATACGTTGTAACGAACAAAAATTAACATGACATAATCTAGCATGCCAAATATTAGAAAGTCCAGCGATATAAATGGAAGAAGCAGCAAAATTATTATTAATAATTGCAGGAGTTACAGCAGACACATTAAGTTTAAAAAGACCATCAAAACTATAACATTTCCCAACAAACATCCCTCCCTTAGTCAGAATAAACTTGCCAGCATCAAAGACAAGCTTAAATCCACTTTTACATAAAAGAGATCCTGAAACCAAATTTCTACGAATTTCAGGCACATGCAGGACGTCTAGGAGAGTATGTTATTTTCCAGATGTGAATTTCAGCACAACCTTTCCCTTTCCCTTAACAGCAGCTTCTGAGGCGTTCCCCATATAGAGAACCTCATCTTTATCAACCTCAACATAAGTTGAAAAGATGGTTCGGTCACTGTACACGTGCTTCGTAGCACCAGTGTCGACCCACCATTCCTTGGCGTCAGTGACCATACAGATCTCAGAAATCATTGCACAGAGATCATCTATCTCTATCATATTTTCTTGGTTCGTTTTCCCTCTGTTACGGGTTTGGTTACCGTCGTTTTGATATTTCTTAAACCGGCAGTCTTTTGCTCTATGTCCGGCTTTACCGCACACCCAACAACTGCCCTTAATGCATTTTTCTGAATTACCTTTTTGAGCATTGCTCGTCGGTATCTGCATTTTCTTATCCGGTGGATTGGATTTTTTTCCTTCTACCACATTAGCTTTCATTCCGTAGGTTTCCCACATCACTTTCTTTTCATTTTTCCGGTTGTCCTCCTTTATCCTCAGTTGAACAATCAGATCTTCCATGCTGAGCTCCTTACGTTTGTGCTTCAGATAATTCTTGAAGTCTTTCCATGACGGCGGCAGCTTCTTGATGATGGACGCCACTTGGAACGGTTCATTCACGATCATACCCTCGACCTTCATGTTGTTGAAGATGATCTGCAACTCATCCACTTGACTGATTACCGTGTTCTTATCATCCATCTCGTATTTCAGAAATTTTCCAACGATAAATTTCTTCATCCCGACATCCTCTGTTTTGTATTTCTTTTCCAAGGCTTGCCACAGTTCCTTTGCCGTCTTAAATGACGAGTAAACGTTGTAGAGGGTGTCTACTAAGCCATTCAAGATATAGTTTCAGCAAAGGAAATTCGAATGGATCCAGGCTTCTCGTGCAGATGCTAGTTCCTTCGATTGTCCTTCCATCGGTGCAGGAGGAATATCGCCCGTCAGCAGATGTGCTAGATTGAGAGTGGTCAGATAGAAGACCATCTTCTGTTGCCATTGTTTGAAGTCGTCCCCTTCGAATTTTTTCGATCTCTCAGCGTGCAGAGTTTTGATCCCAGCAGATTGTTCCACAATTATTGTCTTTAGATTGTTGTGTGTAGTGATGGAACAAGATGCTTTCATTAACCAACAATTACAAAAAAATATGGGACGATTACAACTTAATTTCAACAGAAACGAATACAGCAAATTTTATTTGATCTAATAAACAAATAAAACGAAAAAATGATTACAGCAAATTAAGAACGAAAAATACGATGTAGATCGAGGATTGCTCGAAAGCAATGTCCTAAAAACAATAATCGTCCTCCACAGGGTGCTTGGAGACTACGACGAATCGTCTCTGCAGGATAAAACGATCTAAGGTAGAGTACATCAACCGATTACTCTGACCCTCACAGAACTACTTTTGTATTTCTCTCAATATGCAGGATGCTTTTGTGTTCGTGTTTTTCTTCTCTTAAAAAAAATGAAGCTAATAATGTCATATTCTATATATAACGTTTTTAGCTTGGAGAGCAAGCCAAACTTGAAGATAAACTAGAATTAGATTTATGATGATATTGTGGGATAATGGAGATATTTAATTATCTTCTGCAGATAATTGCAGATTTTGTTTAGAGATATTTACTTCCTCTCCAAGTAAATCACTCTCTAAATAAATCAAAGAAAATTTATTCAAAAATAAATCTTTTGAGCTTATCGAGCCGGACGGAGGCGGCGGCGCGCGCACGTGAAGGGAGGACCATGTGCCATCTAGGTTCTCTCTTCCCCACAAAATGTGGGGTGCCCCTTGCGGAGCCCCAAGGCATGGATGTTGAGTTTATAAACCTAACATTTTATCCTTGAGTTTCCAATGTGTGACAAATTCTCACTCTATTTCACATCACACACTTTCATTCAATTTTCAATATTTCTTTGATTTTTCCTTCTCTTCTTCTTTTCTCTCCAACATATATACATACAAGTTTTCTTTCTAAATGTAAGATCCATGTCTTGTAGTAGCAAGAAAACAAGTGTCTTCCTCAACCTACTTCACCTCTCTAGAAAATCAATTAAAATTCTTATTTAAAACTCTCACACTTTATTTTAATCTTGTGCTATTTATGTATTTCTTTAAAAAGGATTTTCAAGTGTCTATGCAATGAGGACTGGACCCACTTTCAAATGTGCTTTCCTCAACGCTTCAAATCCAAAATTTGCTTATCCCACTTCGAAAATGTGAAAGGAGCCAAGGTTGGGAATCTCTTTTAAAAGAGAGTGCATGCATCTAAAATTGGTCATCAACGTGTGCGCTGAAATGAAGCGTGCGTGAGGAAAGTTTAATGCGTTTTTTTAAGCATTTAATACGTTTAACGTATTTCATGCGTATTATACATTTTATGTGAAAAACAAGCGAAATTTTCTGTATTTTTCTCGTATAAAAATATGGAAGGGAACGGAGAGTATAATTTGGTTAAAGCATTATTCACGAATAATATATGTATTTATTTACTAACACTGGAGTGGAAGGGAATGGAGGGTTCGTGCAGATGAGAGAGCAATGAGTGAGAAGAAGAAGGGAAATGAAATGTGTTAATGGATTTATTAATATTTAATTAAATGAATTCTAATTTTTGGAAAATGGGTACCATTGGGTATTTACATCTATCATTTTTCTGGCTTTCCAAACCTTTATTTGTTTTAGGAAAACTGGATTGAGCTGAGGATTGCTCATTTTTAATTCATGAGTTTCTTTGATTTTAAGTCTGGAGCGTCTATCTTTTAATATTAATATCTCATTATGATCTGCATGCCCTATTTCTTGCATTTGTAACCCTGATCCGTTAACTTTCCTTTATCTCGCTTTCTCAGATCTGAGTATAGAGAGAGGCGATCGACTTAGAAAACTTAGGGTTCTTCTCTCTCGCTTCTCTTCTCCTCTCTCTCTAACAAACATACACACACGCCGATGAAACCGAGAATGGAGCTCCATCAAAGAGAAACCGAGAGAGTAATTCCGGAAGGAAAGCATGAGGAGTTTCTGATGCGGATGAGAACTTTGAGCAGTCTAGAATCAGCGTGGTTTCTGTTTCTAACGAATCCATGGAAGAGTTACAGGCTCCATCTTGGGTTAGCATTACTGCGTTTCTGAATTTCCCAAGCATGAGGATGATTTATATCTAGTACTTTTCAAGCAGCCGCTGTCGTTTAAGATTCACATTATTTATGAAACCTTATTAGGGGTTGTTTTGAGTTTCCATATCAGTGTATATGATTTTCAGGACATGGAGGGGAAGGGAGAACTTGCATCATGTTGTGAATGAATGTCGTTGACTTGTGGGCTACATGTGTGAGTTTACAAATAGCTAAGCTGCACAAATGTTAGTTTAACTTTTTACCATTCAATGGAGGTGTTGTGCTGATGGTTTGCAAAAGTTGTAGCATCCGAAGTATGCTTTTAATGTCTCTCGACAATACTTAAGGACCCATTACAGTTTGCAGTTTGCTAAGCTTTTCTTATGATATGGTCTTACCGTCACTCATATATGGAAACCATTATGTTTCAGATACAAATTGAGCCACTGGATAAGGAAAAACTTGAGTTGCATTCTCCAAGAGCATAGCCCAATCATGGATTTCCATCTCATCGTGGTGATTAGAATTTGACATTACTTGAAAAGAAAACATGATCTACATTCCTTTTACGGGGTTCTAATCCTTGATTTTTTTATAGGAGCAGCAGTTGAAGGATAGTAAAGATGAGGATCATCTGATGTTTTATTGAAGTACTCTAGTCTTCCCACTAATTTATGGAAATGTACTGATATCTTCATGTCTAAGGTTCATATTGTTTCCTTTTTTGCTGATAACATGAAACACTACCTTCTGCAGATGTCTATCTTTGCTGGAGCTGTCATGTTGCATAGGCTTATATGGTTTGTTTATCAGTAACATTCCACCTGATGTGTCTCCCGGCACTGATAGGGCCCTAAAAGGCTCATCATTGTTTGGAATGTTTTTCCTTGAAGGTAAAGTGACTTAGCCTGAAGTTGTACTCGTATTTTTCCATTTTTATTGTTTCCGAGATGTTAGCAGTGATTTCAGGCTCTCTACTTTAGTAATTTTCTTTAAAATGTTCTTTTTTAGCACTTGCACTTATTTACTGATCTTCGAAAGAGCTAGACAGTTACTTGCATTCTGGTTAGTTTTTTTTCATTCCATACTTAATTGTTCTTCTACATAATTGCTTGTTACTATTATAATTTTTAATTGAATTGCATAAACACATTATGACACAAAACACCCAATTTGACGCGCTCTTAGGTAATTACACGATCTTACAATAAAAAACATTTTTCAGCAGTTAGTTTTGTTCTCTTAGTACTTTTTTGACTAGCAAATTTAAGGATTTTTTTCATAAAAAAAATTAATTTTTTCTTGCTAAAACATCAACAAATAAAACACAAAGATATCACTACAATTTTATTAGTAAAACAAAAATTTAATTAGAGATTAATTCCTTTAATTGTCGGAAAAGTATAACTTAATTGTTGTCAGGCTACAAATTTAAATTATTAAGCAGACTCTTAAGACATCGGGAGGGTTTGAATAAAATTATTAAAGTTCTATAGATCATTTTAATAGAATGAAAAATAGTGTCTAGAGATATTTGAATGCTGTGAATAAACTTATATTATAAAATATTATTTGATTTGCAAACGTATTACGTATTCTTTTTGAAAAAAAATAGTATAAAAATTAAGAATTTGAATTTGAAATTACATAACATATTGTATAATTAATTACTTCAACTTTTTAAAAGAAACTTTTTGTGTCCATGTTAAATTTGCAAGTTCAACATTACTATTGGAAAGGGACAGACCTCTCTGCAAAGCATTTTGAAAAAATACATTTCCAAACATATCTTAAACGGATGGAAATCACATGGAGAAGAAAATTTATTTGGATAATTGTTGTGAAGAATTATTTTGTGCTTTAGATGCAAATCAACTATTCTAATATTTAATTCAAATATATGATTCAACTTTTTATTCCATTCCCTTTACCAAAGCAAATCACTCATTCAATCTAAAGACATGCATTTCTTTTTAACTTAAAAATTCATTGAATTCTAGTTCATGCATCACACAGACGTTCCCAAATTCACTCAATTTTAATTCACATAACGCAAATCATCTTAAGGTTCACCTTATTTTAATTTACACGTCACACTAACCACCTCAAATTATGTTTATGTGATTGCAGTAGTTAAAAAGTTCTATAACTTAAAAAAGTTATTCCACTGTTTCTTCAATGCCTAAGAAATGTTTCTTCGTTTCTTCTCGTACCTATTTATTCAAAATTATTCTAGTGTTTGCTTCTCCAAAGTAATGCGTTAGAGGCTTTCACGGTTTGACCTCAGATAGGTTTTCCCTGTATGGAATGACATGTTAGGTTATTATGAAATATAACTTATAATCTATGGTTCAAGTGATTCAACGTCTATCTTTCAGATTAACCTGGCAAAGCTCAAAACCATATTGTATGGTTTTGGAGTTTCACTTAAAGAGAGGGATATCAGAGAAAGTTTTAGGGGTTGGGTGCCTACCCTGCTTGGTTATGATGCAATTGGGAGCCTAACAAAGTACAATAGGCTGATTCACCTTGCAGCATCAGTGATTTCTTCTGCTGCGCTTTGCTCCTTTGAGGTCTCCCATGATATTTTGAGTTTGTAACAACTGAAGTTGCTCTTGGGTAAGCTTACTTCATTTCACTTGTTTTAATTAATTTTCTTAAGTGAAGGAAAATATCTACGTTGTTTTATTTACTTACTTATCGTCAATTAATTACTGCAGATTATATAAGGGTCTTGTCCCTCTATGAGGACGTCATATTTCATGTCGTCAAAGATTGTCAAGTTGTCAAAAAAGCAGTGAGAAGGCAGATGACGAGAAAAAAATACTAAGGAGGTGGAATTAGTTGAAGATGACATGACAATTAAAACAAAGCCAGATTTGGTCAAGGAGGTTATTATATCGTCTATGATTTAGTTAAATAAACTCAATCTTAATAAATATTTGATCTATCTTTGTAAAACGGTCATGAAGAAGAACCGCAATAAATAGCTCCCCTTGTATCAGAAAAAAGACAATTGGATGAATACAAGCTTTCACTTTACAATTCGAATCTCTTAGTCTTTTTACCCGAAATATTAACACTCTTATAATTCAGATTAAGTAGAGGGAAAATCCCTTTACATCAATCTTTAACACCAAAGTGTTTAAGGAGTCAAATGAAGATGGTGAGACAAGGTAGGTACACATACTCAATTTCAATCATCCGTGTTTTACATATGAATGTGATTGCAATTTCAAAAGAGATTCAATAAG
Organism: Datisca glomerata; assembly: GCA_003255025.1. Classification (NCBI taxonomy): domain Eukaryota; kingdom Viridiplantae; phylum Streptophyta; class Magnoliopsida; order Cucurbitales; family Datiscaceae; genus Datisca; species Datisca glomerata. Next base: position 204,251 of record QANY01013229.1, on the reverse strand, counting down.
GAAAGGAACAAATAAAGTTGATCACGGGAAAAGAGATGTAACCATGATATAGCGGTTTGATTACATGCGTGGGTCAATAAACAATAGATGTAGCCTGAGAACATGGAAATTGAGAACTCGAGGGTAACAGACGAGCACTTTGAGTCACTCAGAATAAGGTGGCAAAATACTTTTGAAAGCAAGAATCCAAGAAGAATTCTAAAACTCTATTGAAGTTGAAATCCTTAAAATGAGGGGGAAAGTCTCTATTTATAGAGAGCTTCAAGGTCGGGGCTACTTCTAGCAATCCTTTGATTAGTTGGTAGTAGACCCTTTGTAACGACACATCAACAAGCTCGTTGAAATGACAACATCCGGTTACTGCTCATTATAGTCTTAGCCACGTGTGCTAAGGAATATTTTAATGGACACTACCTATAACGTTGATATGTGTAATCATAATGATCATGAATCTGGAGAAGATGCTTGGAACACGCCACATCGATAAGATCCATAGGCAACAATCTTTCGGGGTTCCCCTAGAGGGTAACCTAATAATTAGGTTTCTTCTCAAAGTGGGAAGATGACGCATCCACAACATTAAGAGTGGTTGTATTGACGAAGATATGTCAATTCCATTCTCTAGAATGTTCTTAGAATGATGAGAACTAAGAAGCAAACCAAAAAGAGCCAATTACTCATTCTAAATAGGTCAATTACAAAGGCTAGATCTCAGAAATTCAAAGAAAACTTATATGGGCCAATCAAGGAGTTTTAGGATGTTCTGAAAAATTACATGCATAGATGAGTCAAAATGATAATAAAGGTTTTGTCCATGTCAACAAAGTTATTTTAGGGGTTAAATTAGCAATTAGATTAAATTTAGGTGTCTTCTAATATTTCAAATGTAATTTTAGTTTTTAAGAGTTTTTAAAGTTTATCTTAATTAGTAATTATACTAAAATTAGATGTCTTTTAATATTATGTGATGCAACAAACTTCTACATAAAGAGGGTTTCTTTTGTAAAAGGCAGATATTATTGATAAAAAAATTTAGAGAAATTCTCTCTAGTTCTTTTTTTAATTATTTAAACTTATCAGATTTTTATCTGTGACGTTTACCCCGACTTATCAATTCGTTCATCCATCTCGGATTGTGACGTCTTCGACATACCTCGACTTATCAATCCGTTCTTCCATCCCGGATTGTGGGATCTTCGAATAGTTTTGGTTCTCTTCAACAAGTTTGAAGTGGGTCAAGCTTTTATCCTTCTAGGTTTGAAATTGATCCTAGGGTTCTTGAACCAACATCATTATTGGGTTCTTAGGGCAGGTCGCCTAGTGGGTTCGTATAATTTGGTATTAGAGCTTTGGCTCGTCAAATCAGGTTATCGTTTCTATCCTTCGGTTCATGATTCTTATTAATCATTCTTGAGCCAATTGTCCACTATTTTGTTGTTGGGTTTCAAGACAGGTTGTTTGAGATTCACATCATTTGGTATCGGGTTGCTCTTTGATTTCTAGAAATTGCGGTTCTTAAAACTATCATAATTTTTTATCCAGGATTCGAAACAACTATTATTGCATATAAGAAGAACGGATTTTCGAGTCCTACAATCCATATTTGAACTTCAAAGTCCAATTCCGTCGTTTTCATCTAGTTTTGAGGTCATTATGTTTTTACGCATCGTATTACCTAAAAATCTGAATTTGCATTGTTTTAGCTATCATCTTATCATATTATCATCTTATCCTCTTATCATATCTTATCAATATCTTATCTCTATCTTTTAAATTATGTTATCCATATTTTTTTATCTTATCACTTTCTATTATTCATATCCTCATCTTTAATTTAAATTTGAATTTAAATTCAAATTCAATTTCATTTTCAATTTGAACTCTAATTCATCGTTATCCTTATCCTTATTCTCATATCTTATCTTATCATATCTTATCTTCTGTAAAAAAAAAGAAAAAAAAAAGAAGAAGAATTCTGAAGTGGCAACAAAGTTATTTTGAGTGCTAAGACATGATATATGAAAGATTTCCAGCTAAGCCACATCCTAAGGGAGACGGTCCATTTCAAGTGAAGATTCGAGGATGAATCCTTTTGAGGAGTGGGGGAATGATGAGAACCAAGAAGGAAACCAAAAGGAGCCAATTACTCATTCCAAATGGGTCAATTACAAGGGCTAGAACTCAGAAATTCAAAGAAAACTTATAGGGGCCAATCAAGGAGTTTTGGGTTGTTCTAAAAATTACATGCAAAGATGAGTCCAAATGATAATAAAGGTTTTGTCCATGTCAACAAAGTTATTTTAGAGGTTAAATTAGCAATTAGATTAAAATTATGTGTCTTATAATATTTTAATTGTAATTTCAGTTTTTTAAGAGTTTTTAAGGTTTATCTTAGTTATACTAAAATTAGATGTCTTTTAATAATATATGCTGCAACAAACCTCTATATAGATAGGGTTTATCTTTTGTAAAAGGCAGATATTATTGATAATAAAATTTAAAAAAATTCTCTCTAGTTCTTTTTGAACTATTTGAACTTATCAGATTTTTATCTATGACGTTCACCCCGACTTATCAATACGTTCATCCATCCCGGATTGTGGCGTCTTCGACATACCCCGACTTATCTATTCATTCTTCCATACTAGACTGTGGCATCTTCAAATAGTTTTGGTTCTCTCTAACAAGTTTGAATTGGGTCAAGCTTTTATCTTTCTTGGTCTGAAATCGATCTTAGGGTTCTTGAACCAACACTATTACCGGGTACCTAGGGCAAGTCGCCTAGTGGGTTCGTATTAAGGGACCTACTCAAGCCTTTGTCACTTGACAAATACATCAATGAGTACAATTCAAGATACAATCAAATATGACCTAACATACGATCACGTAAATTGGCTACCAACGTGGGTCACGCAGGCATGCAAGAACATCAATCATGATACTTGGCAATAGTTCATAGGAGCATTCGTGTGTCATCGTAGTAATTAAACATAGTACCGTTTAATCAACATGTAAATTTATCCCCTTATATAAGTTTGATGTGAAACACATAACTTGTACATAAAAATTCTGGTGTGTAGTCTTTGAGTGTTATAATTCCGTTGTGAGGCTTGATCTGGTGATTTTTTTCCAATTTAGAAGCCCCATTTGTAACTTGTAACTTTCTGGGCAATGAATGAATATTTTGTAATTTTGAATGCTTGTTGTAATCGAGCCCTCGTTCTCGTGTAGGTGCATTATTCCTGAAAAGTTTTGTTCGCACTCTTTGAGTTTGAATGTCTTACACCGACAGACAACATAATAGAGCCCCTAGATTGTGAGATGTAAAATTGTGATGGTGTGTTACTCCAATGAATCAATCATGTAGAATCAACCTCGTTATTATAACACCCAATAAGAAATGCAAGGACTAGCTAGCGTGGCTACGACGGGCCTCTCTCATGGAAGAATTTGATCATGGTGACCTTTACTAAAGAATGGCTCGCAAAGTATATACACTAGTAGCATACAACCTTATACTAGATGTTAAAACAAATAAAATATACATGATAACAAATGTATCAGGCGCATGCTCGCGATGTATTTTCGAATGCCCATGTATCATGATGGTAAATAGAGCTAAGTAGACATGTGCTATGACCATCATGCTGGTATAACAGATAAAGCTCAATCGATATGTTCATATTCAAAATTAATAGATGTAACTTATCAGAGTCATTAGTGAAAATCCCATCACCTTTTAACATACATGCCCTAAAGAGACTGGCCAAGGAAGAAAAAACACCAAGGAGACAAGGAAGGGCTCAACAGTAAATACGTACGCTATGCGTGTTGGATAAGGTTTTAGATTTTAAAGAAAATTAATGAATCATGATTAATTCATGGACGGAATATCATAAATTTTTATGCAAATATTTAATCGAATTAAACACAAAACCAACCAATAAACATGCATAATTATATAAACGTATCGAGAAAAGATAAAAACTATTTATACATTTTCTTCTAATGGAGAAATTCTGATTTGGCGGGATCCAATTTCTATCTCGCATTCCTCGTTCCTGAGATTGACAGAGCTTGTAATTTGATCTTCGCACCGAGAACTACTCGTAAGAATCAGAAGTATATCTCTCAAAGATATTAGCAGAAATTAAGTGTGGGCTCTCAAAACAACTGTGGAAGAGAAGAAAATTTTCTCTTCCCCTATAGGTTTTTGGCGGCAACAGTAAGGAGAGTGAGAAAAACATTTTTTACTCTGATTGATCCACTTAGGGATGCAACCTTAATGCAATTCCTTTTATATTTAATTATAGAATTTAACCATATACCCCTATATATAAAAATTGAAATCCTCCTCTCCATATACACTTATATGTGATTTTCACTTCTTCTCCTAGAGCCAAAATTATGTCCAAATTCATCTGATTAAACTGATGAATTAAATTGATCTCTATCAATTAATTAATTTTTTTATTTAATAATTATCTAATAATTAAAAAATAATAAAATAATTAATTTGAACATTAATTTTGGTCTACACTAATATAATGATGAGGACACCCATCTCGTATGGGCTTGAGAAGTATACATTGGTCTAAAACACATATTTGGTCTAACTAACGTTGTTTCTTATTCATATCCTTATAAGCTACTCCTGAGACTGAATGGACCCACATGAACAAAGATATGTGATTCAAGTACTCAGCTAATCTATTTCCATAAATTCATGACTTAATTATTCCCGACATCGTACGACTCCACTATGGGTCAGATGCCGAATAAACTCTTGATTCATGCGTGCTACATTTTCTGTTGGTGCAAATAAACATTTATATTTCACGGTCCACAATATATTTTATGATATTACCCTTCGTGAATATTGGTAACAAGAGTGAGATGTAAAATTATCATTTTACTCATCTAGTCATTATTTCTTTAATTCATTTATTGACTGTGAAAGATATAATTGTGAAATGTCTCATACAGTTTACCATGCCTTATTCAATGACTCATTTCATTGGATACCGGGCCTGGTTTATTTATTCACACACCCATCGATGAAGCATAATGTGATATTGTTGCTTTTGTAATCTTATCACAAATTTCATATTTGTGAATCACGCAACTCCATCATAGTTTAATCACAGTCCCAACAGCCGAGGTATTGTTTGACAATTCGAACTCACTCATTTGGAGAATCAAGGATCGCGAGTAACTAGCTCAAGTTCTCTATCCACCTCAAGATTAAGATAATTATGAAAATACTCATTAGTTGTAGCAATTAGATTTAGAGTTGGTTAAACAGTTTTGTTCTAAACTACTTGGTTATTGGTCTATTCAACATGTTTCATAACATGTCTATTCAATATGTTCCACAATCGTTAGAGTCTCCACTCCAATGCCCCGAGACTAGTATCATTTGATTCAACCTAATAGTCATAATTGGATTCATCAAATCTATCCTAAGATTGTGAATAACATTCTGAACTATATCAGAATAGTTTGTCTGGAAGGCTGCCCGGTTTTTACTCTTCTTACGTAAGTTACAAATACACTTTAAGTAAATGAAACTTTCATATATTCATAAAAATCAATAATACATAAATACTAAGAAGTAACTGTTTACTCATAAATACTTATTCCACCCTACTCTGTGAACATATTTCTAACAATGAGCATACACCATAATACTTGATAGGGGACATGAGCTTTTAGATATGTCGTTGGTAACATAAGATATATATGATAACACATGTAACAAGTGCATGCATGCAATATATTTTTGAATATGCATGTGCCATGATGATATATAGAATCAAATACATGTACTCCATGATCAATCATCTGCATGTGAATGGTAATCTTGAACAATGTGTTTATAGCCTGAACTAGCTGCAATAGAATCATATGCAGTGGAGTCATTTGGAGCTTACTGTATAAGTATGCATGGATGCATGTTTAATGATGATAATCCTAGTGACAAACCTTATTAGATTCATAGATATACACAATAGTATAGGTTTGACTTCAAAAGTAAAAAAGCACAAATTTGTGAGAGATTCGTTGTTGATATTGCTAAGATAGCACATACGCGCGAGCACCTAAGGCGCTTATCATGGGCACACTTAGATGTAAGAAGTACACTTTGCAATGTTTTACATCCAATCCTAAGTTACCCTTAGTGGTAATCTTATTGTTACCTCAAGTGCACTTAGAGATTTTTTATGTCCAATCTTATATCATTCTTCGTGATAATTTTGTCGTTTCCTCGTGTGCACACTTAGTATGATATTGCGTTGAGTCCTATGTCACCCCTCGTGGTAATATTGTTGTCCAATTGGGCACTTAGTGATGTTTCGTGTCCATTCCTAAGTCACATTTCATTGTTATTTTACTGTTACATTGGTTGATTCAGCGCCCAGTCATAAGATATCTGCAATAGGTACACTTAGCAGTAACCTATTAACCCACTTTTAATGGTGATTTTGTCATCATCAAGGCAGAATTTGAGGTAAAACAATCTGCTTGAGGTAGAAAGCATGATAATTTGATCATTACCACGGGTGTACAGAACTATCGTGAAAGCCCATTGAGGCACCAAACATGGTGTACATCAAAGGATTGCCCCTAAGTGTCATCACATGCACACTTAAAGGTGGCTAAAAGTCCTCTTTGACAATATTCATTTTCATGAACCAAGTAAAATGGAAGCCCATGTAACAACGATTCCTTTTTGTAAACCAAGAAAGTCCACAAGAATGGTCTCAAAGTGTGAGAGGAGGCAGCGCTTGTTCTCGTCATGAAGTATGGAGTCAAATGCTTTAACGTAATATTTATGTTGAAGTGCGTGAATCCTATATTTTATTCTGATTAGTGGGCTAATAAATAGCCAAGATATGGGAGGCTTCTTAGATGGAACCTATCCAAAACTATAGGAGTTCATCAATAAGACATCTGCAGCAACTGAAAGGTCTCCAACTCGAAATGAGTATGTGATGGATCCTGAATATATTTTAAGGAGAAACTCAGATCGGCTTCTCCGGGATTGAATCGTTGGAACTCTTTCAGAGAAAGTTGTGGGCTTAGAAACATATGCCAAACTGTGGACTGCGCTTTCAGAACATTTTGCTCGGAACACCAGAGACAGAGAGTTTTATCCCACGCCGAAGATGCACCTACATAACAAGAAGATTTCAAGACCATCAATGACTACATCAGAGGCTTCAAAGAAATTTGTGATGAACTTGAAGAAATAAGTAGGCCATAGGAAGATCAATAAAAAGTTTTGTCCTCTCAAAGGTTTAGGTAGCAACTATGAATCATTTGTTACTTCTATGATCAAACCTCCAATTCCTTCATACAATACTACTGTTCAATTACTTCAAACCATGAGAATATGAAATCTCTACATAACCCAAATACACAGGCACTAGCGAAGTAACTTTAAAATGTTACTAATAATTGGATATTAAAAAAATACTTCTTTTGTCATGTAAAAGAATTTTTTCCCTAACACACGAGAAAAGTTTATAGACTAATGAGAGAAGAGAGAAAAGCTGTGACATGAGTAATTTTCACTAGTTTGTATTGAATTGTTTAAATTTACAATCGACTTTTATTTATAGGCCACTCCCAAATCTGGTAGATCTCATCATATCTTTACAAAAATGGAATTATCTTTTTAGATGTGAAATTTCAACTATATTCAGGGAATAACAAGAATATTACATATGATCACGTATCTTCAACTTTAACTACATGGCCAGATTTGGCCGTTTGATTAGATCTGCAGCTCTAATTTTAGCTCATCCCGTTCTGCCAGCATGGTGTTCATTCTTATTGGCTCTTCTTTTGTTGACGTGGAGGAATACTGAAATTATTTCTGTTCATTTGCTCTTATTGCACTTAATGAAGTCTTCGTTTAACTGTAATGATGTGATTTCCTTATTTGAACACTAGGCTCGTCCACACTGCTACTTTCTAGAATAGCCTTTTTACAACCAATTTTTTGACAACATCCTTCTCTTTCTTCTTTTATTTATTGGGACCTACAATAATAATAATGACACGTAAAAGTAACAATAATATATGCAAAAGTGATAATTATTTTACCGAGATGGGTGCACGTTTGACGGTCGCACAAATACTTTTAATTTTCTTTTTTGTTATTTTGTCTTCCCATCGTCACCAGTCATATGTTCTGGTGATTCGTATTCTCGTTCTCGCTTCGTGTTCTGTTCGTCGCTTTGTATTTCGGTACTCAATTTATTTCCCTTCATATTCATGTACTCAATTCATTTCTTTCGTCATTTTATATTCCGGTACTTATGGGTAATTATTATTATTATTTTTGCAGGACACGCTATTCTCCCTTTCCAGCTGTTAGTCTCTTAACGGTCGTTGGCCACAACGGTTCATTTCCCTACAGTCCTTCTATCAGTCGAGTACATGTTAGTTGTCCTTTCATCTTCTTCAACCCATTTCTAAAACTTTTTTACGCTCGTTGTCTATATAAACTTCTTTTTATCGTTTTCTTCACACACCTTTCTCCTCCATCCTTCATAAGTTCTTTGGTCCTTCTACATTTCTTCTTCTTTTCTTTCAACGATTTTGGTAGCCATGAGTCTCGGCAGAGTTGAAACCTTCGGTCCCTTTGGTTAGGACTTCGACTAAGCTCAGGGAGTTTTTGACCATTTTTCACGATGCTTTCCCTTCTGATGTTGTAGTTGGTTTAGGAGAAAGTGGCATCCAGGTTACCCCTGTAGACCTCCCTACCAAATCACCCTAAGCCCTATGTATATAGCTTTGGGTCTTAAACTTCATTTTTCTCCTTTTTTTTCAAGAGTTCTTTCATTTTTACCGTCTTACCCCGTCTCAATTTACTCCTAGCACTTATAGGGTTCTTCTTGGCTTTGAGGCCTTGAATAGGAGATATGGCCTAGATTTGGGAGTTGATGAACTTAGATGTTGTTACATTATCAAGCATAGGGGTGAGACATACTACCTTTCTCCATGGGCTTCGGAGAAGAGAGGGCCAATGGTAACAAAAATCCCGAAGGGTGACAAAGGCTGGGAGAGGGATGTTCTTGTGATTGGTGGGAATTGGGACGCTGATGGCCGCTGAATAATTCTCAAGAACTGGAAAATTTTCAGTAAGTAGCCGGAGCTACATTTCCCATTTTCATTTGTCTTTATATGTATTTATGTTTGTTTTTTAGACTTTTCCTTTACTTCCTGACTGATTCTTTCTTTTTTGTAGATGAGCTAAAGAATAAGAAACTGTACATAACGTGGGATACTACTAAAATGCTGACTTTAGCTTTCTGTTATCGGCACAGGAAGTGGCCTGAGCTTCTAGACCCCCGAGGTGACATAACTCTCGCCCCTTCTCCCTTAAGTCTGGTCGCTTCACTTCCAGTTCTGGCTTCATCATCATATTTTCTCTTATAGTCTCTTCTTCAGTTATGTCTCTCATATCTACCCCGTCATCATCTTCCCATCCTCTGAGGGTTTTCGTGCTTCTTCCAATCCTCGCGGTTCTAATTCTAGTTCTTTGGGATTTGTAGAAGAGATTACTTTGATCCAAAGAGTAGAAGAGAACCTTAGAATGTCAAAACGTCTTCGTAGTATGGTGGGCGAGGTTGGAAGATGAGCCCGTCTGAGAACAGATGAGACCAGCTCTTCAAGAGATCCTCCTGTTTAGGATGTCTCTTCTACCCAAGGTGAGAATTCGACTCTCCTATTCTGCACCTCTTCCTCCTTCTTCAACTCCCGTACCTGTTCAGCCGACTGCCAGGCAGGAGCCAGCCTCTGGATCTCAGGGGGCAATTGAAGGTCGTGCTCCTTGGCGGTATAGGAAATTTGCTGATATCCCAGCAACAGTCTTTTTCTTGGATGATGCCCAGTCTACTCATGTTTTTTCCCGGGGAATCAATTCTGATGCTGATTTAGTCAGGACTCACAACACGGGATTGGTGTCCTCATTTCTTCTCTTAGCCATGACTTGATTAGAGTACAGTTCCTTCTTCCTTCTCTTTTCTTTTCCTGGTGTATTACTTCATTTCATACTTATTGTTTACTTCATTTCATACTTATTGTTTTCGTGTTTCTTTCCAGGCCATAATCCATCGTAATGCTCTTCAACAGCACTACATTGCCCGAGACCAAGCCTTGCAAAAGCTTCGTAGGGACATTGCTCAATGTACAGGCGTCATCGAAGATCTTCGTGGTGAAATTCACCGACTGAAAGGGTCATAGGTTGAGTTACGTGGAACTGTGGATAAACAGGCTATAGAGGCTGATGCAGCCAAGGCAGAGATCTTGAAGTTGTCAGAGTCTTTGAAAGCTACAAAAGAGGCTCTGAAGGCTGCTCAAGAATCCTTGGTTGCTAGTGAAGTGGCCAAAACTCAAGCCTGGGAGCAGAAGGTAAAGGAGGTTAAAGAGGAATACCATGCCATTTTTTACGAGGTTGAGCAGATAGTCTACAACGTCGACTATAGGGATGGCTCAATGAATGCCCATCCAAGGAAACCTTTTTGTGACATCCCTTCTGATGCACGAAGTGAGGCCACTACCTTTACAGGATACATTAAGGCTAACCCTTCCAAGGTGGTTACTAATGAGACTCCCATTGTCAGAGACACTTATGCCCCCGCTGAGACTTCTATTAAGATCCTTCATGTTGATGATGATGATGCTACTCCTTGAATTTTCCGTTTTGGTTGTAATGTTTTCTCTTTTTCTGTATTGCATGTATTTTCCTTTTTCTTTTTAATGCAAAAAGTTTGTCTTTTGACTGTCTCCTTCTGCCTTATTTTCTTATTTTCTATGTGATCCAAAATAACAATTAGAATTTAACTTGGTGAATTTATTTAAAGGATTTACCTCGCGAAGTCCATTTGAAGGACTGCAGTGCCATATCACACCTGCAACTATGTGACCCGGAGCATACTACGATGGTGCCTCAAACATTACACATATGACGGCGCCTCCTATAACAACACCTAGAATGGTGCCTCCTTTAGCTCACCTACGACAACACCGGCATACATCAAGACGATGCGCCATGGCGCAACCTGCGATGATGCTTCCTATGACACCCTGGAATGACACCTCCCATGACACACAATAAGGTCATCACCTATTATGGCACGTGATGCATTCCCTTATCTTGATACACCCGCGATGTATGACGCACTTCCTCACACTAGTACACATATCATATTGAATCACTCTCTCACGCTAGTGCATCAATGGAGTGCACACACTCCTCACGCTCATGATACCCCCTCACATCGGTGGCTCGTAATAAAACGCTCATAAATCTACCTCAAGGTGGCATCTCCCTTGCGACGACAGCTTGCATCGACACATGGTACATAAACGTGACACCCAGGACAATCCTAGCATAGGAATAAGTGGTTTCCACTTTTCTCTGCTAAATTCTTTATGTTGGAGGAAATGAAGACTGTCCATAACTACATCGAGAAGTTCTATTTTCATCAATGTACCTATTTAATTATTTATCTCTTCCCCTGACCCATCACAAAAAAATGTTGCAAGGCATGCAAGAGCGAAGTGAACATGGGAAGTTTGAGTAGGCACGCATCATAATTTGATTATGTTCGGTGGGGACAATTTACATGCTTCAATCCTTGCCTCAATAATGCTAGGATGTTGCACACCATTGAAGGCATAATCTGGATGCTTCGTACAAGTCCAATGATTCATGTCTCGTGCTTGCAATGTGGGTGAAAACCTACAGGCTTTAGTCCACGCCTCCCATGGTGGGCTACAATACGCCATCAAGGTGCAATAGGGAAGTTTCATACAAGTCCAATGGCTTTGTATCGTACTTGCGTTGTGGGTAAAATTTACATGGGTGTATCCCGCGTCACCACCATGGGTTCTATTGCCAGAACTTCCTGTCATCGTGGATATATTTACTTATGACAAAGTGGGGCATAGTGATGTTAAATATGCTCATTTTATTATTCATGTTGACTACCATTGAGGCTTCTTAACTGCATGAGAAAACTTTTCAACTCACTACATAATCAATAAGACAAACCATGGAACCAACACAACTCAACGAGCATCACAAGCGTGTATTTTCCACAACATATAATTATTTTGAGTGAGCTTGAGAGAAACTAAATTCCCTATGTTTAAATTGGATGGCATAGGATATTGCATGGTTTTGTTGGAGTTTGTAGAGGAGGCCAGCTAATATGTTTCTAATTCTACTTGGTTAATACTTTCTACGATTGATTATGTTTTCTAAGATCTTATCTAAATGATCTAATCTTTCTTCTAATGTATGGATTTAAATCAAACGAAAATGCATGAAGAAAAAAAGAGACGCATAATTAGAAAAATTAATCCAATGTTAGATGAGCATGTTGAAAAATAAATTTCAGATAGAATTAGAAATTTGTGATGAGTGCATATATGATTGAATTGTACAATTCTCTAGTAGAAGGCGAAATGCTAGTGCCATAAAAAAATTTTGGGATATGAAGAAAAATGTTAATAAGCTAGGGATCACAGAGCTTAAGTAGCTCAAGAATTGAGAGAAGATGAATTTGTTGGAAAATATGATAATTAAATTGGTATAAATTAGTTTTTGAGGCACTGTTTTGAGGTTTGATTTTGGGTCAGACTCATATTTTGTTTTTGATGGGTTATTCAGATTTATGTTCTACTCTGTGATAACTTTTAAATTGTATACTCATATGGTCAGAAACTGTATTCGGGTGAACGAGAAATTGATGTTCAAAGTGTACCCATGTAATTAGAAAAATGTGACGAAGTGTAATCAAAATACACTTGTATACAAGCCGGTCTTTCAACTCTTGATTTTCTGTGAATATAATTTGACACCTCATTTTTTTCATTCCAACGCACCAACAAAGCTCAGTCATGTCTTATCTCTTGTTTCTTTGTTTCGTTTTCTAGTCTTCTTCTACCTAGTTCTCTGGAAATTTGGTTTCAGTGTCAAAAAGTTTTAGTTCTAATCAGTTTACTGGAGCAGTTTTCATGGCGCATGATAGACGCTCCTCCTGCCATTGTATCTTGGGAAACGAATATCTAACGATCTCGAGCACCAAGCGGTGGAAGCGGATCTGTTTTAAGGAGACTATACAATACAGAAGCCTTGGTTCGGTTCAAAGTGTCAGAAAATTCTCCATTTACTTATTTGGTATCGGTATAATTTAATTTATGATTTTCAGATATTGTGTGACATTAATTTATATGTACGGGTTGCGTACATTGTTAACAATCTAAAAACAGAGTTTTCATAAAAGATGTAAATACAGATTTGTAATTCTTCTGGGAAAAAAATTATATACGGAGCTTTTGTTGATTGAAATTAATCTGATAGAAATTGGTTCTGTAAAATCTGGGTTATTGCTCTAGTATTGAATTTTATTATGGAATTTTGGGCATAAATTCTGTTTCTCGGCCGAATTGTTTCTGGGTTTGCTGGGCTGTTTGATGATCTTCTTAAGTTACTAAATCTGCCATAAGGTGTCCTGAGCTTCCGTAAAAATCAGGTATAATGTATGCCGGGCTGTTTGCTGGTCTAAATTCTGTAATTTGTATGCTGATTTTCTGGACCATATTGTTGGCTAGCTAATATGCTGAAATTATAGTTTCAGCATATTAGTTTTAGTTAATTATATTTCTAGATATGTATTTACAGAATTTAATATTCTGTCTCAGTTCTTTGGAATTAATATATTTCGCGCCTGTGCTTATGCATATTAGTATTTCTATGCTTATGCATATTAGTATTTCTATGCTTATGCATATTAGTATTTCAGACCCTGAATTAATTCATATTTCGAATACAGTGTCTCATATTTCGGTTAAGTGTAATCTGACCCCTAAACCTTTGAATAATTATACTTTCCCATCAAACTCGTGATAATTGGAATTCTACCTCTAGTTTTTGCATATTTATGTTTCTGCCCTATATTTCTGTATATTAATTTGAAATTGTTCAACCAAATTTTGTATAATTATTTTTATGCACCTATATTTCTATAATTATGTAATTGCCTTGAAATTGTAGAAACAACTTTTGGCTAATTATTTATAATTTCATAAAAAAAAAATATTTCAAATATTGTGACTCTAACCAGTGCGAACCCAACTATGACATGAGTGACGAACCCAACTATGACTATCAATGTTGGCTACAGTTCTGATAAACCATATTGAGAAACATGAGAAATTCAATGGACTGGATTTCAAAATATGGCAACAAAGTTGTTCACTTGATCACCTTGAATCTTGCGAGATTTTTGGCTAAAAGTGCTCCCCAACTAAAAGAGGATGAGAATGACATACAAGTGGTCAATGTGGTTGACACTTGGATGCATTCGGACATCTTTGTTCAAGAACTATGTTATGAACAATTTGACCGATTTATTGTATAATGTGTATAGTTCAATGAAAATGGCTAAGAAACTTTGGGAGTCTGTAGATCAGAAGTATGGGAATGAGGACACCAGAGCAAAAAAAAACTCTCTTGGGCTGGCTCCTCGAGTGTAAAATCCAAGTGATCTTAAATGACATTCACACCAAGAGGATGATCTTGAACGAGTCCTTCCAAGTGGTTGCTATCATTGAGAAGTTGTTGTGCAAAACTAATACTCAATCGTCTGAAAAATCGACTTAGTCATGGGATCATAAAGCTTGTACCCCTTAGATCTTTCAGAGTATCCAATAAAATCGCAACTCACATTCCTTAAGTTCAGTTTCTTTTCATTAAGCCTATAAGGCTTTACCTTACCTGGACATCCTCAAACATGCAAATGCTTTAAATTAGGTTTCTTATCCGTTCAAAGCTCATATAGGGTTGTGGCAGCGTTTTAGTTAGAACTATGTTAAGGATATATGTACAGCCTTAAGCGTTTAACCTCAGAGTGATTCTAGTAAGGTAGAATGACTAATCATACTCATCACCATGTCCTTAAGCATTTTGTTTCGTCTTTCAGCAACATCATTCATAGTAGACAAACCTTGCATAGTGTATTATGAGACGATGCCGCATTCCTCTAGAAATTTAGCAAACGGTCATCGACGTTGTCCATTTGAACCATCATATTTACCATAGTACTCACCACCACGGTCAGGTCTGATGTTTTTTTATCCTTTTGTTGAGTTGATTCTCAACTTCAGCCTTAAAATTTTTTAACAAATCTAATGACTATGACTTTTCATGAATGAGATATATGTACCAATATCTAAAAAAATCGTCTATGATTGTTATAAACTATTGTTTACCATTTCAAGCAACTGAAGGGAAAAACCCATAAATAGTTGTATGTATAAGTTCTACGACGTCCTAAGTCTTATTGGCTTTAAATTTCCTTTTATCGGCTTGTTTACCCTCTAAACAATTAACACAAATATCAAAGCTTATGAAATCTAAGGGACCAAGAAGTTTGTGTGACACAAATCTATCTATTCTCCACACAAGACTTCTGAATTCTTACATGTTAATTTTCTTTTAGTACCTTGTGTACTTAATTACAGTGATTCATTAAATAAAGATTATCGTAACCTAATAAAAAACTCAAACCAACCGAAATTGAATCATGAGACAAACCAAATTTTAAGTCACCAAAAGAACAAACATAACCAACTTTGTCCAAAACATAAACATAAATCAAATTTCGTCCAAAAGACGGTACAATAAAAGTTTTATCAAAATCCAAATAAAATCTAGTCTTTAACAATAATCTAAATTTCTCTATTGCTTCAACTTCACATGTCTTGCCATTGCCCACGTAGACTCATCTTTCAGCATCATTTGGCTTTCAGCAATTCAGGCAATCCTGCAATTATACACTAATGTGAGTTGTTGCACCATAATCCATCCACCACGTGTGTCGAGGAACCGAACTTAATTTAACCTTAGAACAAACCAAATTAAGAAACATATATTTTTTAGCACGCCCTTCAGCTCCACGAAAGTTGGTGCATTGCTTCTTCCTATGCCCTTCAGCTCCACGAAAGTAACAACCATTATCTTCCCAGATCAACCGATTTATATTGTTGTTTCTTGTGTGATGTTGTATTTGTAGCTTTCTTATCTTTCTTTATTTTCTTTCCCTTGCCTTTATCCTTAGAGATAGAGGCCAGGTAAGCACTCTCTATCTTATCATTATTCATCATTTTCTCTTCATGAACACAGTGTGAGATGAGCTCATTCAGAGACCAAGTCTCTCTCGGACAGTTATAGCTCACTTTAAACTAGCCAAATTATGCCGGAAGGGATATCAGAACCATGCACACGAGCAAGTCTTGAGAGAGCTCAAGCCTAAGTTCTTTTAACCTTGAAACAATATGAGACATTTTCATGGTGTACTCCCTGATATTGCATTTACCTTTATACCTTATTGAAATTAGATTTGTCAATAGCGTACCAATTTCTGGCTTTTCGTTCTTGACAAACCTCTTTTCAATATCCGCAAGGAAATCCTTAGTTGTAGTGATCTTTTCAAATATAGTGACGCTGAATGCTTCTGGAATGGTCTTCGTCATGATCAACATACACATACAATTTGGTTTCTCCACTTTTTCATATCCCTCTTTTCATCAAAGGCACTCTTATCCATAAAAGGTGAAGAAGAATCACTCCTTAACGTAAGGTCGAGATCCATGACTCCAAGAACTATCAAGAGATTATATTTTCAAGACTTGAAGTTTGAGCCATTTAGAACTGGAATTGAATTGTTGTTGGTCGTGATACTAGCATGAGTTATCGCTGAACAGAGAACAAAAAACAAATAAGCTCACATAAGTCCCAAAAAAATATAATAAATCCAAACAAAAGCAAAACACATCTCAAGACACGGAGCACTCCATTAATAATTCGACTTTGGCCAAAATATTAACTTGTAAGTGATATCTTAGTGCAGTAATCAAACACTGATGATAGAGAACATATCGAACAAAAAACCTTCCTTTGGGCCGATTTATTATTCATATGTAAAATCGAATAATCATGATGTATTTATTACCACAGAAGCACATGTAATTCTATCAAATATTTACCTTCTTTTGGACCGGTACATATTCACATAAGATACACACACATAACCTTTTATATTTTAAGATGAAATTAATTTTCACAAGAGATATCACTTTGACAACATGTTGCTTCAATTAATTCATCTCAAAATATATATAACATAATAATGTTTGATTTTAAAATTATATCGTAATTAATACTTAAATTAATTGATACACAATTAATTTTATGAGCTCTTTTAAAAATTTGAAATTAGTGTAATTAACAATCCGTAAAATCAAATTAATTTAACAATTAAAATAACTTTTTAATTTTTTTATATTAAAAATAGCTGTGAAACCATAGGGTTTTCACCCTTAGTCCTTATCGGCGTGGCCAGACTACCATGTCAGTCTCCTGCCACTGTCGTCATCAATATCGTTGGCTGGCAGTCTGAATTTGATAAAAAAAATATAACGAAAAATCATATTGTTCTCAAATCTAATAATTTATCAAACAATTATCAAATTCATGGACTCCAAAAAATAAACATACAAACACGCATAATCGTGGATCTAAACTTAAAAATCGATTCTCAATGATTCAACATGAATAACTATGATACCCCTTGTTAAAGAAAACTCATTATCAGTATAAGTTGTATCTTAAAATTTCAAGAGCTCATGTTGAACACACCAAGAAGAAAATAACTAATTGAGCGGAAGTATACCTGAATCCATGACAATAGATTATAATTTAGAACCGAGCGATTGACATTCCAGATCTACACGATTCTCTATGAAAGAGTCTATTTTGATCAAGTATCTCAGTTTTCTTTTTAACGACGAGATATTAGATAGAATAGGATAGTTTTTCATTTATCATGTGATCTGCAGACCATAACCACTATGTAGATAACATCTATGTTATCTTTTAATATTTCTATTTCAACCCATCATAAAATAGAAAATATCATTAAGTCTCTACACATCAAAAGTCCACACCCTATCAGATAGCCCAAATTACCCAAACTTTAACCGATCACTTTTAATTGGGCTTAATCTTATTTGACAGTCTACAACACATAATTATTCACATATAAACTCAACGTTGGATTAAAGATCCAATAGAAACACACGAAAATATGCATATTAAACCTAAAAGCATCAGCTGAATGAATAAAGAAATATTGGCTCAAATTTAAATTTAAAGTCTCAATCGTGCTAGAGGTTTAATAGTGAATAAACACTAACCTTGGATTCGGAGAATTTTGAGAAACGACGGTATGGCGCTAAGACTCTACTTTGATTCCGCTGAAGGAAAGTAACTTAGGTATTCATGTAGAGGAATGAGGCCGATAAAGCCTTATACATATAGAGAGTTACAATCAATTTAAAGAAAAAGAGGAAAACAAAAGAGTGAAAAAATAGAGAGTGGGAGAATCAAGAAAGAGAGAAACAACAAGATAGAAAAGTAGAGAGAGAGAGAGAGGAGTGAAAGAGAGAATGGGAGTGGAGAAGGGAAGAAAAAACATTTAAACAGTGTCCTGGTTAAAAAAAATTTACCTTTAGATTATTAACAGTATGTTTAATGGTGTTAGTGTCCAGAAGTCGAATTGACTAATTCGTATATATTTAAGGGTATATTATGCTAAATTCATAATTTAATAGTATAAATTGTTGAACGCTAAAACTTTAGGGGTATGATTTGCATTTAATTCTTTCTATAATTACATAATTGCCTATAATTTGGAAATGTAGAAACAACTTTGACTAAGTTTTTGTTGTCAATTTCATAAATGAAAAATACTTCAAATATTGTGACTCCAACTCGTGTCACACCAATCTTGACATAAGTGGCAAACTCCATTGGGGCTACCCAACAGTGGCTACCGTGTCGGTTCCAATTTTGATGAATCACATCAAGAAACATGAGAAATTTAATAGTCCGAATTTTAAGAGGTAGCAACAAAAGATGATATTCTATCTGAGTGCGTTGAATCTTACGAGATTCTTGACTGAGTTTCAACTAAAAGAGGATGAGAATGACATCTGAACTGCCTCTCTGACGACAGTTCTACTATCAATTTAGATGATGGCGTTACATATATTTCTGCATCTGAGTCTGATTCTTCTGCCACATTTGAACAACTTGATCAACCTTACTGCAGCTTGAACTGCAATACCATAAGAATATGACACAAAGTATTATCTTAGGCAATCCTTTCCTCAATTCAATTATGCCTATTACCAGAATTGATACCTCTGGTATCTATACAGTTGTTGATACTGTTGACATTACTTTTGAATTCATCACCAAACCGTATATTAAGGAAGTAGATATCATCAGACATCTGATTGATAATAAAACAAATCCATAGCTAACCCGTAGTTAATCCTTTCCTCAATTTAATTATAGGCATGCATGGTCACACACACACATGTCTGACTTTAGCTCTGCATCTATACAATCCGTAGCTAATACAGTAACCTCCACATCTGAGGTAACCGAATTAATTGCATATCAAGATGTAGATTTGAGAGAGGGAATACTTTTCAGATTCTTCAGGATTATGTGGCTCATCCTGATTCATCATGTTCAACTGTCCTGAAGATGATTCAGGTATGGAGTTCTTATCAGGTGTCGAGATCTTTAGATTCTTGATCTTATCCATAATGTGGTCAATGCAATTGACACTTGGATTCATTATGACTTCTTTTTCTAGAACTATGCTATGAACAGTTTGACAGATTACATGTATAGTTCAAAGAAAAAGGCCAAGAAATTGTGGGAGTCTCTAGATCAGAAGTATAACACCGAGCATGGAGGAGCCAAAGAATTTATCGTGAGCCAGTTCACTGAGTATAATATCCAAGTGATCTTAAACAATATCCACACAGAGGGGATGATCTTGAGCAGGTCTTCCAAGTAGCTGCTATCAATAAGAAGTTGCCTCATGAATTGAAGAATTTCAAGAATTACCTTAGGCACAAGCGATGTGAAATAACACTGAAAATCTCACAGACTATGTTCATGGTTAAAACGAACATAACACTGAAACTAAATTGTATCAGGAAGGGTACATGTGTGTGTTATGTTATCATATACATAAACAGCGGAATAGTGAAAATACATCACGTCTACTGATCAACCAGTAAAGCAAATATACTTTCACGATGAAAGGTTCAAGAATACAACCTACCTATCCCATATAGATATTGACCCTTAAACTCTATCACAAGGTCATAAGTGACATTGAGTTGTAAGTTTTTTTATCTCCTCCCTGAATTTCATTTTCGTGAGAGATTGTTAGAAAAAATAAGAAATAACTAGTAATAAATTCTATTCTGAGGTACCATTTTGAGGCTCCATTTGAGTGAAATCACAAGATTAATTCTGAAATTTAATACATAATTGTTTTGAAATAAATTTTGATTTAAAATATGTCCCTAAGTTTATTTCAGAACTAAATTCTGTTTTTAGAAATTAACCCATGCGTGATTATAAATTAGCACCTCCTTTCTTCATCCTAACACACCAACAAAGCTCAATCGTCTTCTCTTTCTTTTCTTTTAATTTTCTAGTCTTGTCATACGTTGTTGTCTAGAAATATGGTTTCAGTATAATAAAGTTTAGGTTAATAATTTTTGTGTTGCACGATAGCACAACTCAAATTTATTTCCTCAGAGTTACCATACTTAGCCGAGCAAACTCAAATTTGCAAACAATAACACTAAATTACAAAATAGGTTCATTCATACATTTCCATTACTAACCCAATTAAACTCCTCTCTAATTGTTTTGCTAACAGTTACACATGGAAAATTTAAATTTTATAGGACAATTAAATTACAGATGGAAAATAGAGAAGATCAAGATAATCTAAGTGGGTATTCAAATAAAAAAAGTTTTGAAAATAATTTCTAAGACTTGGGCAAAGGTTCCCCTTTGATAAATGATTTGAAGAGCTGAAGAGCTGCTCTTGGCTTAAACAATGGTACTTCGTGACCTGCCCCTCTCACTGTTGCAAAAGTTAGACCTTCATATACTTCTGTCCACCCTCCAACCTTCATCACGATTCCACATTTTCATTATATTCTCATTTTATTTTTTCAAAAAAAAAAACTAAAGATAATAAAAAATAAAAACAGACGATTCTCCGTTTAATTTTTACGATGCTCAATAGTGACGTAATTACTAGTTCTCATTTAAAAATGGAAAATGTTATGTAACAAAACAATATTCAATATTACTATAGGTTGATAATATGGGTAAACTCATATTATATTACGCATAAAATACAACATTATGCTGCCACATTATAATTAGGCTGAATACTACAGTCCTATGTAGTTTATTAAGAGCAATGGACGTACATTTTTATTAATCAAAGAAAGATAACGGCCAAATATCTCCAATTAGTCTTTTCATATACACATGACTTGACTAAAAAGTTGATTCTTTATAGCACTCGTTAGGTATTGAAAGACTAAAGAGAAGAGCATGCAATATTTAAAAGATATTGGAAACATGCACAAGTTTTGGTAAGTTGTTTTTTTTAGAACTCGTGAAAACAAATTATTTATCCACCATGGTATTCAGTAACATTTCTACGCATTTCCCTCAATAAAAAAGACAATAAAAATCAATTTTATAATTTAAATTATAAAAATGATCAAAAACTTTTGTTTTAGTAAAAATGTCAAAAATAGCCTAAGTAAATAATGTATTTACAAAAGTTACATAGAAATAAATAAAAATTTTACACTATCCTGACCATTTAAAAAAATCGTTCATTTTCGTAATTTGAGCTGAAAAATTGATCATTTTTGTATTCTCTCTTTCTGAATGAACCATAGTATTCTAGAAGATTGAGACTGTTATTTATGAAAAAGAAAATAGATTGAATTAATTAAAAAGTAGAAAAAGTAAGAGAAAATAATACTGACCTGCTTTTTAACATACCAAGGGTACCATGGAACTTTGGTTTCTAATTTAAGTTGTGCTATGGAATACCTTGTAGCTGTTACAGGCACCACTGAGTCCACATCTCCACTAAACACACATACCATAGTTTCATATCATAATAGTTAAAAAACAGTCATTTACTTAGAAAATAAATTAACAGAAAAATAAAAAAATAAATTAGGCAAACCTGAAAACCCAAATTCTCAAACCAGCTGACATCATTTCCCTGTAAATCGGAAGAACTGATGCATCTGTGTCGTTCCAATTTCGGTTCAGAAGTTCACTGTACAACAATGTTAAAAAAAGAGATTTAATTAATTAATTAATTTTTGTAATCCAAAATATATAAAATATTTATAATTCAATTCCTTTAAATTAACTAAGGCAATTACAATTAAGATTAGCTCACCTGCAAGCAGTCCATTTATAAGGAATTTTGGTTATGTTGGCATGAAAAGCTCTCTGTACATCTGGTCTGTTATAATAAATTTCTGCATGTTTTTCCGTACATGGATCATATCCAGATAGTTGCCAGAAAATCTAATAATAACAAATAACACACAAATTAATGGTATGTTCAAGTCACAGCATCCATTCTAGTATTTAACAATGACAATGGTATGATATAATATTTGATATGCTACAATTTGTTAATCAAAACTATTTTGAAACTTCAAACAAAAAGAAAACAAAATTTGGACGTATTTTTAAATACTAATATATACGTAAATTATAATTTATAAGCAATTGAACAACCAATATGGATTTCTAAAAAAAATGAGGATGCGATAACATTTAAAAAACAAATAAATTATGAATTTAATTAAATTGTTTGTTATCAGACGATGACGGAACCATGTGACTCCATTGAAACATAACAATTTCAAGATTTTAAATAGATTTTTTTTTATTACTCTACTAAAATCTCTAAGCTCACTCGGTCACTCTTCCTCCCCAATTTCAATATTCAATTTAATTTTTCCCTATTTCCCTAGATTGTATAACGAGGAAGATTCACAACTTTCTTTTAATTCTAAATAAAGTCGTGTTAAGGTAAATCAAACTTTGAATCTTAGATTACGAATTCCAATAACTATTTTATATTATAAGACATACATAATATAAAATAGATCGTAAAATAAAATGACCCGTTGAAATTATTTTTTAGCTCGGCCCCTACTTATTATTGTGAAATGAGAGAAAATATCCATATAAATTTAAAGTAAAAAAGATATTAGTACAATTATGAGAGAACTACAAGAACGAACCAACTACATGGGTAAATTGTAAAAATGTCTGATTTTTTTATTTACTAGATTACACATGTGTAGAGGTATATAAAATATATTATTCTGTGTAATAATAATAAACAATTATTTACTTCAGCCATTTATGCAAGAAAAAAAGGTTTGTGACGGTTTTTGCGATTCGCGCTGAAAAATTTATTTTTTTTGTCATTTTTCATATAATTAAAGCAAAATAATACGTACCGGATGAGAGCGGTGGGGCAAACGGATACTTGTGCGTAGAGAACTACCATCGGATTTGTTACAAGGGGGTGCATATATGTTGTATTGATCAATGTTACCAAATTCTTGGTCCATGGCGTAGCTATACAAAGACTCGCATTGGTTGGACTCCTTTTGTCTACCAAAATCGCAGGTGTTGATGAGCTGATGGTATGTTTTGTCTGAGATCATCGCATGGCTCCACCAGTATGTTACTGTTCCTAAGTTGTCGTAGTAGTTGTCTGTTACTGCATTTCCTACCTGCCAATTTTTACATGTTTAATTATGTTTTTTTCAATGGCACGTAAATCAGATGGTTATCAAATAAGGATTGAATAGGTAAAGACGTAGTTCAATTTGTACCATCCAAATACATTTAGACATCCTGGATCAGATTTAAAAACAAATCAATTTCTTTTTATTTTTATTCTTTCAAAATGACGTTTACAGACAAAATATGATCTGATAAGATGTAAACAAACAGGCAAATCTATCTATCTTAAAGGGCAGAGAAGCCCAATTCATACATATGACATGCAAGCACTAAGTAAAAGAAATGGTAATTAACGAATGAAAAAAAAAAAAGGAAAGAAAATTACCATTATGCCCTTGAGATTAATGGGGTGCTTGGAATTTTTATTATAGGCCAAGATTTCTCTAGCAAGCTGCGGAACATAATGACCAGCATAGCTTTCTCCACTAAGGTAAACTTCTCTTTGTTTATAACGTGGGAATCGCTCCATCCATCTCACTAGGAACTCCAGTGAATCCTTTGCTGCATTATAATTATTTATTCAAATACCAATTACATAAATAATTTTAATAAGTCATGGCTGATAGCAATATGCAACAAAACGCATTAGAATTTAAAGAAGATAATTTATTCATTTTTGTTTAATGTTAATTTCATGAAATTTATGTGAAAAATAAGATGTTATATGAATCAATTATATATACTTTTAGATTTATTCTATACCGACTAAGTAATTGATCAAGTTTTATGTGATCAAGTGATGTGACAATCATTAATAAGTTAACTTGTCAAATTATTTTAATTAATCATAACACACCAACCTATAAATATTTGACATATCACTTGATCACTTAAAAAATTTGATCAATTATTTGTCAAATCATTTTAAAAAAAAACTTGATCGCCCTAGAATTATTTATACTTTAACATTTTAAGATCAGCATTATGTAACTAAACTCTAATTAATTAATCTCAAAATTTTATTAGGCACAAAATAAGTTTTTTAATTTTTTTTCTTTTTCCTTCTGAGATTTCTTTTGGAAAAGCTGATGTTTTTGTTAAGAAGAGGATACAACATGAAGTTTGAATCTATAATCTTGAGATAAAAAATATGAAGTATAATCATTTGATCTGAAATGTTTGATTTCTTGGAAAAGCTGATTAAATCAAAAGGAAATTAATCCAATTTGAGTCTAGAAATACCGTGACAAAGTTGTGATAAACGTGGACCAAAACATCAATCAATCAATCACTCATGTTCTATAAGTTATGGGTGGACTT
Source organism: Datisca glomerata (assembly GCA_003255025.1). NCBI lineage: Eukaryota > Viridiplantae > Streptophyta > Magnoliopsida > Cucurbitales > Datiscaceae > Datisca > Datisca glomerata. The sequence continues at coordinate 179,215 of QANY01013229.1, read as the reverse complement.
TAATTATGTTGGTAAAAGTTGTTCAATGGTTCAAATTTCCCCACCAATCATCGACATAATGTTATTTGGACCATATTAATTCACCATAATTCCTTCAACTAATGCTATCATAACCTATCCTTAATCATCACTTTTCCTAAGATAAGTGTTAAAAACGAAAAGTGGTCAAACAATGATGCAATATTATTCAGTGAGGGGGGATGTTGTGGGTCCTTACCTGTCCGTCGGTCGCCTGTTTCAAGCAAATCAGAGGAGCGATTGGTGTAAGAGAAGCCGACCCCCGCCGGAGTTTCTAAGAACAAGAGGTTGGCCACAGTGTTCCACGAGAACTTGTTGAGGTATAGACCTGAGGATGACTTGTTTATTCTAAATGGTCCTATCTCTTCGGATGCTCCATATGCCACGGAGGAGCAACCCGGCCCTTTTTTCACACACAAAACGATAGCAAAATTAGAGAAAACTCTATAGCTGTAGTTATTCTTTCAGAATCAGGCATGACTAATCCACAAAGTAATTAATTGCTCTACTAGTCTATTTTGAAATTTTTTTTAACATATTTTCGTAATTACACCAACCCCTTTTAATTTAATTTAATTATACAGATAGTCCTCTAATTTTAATAATTACATAAAACTAAATGTCAAAATGTCATTTCTTCGATTGATATTTTGGCGAAAAAACCTGTATTAACTTATTTGTAAGTTAATACGTAATAAATGATGTCAGTTTTTTGCTGTGGGAGTATAATGGCTGAGAGGATCAGATAAAGCCATAATAAATTATGTCAGTTCTTTGTTGCTTTCAAGCATGAACTCCTCCATATTACCAAACATGTTTTTAGAGAGAGAGGAGATATCATAATGTACGTGTGATTTAATGGCCGGAGATGTGTATTTCCTTGCATATCTTTGTAGCACACACCCATTGGTAGTTGGGTCATAATTTCTGGCCATTGTAAGGCCACTATCGTGGGAGAAAAAAAATTATTCATGGGTATTGATATTCTGTATAATCTACTAATACATGTATAAACTACAAGAGTTATTTGATTCAATATTTTTTAATTCTACGGAAAAGATTAAAAAAGATTTGTACGATTTATATGATCATGTTGCAAATGTACCACTAAAAGAAAGTAACTTGAGTGAAGTAAATTAGAGGCAATATAACAGTAAAATAAATCAATATTTTTTCTACTTTGAAGAATCATACTTGCAAATGGTAAATTTAGAATGTAAAAACAAGAGATTTCTATCGTACCATAACAATATTTATACTTATAGGCCGATCCAATGACTTAAAATACTATAGTATAGGTTCATATCCCAATAATAAAATAGAAGAACAAATATTAAATGTTGTAGGAGGTAGGAGGTAGGTGAGGGAGGGATGGGGGTAGGGATAGTGTTAAGTGGTACAATTAATTACCTCCATTGAGCCAAACAACCAAAGGCTTGGAAAAAGGAAGATGAACAGCTTCAGTGAGCCAATAGAAGAGAGCTCTACCAGCAACTTGGTTGACACTGACATAGCCTGAGAATTGTTGGAAGGAGACTTTTGGTTGACCAGGAAGTTCAATGATCCTATCAGCTTCTTCTTCAGTTGTGCTGTTAGTTGCACAAAATTGTAGGGAAAGGAAAAGCAACAAGACTATGGTTATAGACATCTGTCTTTTGCCCATCTTTATCATGGCCTCTCTTGTGAGGAAGAAGAAGAAGAAGCAACAAGAGGAAAGGAGCTAGGTTGTCTTTTTTTCTCCCTCGTGTGTGTGAGTGATGGGATGTATATGTTATGTTATTCAGCGTTGTTTAAATAGGAGAGAGAGTGTGTGTTTGTGTGTTATAAGCATAAAATGTCATTATCCATAAAATGTCATTATCCATAATAATAATGATTTGGGCACCGTTAAGCTTTGACATAATAACTTTAATGAATTTGCTTGAATAGAAACTCTATAAATATCTGGAGTTTAAAGTACATAGTGTTAAAAAATAAAATAATCCAATATGTAACATAAAAAAAAAAACTCTCCTATGAAAAATGACAAATAAACTTATTCCCTTAAAATATGTCAGTTAAGGTGTAAAAAGATAAGATCATCTTTATAATTAATATATCTGATCCAATCAGATTTTTAACCTAAATCATAAACTGACCCAATATTATTCAGTTTAAATGTGTTCGAGTTCGAATGTTAAAATATTGATTTTAATATTTTTAGAATTGAGAAAAAATTAGGAGTAATTTTGATATTAAATGTTATTTAAACATGTGTTAGTTTGAAATTTAATGATTTTGAGTTTTTTTATCAAAGAAACCTAACATGAAGAGATGCATGAATCATTTTTTCAAACTAGAGGAGTTCCGTGTCATTTAAACAAATTACAAAGGATGAGATGAATCTCATGTGTTGATGTGCTCTATAAAATTATTTTTTAATTCATGTGAAGAACTGTAAACTCTTTATCAAGAAGAGATAAGATAACTTACACAAATAGTTAAATTTTATGTTTATACTTAAAATGTCGTTTACTTTGATCATGATACATTATATTCTCATAAAATTTGTAATTAAGTTTTTTAAAAACATATTATATTATAATTATGGGACATAATTATGATAGAAAAGGAGAATTCGTTACCAACAATTAGCCTTTTCACAACAATTAATAAAGGATGATATATAAATATCATCCATCCTCCACGACAAAGCCTCTGTAGTCTGTATTGCTTTTAATTCTTCAGTGTTTTAAATAGAGTTTCTATTAGTCTATCAATCATAATAAGATAACAATGGGGGAAACAATGAATCACATGGTTTTCTCATGCCCATGGACCATTCCCTGTAATCCTTCCATTAATTCCTCTTGTATTCATTTACAAGAACTTTGACCAACTTTTTCTTCCCAACTGGCTTCATTCATTCCTATTTATATTTTTTTATTCTTCTCCTTTTTGTTTCTATTTCTTTGTTCTTTTATGTGGGTTGGATAATTTAGAACCTGAATAATTTTATGATGAATATAATGATTTTTAATTTCAGATAATTATTTGGTCATAAGAGGTAGTTGTGGTATAAATTTGGGACCTAGAGCAATTATTGTTCATTGGGAAGGAGTTCTTATGGATTAAGAAAACTGGCTCCTTTGACATTGTAAATTTATCTTCCCCCAATAACAATTGGTAGATTTATAGACATAAATATATTAAACAAGCTTGGGAAAAAGTCAGCCTGAATTAATATATAGTTATATCAATATATTGTGGTTTATCATTATTTCTCTTACTTTGCAATGAAAATGCCAAACTACATTATTTTTTCTTATAATTAAAAGTCACATAATAAAATTTTATATTTTTTTAACAAGACCGTTTTGATCCTGAGATTTGTGATGCTGTCTATTTTTCTTTAAATAGTGATGCATGCTATCTACGTACTTAGAATAATAGAGAGGACAATATAATACTTGTATATTTCTATTTCTTACTTCTTCAATTACATCACTGACTTATATAGGATTTACAATAATGTATGAAAGAGATTGAACACAAAATCAGCATCAGAAAATGCCTCAAGGTGAAGTGAAGGTGTTTGTTTTAGTAAGAATCATTCATGTAAGGTGTCTTTGAGGTACCGCAACAACCTCTTGCTTGCTTGCCAGTGGATTGAAGTAGGATTTTGGAGGAATTGGCTGAGTGTATTGATAATGAAGGCAATATCTAGTCTAATGAGTGTGAGATATTGTAGGGCACCAACCACACTTTTGTACTATAGAGGTCAACAAGGAGATCTCCTCCTGCTTGAGAGAGCATAAGATAGGCAGTGGCTGACTTGAGCAGATTTGGTGTCATGCATATGTGTTTTGGGCAGTAAATCAACAATATACTTGGCCTGGGTAAGATGGAAGCCAACAATTATTCTTCTGACTTCAATGCCAAGAAAGTGATTAATGGGGCCAAGATCCTTGAGGGTAAAGTCTGAATTAAGATATTGAATGAGTGAAGCAATGTATTGGTTGTTGTTACTTGTCAAAAGAATGCCATCTACATGGACAAGTAAATAGACAATAAGAGATGCTTTCTTGAGAACAACTAATGAATTATAAGATTTTGCAAATTGGAAGCCTTTACTCAGTAGGGTGTATTTCAGCTTATCAAACCATGCCCTTGACCTTGAGGATCATTTTAGGCCATGATGTTCTTTATGTAATTTGTAAGCATGTTGATGCTTTAATGGATCATTAAAACCTGGTGGTTTGAGGCATGAAAACTGTTTCTCGGAAAGATCCATGGAGAAAAGTATTAGCAACCTCAAGTTGCCTCACAAGCCAATTATTGGACAGAGCAATGGTAGCACAGTTCTGATGGTGATGGCCTTGACAACAGGGGAAAACGTTTCTGTTTAGTCTAGACCAGGTAGGTGTTTGATGAAAACCGTTGGTGACTAATATAGCTTTATTATACCTATATATAGCCCTAGTTTGACTTTTGTTTTTTATTTTAAATACCCATTTATTGCCTACATGGTTCATGGAAGGGTGGAAGGGGACAAGGGATCAAGTTTAGTTGTGAAGGAGGGCATTTTCTTCTTCGTACGTGGCTTGCTTCCATTTGGGATTACCAAGAGCTTCTTTGACTGAATTAGGTTCAATTGGGCGAGGGACAGAGGGGTTAACAATATAAACTTTGGGTTGTAGATACCTGCATTTGATCTAGTGAGCATTGGTTGAATATTTGAGGTAGATGTCTGTGTGGTGGAGCTGCGTGGGGGTCGGTTAGTTGGGACACTAAGGGAGTGACTAACTTAAGGAGAGGGAGAGATAGTACCTGAAAAGTGGCTGGTTGAAGATGTTCCCAGTGAAGATGTCTGTGAGTGAGTGGAAATGTGGTAAAGTTAGAACAGAAGAACTGGGTAAAACATTAAAAGTTAAAGGTAAAACAATGCTGTATGATTAGTAGAGAAGCCATGTATAAGAAGAAATATGGATTCATTAAAGACTACATTGATAGATGTGTACATTATACCAGTGGGATGAATACACAAATAGCCATTACGGATGGATGAGTATCTGAGAAACACACACAAGGCATTTCTAGGAGTAAGTTTATGGTTATCGTAGGGTATAAAGTAAGGGTAACATTCACAGCCAAAACTTTCAAGAAATGATAATTTGGTAGTTTATGGAATAGATTTTGGTAAGGTGATTTGTGTTGGAGAATAGAGTTGGGCGTCCTATTGATGAGGTAAGCTGGTGTAGAGACAACATACCACTGATAAGAAAGGGGCATTAAGGCTTTGATTAAGCAGGACAAAGGGAGTGTCAAGTAGGTGCATATGTTTTCTTTTAGCCTTACCATTTTTGTTACGTGTACGTGGCATGGGTGCCTGAATAGAATTCCTTGAGAGTCTAGGAATTGTTGTACTCTATACTCACCCCCAAGTCAGCTTGAATACATTTAATTTGAAATCCCAGTTACTTTCAGCAGTGTTTTCGAAGAAGAAAATGTTTTGAAAGCATCTGACTTCAATTTTAAAGGATAGACCCAAATATTCATAGAGAAGTCGTCATGAAAACGGATGTAGTACTTAAATACATTTGATTGTTTTGATGCTGGACCCCAGAGATCAGTACGAATTAATTCCAGTGGCTTATGTGTGGTGTGCTTGATGGTGGTGCATATAGTCTGTGATTTTACCCAATCTGACAGTCCTCACGAATTAGATTAATGGAGGGTATGTTTTTTAGATGTAAATAATGCATTACCAATTAAGGTGCTTTGAAAGATGGATGTCCCTATCTTTTATGCCATAAATTAGTCAAGTTAGAAGCAGTGGGGAACCTATTTTTTAAAGAAAAGGTAGCATGTTCATTAAAGATGTGATATTACAGCACTACTGAAAGCCATAGGGAAGGGGGCCGTGCTAGAAGCAACATTAACACTGGACATACCAGAGACAATTTAGAAAGTTAGAGTAATCAGGTTGAAGGTAAAGGTTGTGGAACATGGAAACAACTTTTCCTCTTTCTGGCATAGCAGTTCAAAGAGACAATCCTTAGCCTCCTCTGAGAAGTGTAATCTCTGTGGAAAGCTCCTTAACAAAACAACCAGAAGAATTAAACTCAACATAAACAGGGTTATCAACTATTAACTTAGAAATGCTAATGAGATTTTTTTTAGTTGCTAGCACGCTAAGGACAGGCTTCAATTTTAAGGGATATAGAAACATATATAAGATATTGTGACCTATGTGAAAAATACAATGTGTGGATTGCCTATTTCCATTCAAGATACGTGAAGTCAGAAGCTATACTAAGGTTTCCATGATCTAGGATTACATGGTTTGTTTCTCATGATTCAGCATACCGGGGTGAATCAGTGTGCATTTCAGCATTAAAAATGTATGCTCCAGGATTGAAGTTGGGTTGAAACTGTTGCCTTTCATCTTGTGATAAAGACTGCCTAAAAGAAAACCGTTGTACAGCAAATGGCTTGAAAGGTTTTGTCAAATCTGTACCAACAATTTGCTGCTGAGTGGTCTGGCTTGCGACAGACTTGACAAACAACTCTGCAGGCGTTGGTCTTTCCTCATTTTCCTCCGTTTCTTCCCCTCTATTTCTAAACTAGTTTCTGATGTTGAATCTGTTAGAATTAGATGTGGAGTCCCAATGCTGTTGTTGTTGGGTCGTTGGTTATTTCCATAATTGTTATTGAACGTAGTTGTTTTTTGCACAAAGTTTGCATATGTTTTTAAAGTAGCTTCCCTCTCGACATTGCATTGCTCCAGCCTTGCTTCATGTCCCATGAGAAGAGCCTGCACTTCTTCTATGCTTAAAAATTTTCATTTATGGTAGTGATATTCATTATCACGGGGTCATAGTCTAAACTTAGGCCATCAAGGATTCTTAAACCTAGGTCATGTTCACTGACAGGGTCACCAGCAACATGAAGATTCTCACAAATCATTTTCATCTTGTCAAAGTAATAAAAATGGATAGGTTATCTACATTTGTGTTATGGAGGGAGCTTTTTAGGTACATGAGTCTAGCTCTAGACCTATTTGCGAATCTCCAAAGGGAGCTTGACGTTCATATTGTAGGATTGAGCCAAGGATTCTGTCAGTCAAGATGGACCTTAACCAGCGGAGCAATAGCTGGTCATTTCTAACCTAATTGATGTAGTATGGGTTAAAATTCCCATCTCAAAGCTGCCGTGAAGGCTGAGTATGAAGGCCTGTAATGAATTTCCTGAGGCCATGAACAATGGCAAGTACTACTTGAGATTTTCACAAGACATAATTCTCTCTATCAAGTTTAAGAGAGAGAGCGGACCTCAAAGTGTTTGCAAAGGAGTTGAGCTCAAGGCTGTTTTTCGTAAGCATTTCATTAGCATATCTGCTAGTATTTCCTCCATTGTCTGTTGGTGGGCTTTGAGGTATTTGTAGGTGTTCATTTGCCATGGAAATTTGTCGAGCTACAAGGGCTCTGATACCAACTTAGAGAAATAGAGAGGATGATAAAATACTTGTATACTTCTATTACTTGCTTCTTCAATTACACCAACCGGTTATATAGGGTTCCCAATGACACATGAGAGAGAGATTGAGCACATAATCTTTCTCCTAATTTCATGTGACAGTTATGATTAATCATCAACATTCCTTTCACACATGATTAATAGGCTCAAGTAGATTATGTCTGATAGTGCTGCTATGATTAATAGCAGTTAAGACAGCCAACTGTACTGATGAGCTGGACACTGAGTGAGCTGGCTGATGTGTTGCTGAAGGGGTTGTATCAATGTGGCTGGGCTGTGAAAGATATAGGAGCAGGGTATGTCTAGGGTTATTTGGTTAATATACTTTTCCAACTTGTCTAAGAAATATATACCTTTTTTTGAAAATAAAGAATTTTATATCTCCAGTCCACCAATTTCACATCATCACTTTCAATCTTTCTATTCTCTCATAATTTCTCAATACATATATTAAAACAATTTAACAACTTTTTTTTCTTCTTTATTTTTCATCGAAATTTTTTCTTCTACTTAAAGGGTTCAAGTAGTTCTTTATAACTACTTGAACCCTTCAAATAGTTGTTTTTCAGTAGTTGTTTATGATTACTTGAAAGGTTCAAGTAGTTATTTTTTCAGTCAATTACCCACACACCAGATGACTACTTGAAGGATTCAATTTAATAATATTTTATTCCTTTTCTTTTTTTTTATTTTTCAACGAAACTTTCTCTTTTATTTGAAGGGTTCAAGTAATTTTTTATAGCTACTTGAACCTTTAAAGTAATTTTTTTTGTCAGCCAACACTCATACACCAGATGACCACTTGAAGGGTTCAAGTAGTTGTTTAGGACTATTTGAAGAGTTCATTTAGTTTTTTTATTAACTAATTACCCATACACCAGGTGACTACTTGAAGGGTTCAAGTAGTTGTTTATGACTACTTGAACCCTTCAAATAGTTATTTTTAATTTGATCAGTCAGCAACCCAAACACTAGTGACTACTTAAAGGTATCAAGTAGTTTTTTATAACTACTTGAACCCTTCAAGTAGCTTTTATGATTACTTGAGCATTTTTTACGTCCAAAAAATAAGAAAAAATGAACGTTGAGTACTTGAAGAGTTTAAGTAGCTTTTATTATTATTTGAACCCTTCAAATAGTTATTTTTTTCGTCAACCAGCAACCCAAACATTAGGTGACTACTTGAACCAATCTACTTGAACCCTTCAAATAATCACTTTATGTTTGCGTTGCTGACTGACAAAATAAAAGACAATTACTTGAAGGGTTCAAGTAACTTTTATAACTATTTGAGAGTTTTTTATGTCCGAAAATAGGAAAAAAAATGAACGTTGAGTACTTGAAGCATTCAAGTAGTCATAAAAGCTACTTGAACCCTTCAAGTACTCAATGTTCCTTTTCTCTTATTTTTTTGACGTAAAAAAAATTCATGTAGTCGTAAAAAATTATTTGAATCCTTCAAGTAGTCATAAATGGCTACTTGAAGGGTTCAAGTAGCCATAAATAATTACATAAACCCTTCAAGTAGTCACCTGGTGTATAGTGTTGACTAACAAAAAAAATTACTTGAAGGGTTCAAGTAGTCATAAGAAACTACTTGAAACCTTCAAATAGAAGAAAAAATTTCATTAAATAAAAAAGAATAAAAAGATTAAAATATTATTAAATTGATTTGATATATGAATTGAGAAAGAAGAAGTAATGATGATCGAAGAAAGTGATTGCAAGTGGTGATGTTAAGTTAGTGGGTCAGATTCTTTGTGTTTGAAAATTGGGTATCAAAATCCTTAAAGAAAATGAAAAAATATATATTTATCCAAAAAAACTCGTATGTCTATCATACTTCATGTACATTGGATGGAGTTATATATTATTATTAGTTATTTGAATAAATAGGGTTCAAACAATGATATGTATATCCTAGAAACCTCCTGAACTTTGACATAAATAGGGTTCAAACAATTAACTTCTTCCCTATTGGTCTCTATAGTTTCACAAAACCTCCCGGACACCAAATGTCAGTTCATTCGACACATGCATGGCACATGACTTTTTTCTAATTTTACTCTTATCTTCAACCTTATATGCTACCTATATCCACGTTTTTTTATCAAAGTTCAACCACAATTGCTTTCTCCACCTTCATTGGTTTGTCAAAAATTTGACGAATTCTCCTTCAGCTTCATCTACGGTTTGGGTTTCATTTCCTTAAAATTTTATTTTGGTTTTCATGAATCATCTTTGTTTTTCTCCTTCATGATTAAATTTGACTATTCTTTCCATAGTAGTCGAATTCATTTCTATGACAATTTCAATTTTTTTTAAAAGGAACATTCTGGATTATTTTGGTGTTCTATTATTCTGTTTTGAAAAAAATGTCAGACATAATAAATAATATTATAAAAAATATATGTAAGAAAAATTAAATCATGACTTACTTTTATACAACAAAAATAATTTTTATTTAACACTGATACGTAACTCAAATTAAAAATCATTAATTATCTATTAGATACTAGATTTTAATTTATCAAATATTTATTTTATAATAAATATTGTACACAAAGTTGTTCATTAATTCATTAAAATTAAAACTTTCATCAATTATCTTTTTATATTTTAGATTTTTATTTTGGATAATAATACATTCTAAGGATAAATGAACACTTAATTATTTCATTAAATCCTTAAAATCAAAATTTTCATAGAAAATAATTAAAAAATCTAAAAAAAAAACTTGCGGGACCTGGGAACTGAACCCAGGTCACGAAATAGGAAATAGAGTGTATTGAAGGATGCGCGCCACTGGTCAAGTGCCTAACATGTATAATATGTGTCGTTTTAATTTATATTTAACCATAATTCACAAGAAAATATATACCCTCTTTTCCTTTCTTTTACAAAATACCTACGTAACATATCTTTTACAAAATACTTGTAATATCCTTTAACAAAATGCCTATAAAGCTATAGGTTCACGTAAGAGCTCGATGAAGGGTATGGGTATAATGGCGATTTTTTTAATCATGCGGCATGTGATATATTAAATGTAATTTGCTACAATATTTCAGGTCAGAAGGGTTTTATGATGGATGGAGAAACTTTAGAATCAGTGAGAAGAGGTGATAATTTATGGGGATAAAATAATTTTGGGTCAAAATGTAAGGGTTCTTTCATCGATGAAAGGAGGAGCATGATGGGGATTTTTTATCAGGTGCATGGCACATGATATATTAAATGGTGTTTGGTCTGACATTTCAAGTTAGGAGATCTTGTGATGGATGGTGAAACTTTAGGGGACAATGGGGAAGATGTTAAAATTTATGAAGGTAAAGTAATTTTAGATCAAAGTGCATGAGGGTTTTAGGATATTAACACAATAACCATTGATTGTTGTTTGTGTTTATGCATATGAATCTCATAACTCATATGAACTGATTAAATAAAGTTTAATTGACTTTAATTACGAAAGGAAAATCTATCATTATCAGTAATTTCAGCAAGAGTGATTCTACACTAACAAAATAATTGATCAAGTTTTAAACGGTCAAGTACGTAACAATCATTTATGGGTTATTTTGTCAAATCATTTTAATGAATCATCAAATATCAACTTATAAATGATTATCACATCACTTGATCTCTTAAAATTTTATCAATTATTTGTTCACTTTAGAATTATTATTCCAGCAAATATTTGACATTGGGTAAACTTTCTAGCAGTTTCTCTTTATATAGGAATTAAAAAAATGAACGAAATGATTATAGATTTAGTAATTTACACTCATTAATAACCAATGTGTTGATTTCTAAAAAGTTGCCTTTTTTGACTTATGATAACAGAGTGAAGGTATAAATATAGTTGACAACCTTATCCAAATAACATGAAAAGGTTCAAAATAACTTTTATTTTTAATATTTTAAATTACTGCGTTTGCTGATAAAATTATTTAAACGCATCAACAACATATGTGTGGGAATTAATACGGAGACAGAAAGGGTTCAAAACCATAATTAATAAAAAGCACTTTTTGAACATGGGCTTTAATTTGTAGTTCCCTTTACGTGCACGCGAGGAGGAGGGTGTCATTGATCATGATCTCTTAATATAGCTGTGGGTTTTTTAATGGCCATGCTGTTCATGATGTCCTTCCTTTATAGTTTATGCCAACTCTTTTCGGTCGCCTAAGGAACGTTTGATAGCAATTATACAGAAGTAACTAGTATTTTTGTGTTTGTATTAGTTAATATGGTCATGAAATTTAGTACAATTGATAATGTACTAACTGATTTGAAAAAATCCTTCCATCCACTTAAGCACGCGCATTGCACATGCCTTTACTTACCCACCGAAAACCAACAGACATGGCTTTTATATGTAAAAACCCAAATGCATTGGTAAATGAAAATCCTGCTCTTGTTAAATACCCATAACTTTTTACCAAGTTGTATTATCAAGGAGCAAATTCCGTTTACAATTACGTTGACAAGCTAAAAGATTATGAAAAAGTTCAGGACTCAACCAAAAAAATGAAAATACAAGCAGTAGATAATATCCATAATCTTTAAATCAAATAACTTGATATAAGTTTTGCCAATTTCGGAGAAGATCTAATCCCAAATAGTGTAATTTGATCGTATTCCCCACCCTTGTTTCTTTTTCTTTCAACCCTTGAACAACTTCTTGCGATTGGAATTTTCTTCATTCACTTCCCCAACAACCTTCATCACATCTTCACCAATCTCATCTTCTTCCACCCTCCGATCCTTCAAGCCCTTTGTAAATGATGTTGAACGTCTGTATAGTGGACTCGTTGAAGAGCACACGTAGCAATTCAAGAGAGGTCAAACTGGCACATACATGGTATTATGTTTCTAATGTGTAATGTATAAAGAAAACCTTGTAAGAGACGTCTAGCAGTAGACTCAACAATGTGTCATTTATTGCTTTTTTCTCCTTACATGTATCCGTCGTTGAGCTTGGTGACAAAGACTCGTGCATTTTCTCTTGCCTGAAAATAATCTGAGAGTTGTGACTTGATAGGATTAAAGTAAGATTACGCCGTATTGGAAGAACTGACTATTTGACCACCATGGCCGCCTTAGGTATTGTGGATGTGCAGCCTTCCACTAAGAAAGAGATAACAACATATAGAACGGCCTTCATAAAGAAGGGATCGCTAGAGCATTGTCGTGATGTAATCAACGACCGAAAGAGAACTCCCACTCATATCCATGGTCACACCATGTAGGGAATTGCTCCATGATGGCGGCGTAAGCGAGAACCATTCTCCAAAGCCCTTATAAAATCAATTAAGTTTGTTACAAGAGAAATATTTTCTTGTTGTCATATAGGCATGATCATTTAAAATAGTTATAATTAATTAAGAGAAAGCATAATTTCCAAGGAGATTTCTCATATCTAGTCCCCACGGTTTCCAACTATAAAAAGAAACATTTGTCTTCATCGTAAAGAATCAAAACCCTTAAAACAGCCTACAATCGTGTAGATGGAGATATGCACCCGCTATTAAAAAGCCATGACAGAGACGAGACTACTTCATGTGAATAGCCTACAATCATTGTTACCATGAGGGCAATGGAACGAACCAATGTTATCCAGGATTGCAAGCATCCAACATCAAAATATAAGCCATATTGGGGTACCCTCACCACCTTCCTCAACTCTTCCTTAGGAAACCCTCCTCAGCCAGTGAAACAAACCAACGCTGCTTCACTCGTGCCACTTGTAACTGTTGAGGGTTCCTCCAGACTTAGCATAGTAAACAATGACCATAATGCATATCATTCAACCAATCCCACCCTCCCCCCCCCCCCCCCCNNNNCCCCCCCCCCCCCCCCCCAATTATTTCCTACAGCTTTTGAACAAACTACTTCTACACATGAAGCCCCTATCAACAATACAGACCCTAGCTCATTCATCAATAGGGAAGCTCTTCAGAAGATTTTGGCAATGGATAAAGTCAAAGCCACTCTAAGTGAGACGATAATAGACTTTCACCCTCCTTACCTAGCTAATTTGATCGAGAAGCCATACCTCTCTGATTATATGCCCCCGAATTCTAAAAGTATAACAAGGAGGAAGGATGTGTGAGGAGTATGTAGCACGTTTCATGTTGTGGCATAGACGTTTAGGCCATATCCCTAGGAAAAGACTAGAGAGATTGGTTAAAGAGGAAGTTCTGAACACGTTATATTTTTCATATTATGGTGTTTGCACTAGTTGTGCTAAAGTAAAAATGTCTAAATCTAAAAATAAGGCTGCTACTAAGAGTAATGAGATTCTAGATATAATATACACAGACAAAGTAGCTCATTACCCACTCTCAACTTAGGTGGGAAGATGTATTTTATGACAATCATTGATGATTATTCCCGTTGTGGCTATATATATATATATATATTTGATTGGACATAAAGCATAGCATTAGATATGTTCAAAATTTATAACAGTGAAGTTGAGCATCATCTTGGCAGGATGTTAAGATTGAATGATATGATCACGGTTGTGAATACTATGGTAGGCACAATCAAATTGGTCATAATTCAGGGTCATTTGCTTTGTATATGCAAGAGTATGGTATAGTTACCATGTACACCATGCCAGTTGTTCCTAAGAAAAATGGTGTAAATAGAACGAAGGAATCGCGCTCTTATGGACATGGTGAGGATTTTTATGAGTCATACGACCTTGCATGGGTTTTACAGGTTGAAGCTTTAAGGATTATTGCATTTATCCTAAATTGAGTGCCTTCTCAGATGGTTTTGAAAAAGCTTTTGAGTTATGAACGAAAAATCTTTTGAGTTATGAACTGGTCAAAAATCAAGTCTAAATCATCATTTCATTTGAGATTGTGTAGCAGAACCAAGATTATATAACCCATAAGAATGAAAACTTGATCCCAAAAAAGTAGCTGTTATTTTTTAGGATATTCAGAACAGTAAAAAAAAGTAATAGGTTTTATTGTCCATCAATAATACCAAAATTGTAGAGACATTAAATGTTAGGTTCATTGAGAATTGTGATGAAAGTGGGAATAAAGAGCCCAGACACGTGGTGTTTAAGGAAAATCAAGATTATGAATCATAGGATATCATTGTTATTTCAACAATTACCATGTAAGAGAGTGATGCTTATCAGCAAGAGCCTGAATAACATATCACTCCTATAAATGATATCCCAGTTGAATCAGTAGTTGACATGCCATTACAATCATCATAAAGAGAAAGGAAAAGTTCTATTTTTATGACTATGTCGTTTATCATGAGTGTGATTTTAATGTTGGTAAAGAGGATTATCATGTGTCATCTTTTGAAGCTATCGGTAGTGCTCTTTCATCTCAATGCTTTGTAAAATGAGATGGACTTTATGCGAAAGAATCATGTTTGGGATCTACTAGAGTCACTAAGCGTGACTCTCATGGTAAAGTTGAAAGGAAAAAAGCTAAACTTGTTGCTAAGGGTTTCACTCAACAAAAAGGGCATCGACTATAGTGAGACATTTTCTCATATTTCAAATAAAAGACTATTTTATAGTAACTATGGTGTTTATGGAATATTTTTGACCTAGAGTTGCATCAAATATATGTGAATACGGCATTTTTAGATGGACTTCTCTGAAGATGTCTATATGGTACAACCTGGAAGCTTTGAGATTGAGGGCAAAGAACATTTAATCTGCAAATGTCAAAAATCCATTTATATGTTGAAGTAGGCATCAGGACAATGATCCTTAAATTTGATGAGGTCATTAAATCTTATGAGTTTGTAGAAAATATAATTTATGAATGCATTTGTTTGAAAGTAAGTGGAAACACGTTTATTTTCACAGTGTTATATGTTAATGACATATTACTTGCTAGTAGTGACATTGGCATTTTACACAAACTAAACAAATTTATCACAAAGTTTTGTTTTGAAAGACCTTATTTATCATTGCATACAGATTCATTGAGATGGTTCTCATGGGATTCTTGGACTGTTACAAAAAATCTACTAATGTAGCAGAAGTCTCGAAGAAAACCTAACGATATCAAACATTGTTGAATCACGCACGATTAGCAAAAATTTGATTTTCTAAAACCTGTTGAATTCTAAAATTATCAGAATTTAGGAGTCAATTTTGATAATTCATGAAATACCAAAAATTAGAATTATAGAGAGAAAATCTCTCAAACAAATATTATAAGCTGCCACATAAAACCTAAATAAAAGGTATTTAAATTGTCTGAGAAAAACCCTAAACATAAAATAAAGGTAAAATTATGAAAATATCTAAAAACTTGTGAAAATAACTTTCGGGCCTCCGAAAGTACTTAAAACAACCATTTTGGGGTCCGAAACCGGACCATAGTAGGTAAATCCAATTTGTATACGTAGATTTCTGAACGAGCTTCGATTTGATATCTTATAGGACTCGTGAGTCAACCCAAGTCAAAAGTTATGACCTCCGGAAAGTGGACTGCGTATGCGACAGTCCATTCGCTCTGCAAACTCTAACGCTACACTGTCTGCATCACCTACATAGATAGAGTTTTAAATGGATTCAACGTGCAACACTGTTGAGGTGGTAATGCACCTATAGGTGATAAATTTGGTAAATTTCAGTATCTGAGAGATGACCTAGAGGGTCACCTAGATTGGTGATAAACTATAAACCTCTCAATGATATTTTAAAATGGATAAGATATATAATTCTGAATAAAAAATATTTGAACCACGAACGGTTCGTGGGTGGAATATAAAAAAAATTGATTTAACTTATTTAATCATATTAAATCATTTAAAATCAATTTTAGTTTGATCATGCATATACGATATTAAAACGAATAGATTAAGAGAAAATAAATTTCCACCTTTACTCTGTATCAGAGAATTTCTGAGCTAGTGGAACTTCCTCGAGCGTTTTTCATGTTCTTCAAGTTTTAAGATCAAAATCACGAACTTGATTTTTCACGAACGATTTTCGAATTAGTCCACCAACAACCACCCGTTAATTTCAGAAATATATCTCAGAAGAATTTTACGTGAAAATTTGAGTGTGGACTCTCAAAACGATTGGAGAAGAAAAATCAAATCTTATTTCTTCAGATTAATTTCGACGCCAACAGTAGTGAGAGGAGAAAATATTTTTCTCTCTTTTTGTGTGTTGATAACAACATTATCTCTTATACTTGTTATCTCTTTGCAAGCAAATTGCTATTAGATACTTATCAAAAGGTAATTTTTGATATTTATAAATATACTCATATATTATAAAATTTGTGAAAATTCACCTAATAATCTATTACTGCCAAAAATTACTTGATCTCCTAGAGTTTTAGTTGTATCGAAATTCATCAATCTAATTGATAAATATAATTGATCATTATCAATTAATTAATTAATTTTATTTAACTAATTATCTAATAATAAATAATTAATTCAATACAACAATACACTTAACTAACTTAAGTGACATCACTTATTACATATAGGTGTAGGAAATATGCATTGGCACTAAAACACATTTTGGTGCAACTTAGTTCATTTTTCTATTCATGTTCTCTAAGCTATTTCTGAAACCGAATGGACCCACATGAACAAAAATTAGGATTCAAATACTCAGTGAATTTATCTCCATAAATTCTCGACCTATTTAATCCTGACATCTTACGACTCTGCTATAGGTTCGATGTTGAATCAACTCTTGATTAATCCGCGCTACATTTTTTGTTGTGTAAATAAACTATATTTATTTTCACGGTCCACAGAATATTTTAACATAATACCCATCATGAATATCAATAACAAGAGCGGAAGGTAAATTACCATTTTACTCATATTATTATTATTTCTTTAATTCTTTTATTGACTGTGAATAAGACAGACATTATAGTGAATTATTTCGTACAATTCACAAGTCTTATTCAATTACTTATTTCATCAAATACTTGGCCAAGTTAATTTCTTCACACATCTATTAATAAAGCATAATGTGATATTGTTATTTTTACAATCCAACCACGAATTTCTATATCTGTCAATCACGCAACTCTTACTTAGTTAAATTACAATCCCAACATCGAGGTATTGCACGTCAATTTGAACTTACTCATTTGACACATCAAAGATTGCAACTAACCAAATCAAACCTCAAGATTAATGTAATTACAAAATACTCTTAAGGTGTAACAATTAGATTTAGAGCTAGATAAAAGATTTTGGGCTCTAAACTAATTTGTTACCGGTCTATTCAACATGTTCATGACATGTCTAGGTTAACCATTTGAGTCTCCACTTTTATGCTCCAAGGCTGACATCCAACGGTTCAACCTAACAGTCGTAATCGGATTTGATTGCCCAGTTAATCCTAAGACTGCGAATATCATTTTGAATTATTTCATAAGAGTTTGTCTGGAGACGCTTCTGTCATCACTCTTCTTTCGTTGACAATAGTTTCAGGACTTGGGTAATTTATAAACTCACTTTAATTTAAAATAAAACTTTCAATTTATTCATAAATAAATCAGTAATACAAATGTCTGGGAAATAAAAATATTAATAGATATTTATTATACGGTATTTTATGGACATATTTCAACAGAAGTTATGTCCATCACATTCTCGTCGTCCGTGTAAAAATGGACAGCGAGAATGTGATGGACATAAATGCCGAGGTGTAAGATAATTTTTTTAACACATATGTTGAGGTGACAAAACAACATATGCTTCTCTTGTTTCAAGATACAATAGAAGATCCAAATTGGTAATGGAGTACTAAGCTAAGCGTGATAAGTTTTCCCGATATTTAACGGGTTTTAATTGTTTTGATCAATAAAAAAACATTAGGATGAGAGTCAGTTTTTCATTTAATTTTTCATCTGGGCTTCAAATTGTAACAATACTATGTCCCAGTGAAGAATTATTCCAAATCGAATACGCCACAAATTGACTGTATTAGTAAATCTCAGAATTATCAAAAATGTCAATTTTTTGTCATCCAGCAAAATTACCGGTCATGCATAATAAACAAACAAAATAAAAGATTTATTTGCTTCAAACCCAACCCACAAAAAGACATTATTATAGGGAAAATATCCATCAACAAAGAGATGTTTCGTACATAGAATCTTCTAAAGCAATAGTGGGAGTGGAGCTTTTTTAAAAGAAATTAGAATTCAATTATATATTTTTGAGTCTGCAATAATGTCAACTACTATTGTTGATTTTGGGAAAACAAAACACAGCAGAGATTGAAGACCCGTGAGTATCTTTTAATATATCCTCAAGTATAGATTGATAATAAACGAAATTTAGTAATAATTTAAAGCTAAACTACACAAACATCCTTGCACTATTCACGTTACCATCTAATTCGTTGCGAAGAGATTCTTCTACTCGTTCTAGATTTCGTTTGATGTTTAAAATAATACTAAATAATATTGTGTTAAATTTATCGGACTGTACTATACTAGAATAGATAATATTATCTAATGTTTGATATTCTATTAGTTAAAAAGTTATATTATTTGTACAATGTTTGACAAATCGTAATACTATATTGTAAAACTGTTTGTCATGATTTGATCCGTAAAAATATATTTTAAACTCATTAACATGTTATTTTATATTTTTAACTATAAAATAAATTATCTAATTCATGCTATTAGAAAACATAATAAGTAAATTTAAACTTATCCAAATAAACAATAATTAATACACTAAAAAAATATCAAGAAATATCATCAATCATTTTCGTCACTTACAATAATATCCATACAAAAACTATTTCATAATATTATCTCATTTCAAGTTCATAATACACCAATACATCATAAAATAAACAATCATAATATTCTCTCATTTTCATGTTCATCTCTGATGAATGATGAATAACGGTTCCATACATTTTTTTTTTCAATTTTTTAACTTGGACTCAATATATGGCCTAGCCTTTAACCTAGATTCGGGACATTTTTCATTCAGACATTTCTCAATTAGTTTTAGGGTACAAGATTTAAAAGAACCATTATCATAACAAATGCCTCTTGCAACTATATCATCGAGTATATCCAATAATACATCTACCTCCATTTTAGTCCAAGAATACCTAATGATTCTTCGGATCGTTTACTCATTATTTGGGTTGTGATCTCCATCCATAATAAAACATATCTCAATCAATACTAAAGAAAAATAGCTCAAGACAAATATCAAACGAACAATAAAAAGTATAAACTACGAACCCAAATTTAAAACAACTGGAAACCATCCACATTAAACACAAATCAAAATTTCCAGCCCTCAAACAAAGCTATTACTTGGGTGAATATAATCAAGTATTGAGGGGAGGATAAAATGATGATAAATTGTCACGCAGAAGCTTAATGGATTCCTCTCCATTCTAGCCTCTCTAAATTAAGCATCATGGATTCCTCTCCATTCTTTCTTCTACCGTTGTATTTAAGATAATGAAACATGTCTTTCAATATAGTGTTTATATAGAGACTTGAGATCATTCAAATAAATAACATTTGATGATGAATGATGAGTGCTCCATCAATCACCAATTCACAATGATTAGTAAAGATGTGACAAATTACTTGTAACAGTAACCAACCTCTAATGAACATTTCTCTAATATAATGCATCAATCACCAATTCACAATGATTAGTAAAGATGTGACTAATTACTTCTAACAGTAACCAACCTCTAATGAACACTTCTCTAATACTAAAAAGATAACGGTAATAAAGCAATTATTAAAAGTGCATAATTCTTACATTCTCTACTCGGTCTTATAATAATTTCTCAAAAAATTATTTTAAAAAATAATCTATCAATTCATATGTTGAGAATCTTATAATATGAACTAACTTCAAGTTCTCTTAGAATAGGATATCCCACTCCGTTGCCATGTCTATATCGCATGCGTAAAATTGACCAATAAAATATCTATGTAATGCATTGGTCCAACTATGTCTCAAAACCAGACACACCATGTCTCAAAGGATAGTTATAACAATTTTTCATACCACGTGCATCAATATGAAAATTGAACTGAAATAAAATGGATTACATAATGTAATAAAACCTGATCACATTACAAAATATCTAGAACTAAACCATAAATAAACTCTTACTAACTAAGAAAATTATACTGGTCAACCAAACACATATGAGCAACATGCTCTATATATAACATAGGAGGTAAACCTTTAACCATGAGATCAACAATCATATTTTGTTTTCCAATGTGCCTCACAAACACTAGCTGGTTTTGAATCATCTCTTTAACAATGAGGTATTTAATGTCAATGTGTTTTGACCTTCTTGAACTCTTGTTGTTTTTTGCATACATAACTATCGTAGAAAATCACCATGGATGTGGGAATAGAATCCACAACCTGAAGTCTTGAGATGAAACTTCATAGCCAAATTGCATGAGAATTGGTCTCATAACAGGCAACAAACTCTACTCTTGTAGGGGACGAAGGTGTTAGTGTTTGTTCAACACTCTTCTATGTTGTAATTCCTCCAACTATCAGAAAAATATAACCTGAAGTGGTTTTCATGTCATCTTGACAACCAGTAAAGTCAAAATCTGTATATCTCATCACTTCAAGTTTCTCTGCCCTCCTCTATGTGAGCATGTAGTCCCACTATCTATTGATCTATACTAGGATCATTTTGATATCTTCCTAGCATCCCAACAATAAGTTCTATACCTGGCTCTGTGCAAACCTAAGTATATATTAAGTTGCATTTTTATAAACATAAAAAACGGTACAACTCCCCTTAAACCGATCAAACCTAGGAACTCTTTTTGTTAGGAACCCAATATGAGGGGATCCAAATCCCTCAATTACTCATTGTATTTGTCAAAATATTTTTTCTTCTCATTTACAGAATGAGTAATAATTTTTCCGTGAATTTTCATAAACATGTTTCATGTAGCTTGGCAAAGAAATTTTAAAGCATGGTACCTGTAAGACATATTGCTCATGCAATTACTTGAGAGGGGTGCTCTTGACCCAATAAATATTGCTTATTCTAGTATTTATTAGTGGTGGTATACAATTAGTTTAATTACAAATAATAGAGATATTTATGTTGGAACTATTTTTATATTATTTCTTTCTTCTATGCTTTTTCGTGGTTCAAAAATGTCAAATCTCATCTCAATCATCACTTTTTAGGTTGAAAAAAAATGACATTTTTAAGCAATTGCGTTTAAAGTACTAATAGTACAGTCAATTTAAGTTGCATATTAGATTTGAATATCTTCTTTACCATATCATAGTATTGTGATAATTTGAAGCGTAGAAGATAAATTAAATTAAAAAAGATGTGTCTTATCTTTCCAAGAAAAACATAACAAGATTTTCTTGATTCATGTATAGATTGATAGGTTACTACATTACTGTATTAAAGTAATTCCATAATATATGAGAATGTGATGTAGGCGTGTTTATTTCTTTGTCTTCATGTACTTTATATAAATGTACGAAAAACGTCCCATTTAAATAATTTGAAATTGTGGAAATTTTTAATGACCGAATTAAAATATGGCGCCAAACCCCTTTGAAAAACCAAATAAGCTTGTGTAGAGGGAAAGAGAGTTTGACTAGCTAGCTAGCAAATAAGTGAGAAGCACCTTTTTCACCCTGCGGGCGTATCTTTTCAATAACTTTTGGAGAGATATATAGTTTGATATCGTTGAACTGACTGATCAGATCTAACGATAGATATTATGCTGATTTGTTAAAGTAAAATTTTTTTTTTTTATATTTTAAATTTCTTAATCATTTAATCCGAGCTGTCAAGAACTAAACAACTCAGTTTTTGTTATATTTATTTTGCAATAATGGACATTTGTTGGTTTGTAGCTTAGTGGTATAGGTTTTGTATAAAACTTTGAGGTCATGAGTTCAAACTCAAGTCTTGACATAATATATTTAAGGCTTTGCTATTGGGTCTCTTAGACTTGATTTGCCTAAACCGTTCTATTATTTTTTGTTTCAGTTTTCAGATATCTTTAATAGGTGTCTTTATAGAGGTGGCAGTTTTGCAACTGCTCCTTGTGATTATTTTGAACATTTGTGAATGTTTAAACAGTCACAAATCTAACATTTGTGAATATTTAAACAGTCACAATTGCTTCTATATAAAACAATTTCGCGGACATCATTGTAGAGGAGAAAAAACAAATTTCATTTCGTCAAAAAACAAACAAAAATCTGAGACAAACATTTTCTGGTTCACCGAATGAGAGAGTATTGTTGTGCTGCTTACTGCTTCCTACGAAACCATTGTATCCTGAAGACGGGCATCCAAGACTGTGAGCATCATCTGCAGGGACGTTAGTGTTTTAATGTTTTAGCCTATTGCGCAATTTGTAAACCTTGGTCTAAGTTTTCTGTGTAATCTAAATTTCCTGTATTCTATACATTTTTATGTAATACGTTGTTTATTGTTAATCAAGCACATCATTCATCTTCTTACGTCTTTAACTTTCTCTCTGTAGTTAAAGATCTGAATCCAACTGCTGAGGCATTAACAAAAATAAAGCAGACTAGATCTACTTCATAAAAAATCATATCAACGTTTTTTTTCATATTCACCGGACATAGATCACTTAAATTTGAGCAATTTCTTGAACAAATCCTCTATATCAAGAGTCCAAACATGAGGGGATCAGTTCTCAACGCCGTAATAAATTAATACCATAAATGCTTTCTCTTTCCTGAAGGAGCAACGCAGTTAAAAATACTGAATCTTAAAAACTTTGAGAAATAATTTGTTTATACGGATTAGGAAAAACACATTTTGAAGTGTGAGGGCCAAAAATTGAAACCTCATAATCTTTCTGATTATTTATTTAAACTGTCAACTAAAATCAAGAACGGGTAAATACTCTAACAAAATAAAAAAAAAACTAAAAACTAACTCATGTCTTTTTTTCTTCCAAATTAATGTTCGGTCAATTCATTGTTTCATTCTTTTTTAATTCATTTAAAACTGTCAGGAAAAGGAAAACAATTTTGTGAAATGGATTCTAATACCCATCTCGTCGCATGAGTTATAGGTATGTAACCTATGTGAAAACACACCAACGGTTGAGGAAAAATTCTAGCTTTTGTATTTTTTTAATTATTTATAAATTAAATTAATTAAAACTAAATTAATTAATTTTAATTAATCATTGACTTTTAGAATAAGACTAGACTAGTTTAAGATCACTTAGTTGAATATAGGATATATACGTTGAGCCATTTGTTTATGAAACAAGTTTTGTCATAATGTAATCCAAATTCAAGTCTGTTAAGAAGATCATAACGATAAAAATACATAAGTAATTACACTAAATATACAAGTTTTAAAAGTCAAATTATAGGTAAATAGCAGATTTTTTGTGTCACCTCATCAACTAGCTCTTGATGAATTTGTAGTTGACGATTTTAACATTCGATTTACAGATTTTATAATCAGATTTGAGGGATCCTTACATTTAATTAAATATTCTGAAATTTATTATCTTTCAATTCAAACATTATTTTTTTATTATTAATTAATAGATGATAATCAATGACTGATTCTAGTTTCCCTTTTTAGGTAATTCTGATAAGAAAATATTCTAATTTCAATGATCGATTCTAATTCTAATAAGTTAACTAGCATATTTTTAGTGTCAGGTCATCAACCAACTGTTGATGAATTTGTAGTTGGCGATTTTAAACTTCGATTACATATTTCATAATCAGTTTTGGTGAGTCCTTGCATTTAATTAAATATTTTGAAATTTCTTATCTTTCAATTAAACGGTTATTTTTTACTTTTTTAATTCAATTAGATGATAATCAATGATTGATTCTAGTTTCATTTTTTAGCTACTTCTAATAAGGAAATATTATAGTTTAAATGATTGTTTTTATTCTGATAAGAAAAAAAGTAGATTATTATTGTCATATTATCAACTAGCTGTTGACGAATTTATAGTTGACGATTTTAAATTTCGATTTATAGATTTCATATTTTCTTTTAGTGGGTCCTTGCATTTAATTAAATATTTCAAAATTTATTGTCTTTCAATTCAAATGTTATTTTATATTTTTATTTTTAATAAATTATAATCAATGATTGATTATAGTTTCATTTTTTTCGCTAATTCTCATAACCAAATGTTCTAGTTTCAATGATTGGATCTAATTCTGATAAATTAAATAGCAGATTTTTAGTACAACGTCATCAATTAGCTAATGACAAATTTGTAGTTGACGATTTTAAACTTCAATTTACAAATTTTATAATTAAATTTAGTGGGATACTTGCATTTAATTAAATATTTCAAAATTTATTGTCTTTTAATTCAAACATTATTTTTCATTTTTAATTAAATTAGATGATAATCAATTATTGATTCTACTTTACTTTTTAGGCAATTCTAATAAAGAAATATTATAATTTCAATGATTGATTCTAATTTTGATAAGAAAAATAGTAGAGTTTTCAGTGTCACGTCATCAACCAGCTGTTGACGAATTTTGTAGTTGATGATTTTAAATTTCAATTTACAGATTTCATAATTAGTTTTGGTGAGCCCTTGCATTTAATTAAATATTTTAAAATTTATTGCCTTTCAATTAAAATGTTATTTTTTAATTTTTAATAAAATTAAATGATAATCAATGATTGATTATAGATTCATTTTAAGCTAAATCTGATAATGAAATATTATAGATTCAATGATTAATTCTAATTCTAATAAGGTAAATAACAGATTTTTAGTGCAATATCATCAACTAGTTGTTGACGAATTTATAGTTGACGATTTTAAACTTTGATTTACAGAATTTATAACCAGATTTAGTGGAGCTCCTTGCATTTTATTAAATATTTTGAAATTTATTGTCTTTCAATTCAAACGTTATTTTTTATTTTTATTTTTAATTAAATTAGATGATAATCAATGATTGATTCTAGTTTTATTTTTAGTTAATTCTGATAAGAAAACATTCTAGTTTCAATTATTGATTCTAAGTCTGATAAGGTAAATATCAGATTTTTAGTGTCACGTCATCAACCAGCTGCTAACGAATTTGTAGGTAACGAATTTAACTTTTGATTTACAGATTTTCGTAATTAGTTTTGGTGGGTCCCTATATTAAATTAAATATTTTGAAATTTATTGTCTTTTGATTCAAATATTATTTTTTATTTTTGTTTTAAATAAAATTAGATGATGATCAATGATTGATTCTAGTTTCATTTTTAGCTAATCCTAATGACGAAATACTCTAGTTTCAATGATTGATTCGAATTCTGATAAGGTAAATATCATATTTTTAGTGCAACGGCATCAGCTACATGTTGACGAATTTGTAGTTGATAATTTTAAACTTCGATTTATAGAGTTTATAATCAGATTTAGCGGGGTCTTTGTATTTAATTAAATATTCTAAAATTTATTGTCATTCAATTCAAACGTTATTTTTTTTAATAAATTATATGATAATCAATGATTCATTCTAGTTTCCTTTTTAGCTAATTCTGATAACGAACTATTCTAGTTTTAATGATTGATTCTAATTTTGATAAGGTAAATATCAGATTTTTAGTGCAACGACATTAACTGCATGTTGACAAATTTGTAGTTGATGATCTTAAACTTCAATTTATAGATTTTATAATCAGATTTAGCGGAGTCTTTGTATTTAATTAAATATTCTAAAATTTATTGTCTTTCAATTCAAACGCTATTTTTTTAATAAATTAGATGATAATCAATGATTGATTCTAGTTTCCTTTTTAGCTAATTCTGATAACGAACTATTCTAGTTTCAATGATTGATTCTAATTCTGATAAGATAAATATCATTTTTAGTGCAACGGCATCAACTACATGTTGGCGAATTTGTAGTTAACAATTTTAACTTCGATCTATAGATTTTATAATCACATTTAGCGGGGTCTTTGCATTTAATTAAATATTCTGAAATTTATTGTCTTTCAATTCAAATGTTATTTTTTATTTTTATTTTTAATTAAATTATATGATAGTCAATGATTGATTTTAGTTTTATTTTTAGTTAAATCTGATAAGAAAATCTTCTAGTTTTAATTATTTATTCTAAGTTTGATAAGGTAAATATCAGATTTTTAGTGTCACGTCATCAACCAGTTGTTGACGAATTTGTAGGTGACGAATTTAAACTTCGATTTACAGATTTCGTAATTAGTTTTGGTGGGTCCCTACATTAAATTAAATATTTTGAAATTTATTGTCTTTCGATTAAAATATTATTTTTTATTTTTATTTTTAATAAATTTGATGATAATTAATGATTGATTCTAATTTCCTTTTTAGCTATTTCTGATAACGAACTATTCTAGTTTCAATGATTGATTCTAATTCTGATAAGGTAAATATCAGATTTTTAGTGTAACGGTATCAACTACATATTGACGAATTTGTAGTTGACGATTTTAAACTTCGATTTATAGATTTTATAATCACATTTAGCGGGTTCTTTGCATTAAATTAAATATTCTGAAATTTATTACCTTTCAATTCAAACGTTATTTTTATTTTTAATTAAATTATATGATAATCAATGATTGATTCTAGTTTTAATTATTGATTCTAATCCTGATAATGTAAGTAACAAATTTTTAATGTTACGTTATCAACCAGCTGTTGACGGATTCTGATCAGATAAACCTCACATATCTAACATGTTATATATAGACGAGAGTCAATTTAGTCTAAAATTATTGACTAATTAGTAAATCTATTATTTATCTAAATCTATTGAAAATCTGATTTTTTTAAAAAAGTACCCCCCGGTTAAAGTTGTCTATTATGCAAAAGTTTCCGAAATACATTTTGCTACATAATTAATAAACTCTATTGATTAAACCCTTAATCGAATTTATTAATTATCAATTACGATTAACTATACTATAAAATCGTAATTGAACTTCAAGTATATTTTATATTAATTGGTGTAACTGTCATTGACTAATTATTCATTATGTAATACTCCTCCTATGCATAAATAGGTGAAGTACTATCAACCTAATATTTATACACATCTTAATATTTTTAGGTTCCAAATTCATTATACCGATCAACTATGATAATTTTCATGTTTGATGTTTCAAATAAAATTATCAAATTTCTAATACTGCACAAGAGATACTGAGCGCTTAGATTATTGTGACCACATAAATGAATTAACTAAGAGTTACTATATTAATTAAAAATGTACATAGATTCTATTATTGAGAATCTATGAATTCACTATCTAATAACTCAGTCATTCAACCTACGAAATCTGCTGACAAATAGAGTGTCATTATTAATAGATCAAAACAACTAAAACATTAAATATGAGCACATAAGTCTCTCAAGATTTAGAATACTCATAAAATAATAGCGATAAGTCATGATTTTTATTTGATAGTAATGTACTGAAAATCAGACTCATTAGTCATTTCAATACATTTCAAATGCAATAGTACGTTAACTAGGTACTTTATCTACTGACTAAAGTAAGTCACTATACATAATAGAGTTAATGTGCTGTAGTATTTTCTTAATAAATCGTTAAACTTCACTAAACTATGAAATTAAGTATTTACAAGTTAAATACATTATTTTTATAAGCTAAACTACAAATAATCTATAAATAAAATATTATTATACTTGTTGCTATTTTACAAGAATACATTAGACATAATATAATAATAGATTATTTATTATTAGTCATAATTAAATATCTTAAAAAATATAATATAATTTAATATTTTTAAGAAACAATCCTGACACTTCCACACCTACTCTCTATCCTACTCAATACTCCCATGACACCATGATATATCGTAGGCTATATAGACGACCGGGCAAAAATATTCTGTTAAATCTATATTTCAACTAAATTCTTTAATGATTCAAAACTTTTGTTATAGGTTCATTTGATTGTAATCTCATACTTTAATTAGTATATTTATATTATTAATAATCTAAATAGCTGAAGTACTTGTTGATGTTAATTATAAACGTTTAAATTATTAACCACACAATAAAGTTTAGAACTTAAAACTTAATTGCTTAGATTACATTATTTTAAATATAAAAAAATTTAATTGAGAACAAATTTTTACACTGATCAATTAATTAACTAAGTATTAAGTAGCGAAATCACATGTAAATCATTTATAAGTTGATATATTTACATTCATTAAAATTTCTTAAAACACCAACCTAACTATAAATTATTGACATATCATATTGTCCCCTTAAAATATCGATCAATTATTAAATCAATGTAAAATTATTAATTGAGAAACTTAAAATTGTTGGATGTTATTGGATATTTCTCAACCTCAAAATCTGATTTGTAATATTTTCTTTCACGGTTATAAACTGAATACTAACCCTTTTCATAATCGATGTGTGATCAACTCAACAATCTCTCCTCGTCACACTTTATATTTTGAATTAGATAATTGTGGACCTCATTTATTCATATTAGGTTAAAAAAATTGGCTAACCTAGCATGAGGATACTAGCGTTAGGTGATATTTAAAATTCAAAAGTTAACTTTTGAGTGTACAGTGACTCTAACATTGATAAACTACCTAATTAGTCTTTCAATAAATGATGTGCGATCATTTTAATAATAACTACATTTTATCAAGTTGGAATTGTCTATTTTACCTAAATATTATAAAGAATTGAAGAAAAAATAATAAAGATTAGGTCAAACTAATAATAAGAAAAATCTATTGCTTATCACGTACGTTAAGAGTTCTTCGAGTCTCAAAAGGATCGTATCTTTATGAGGATCTGAAATTTTCTGAAAAGCGTTATCAGACTGAAGACCAGAGACGAGGGAAGCTGTTTCAATTCGATGTAGGTAGCGATCGACGGTGGTGAGTGAACAATCACACGTGCAACTGGGCTTCCCTTGGATTTGTTGTCCTATTCACTGATTCTGCTCTGTGCACCCATTGCCTAAGTTCTTGAAACTTGAGCCTTCTTATTTATGCCCAAAATATCTCACACGAAATTGACAGATGGGGAAGCCAATCTGCCGACCCATTTTTGTGAAATTATTCGGTCTACTGGTCACCTTTTAAGAAATCAATGGCTTAAATATTTTTCTGATTTAAAAAAATGAAAAAACAAAAAACAAATAATTTTTTATTCTGAGCGGATTTTAGTCGTCTAAATTTAAATTACCTGCTCAGAGCTGTCCAAGATGGGACCGTAGTCACAATGTACCCATCAGCTTGAAGACTTTCTCGCTCAATTAAGGTCGTCAAATATAATCTGGAGGGGCTAAATAGAAAAACAACAAAACTTTTTTATTTCTATTATTTTTTCTAGTTGGACAATAAATTCGGTAGCAGATTGTTCAAAATTTACATAGTAAAATATATATAGATTTTTTGCCCGCAACTGATTAAAAATCTCATTAACTCATGTAATGTTTGATTAAATTTTTTTTGATATTACATAATTACTTATTATATATAAATTTTCTAATTTTATATATCACAAATAAATCTTATATATATAACCATCAGTCATATTTATACATTAATACATACATAACAGTTTCCTAGATACATATACTTTTTTTTCAATAGATATATATACTATAGTTACTAATTTCGTTCCATTCCAACTGAAATAAGAAGAATATTCTGATTTCGGCACATGAACAGAACGAAATATGTGCACAAATTGTTTGTCATATTTAGATCAAATATCATCTAAAAAAACTTAATATAATAACATATATTGTCCATGCTCGGTGTCGTTTAACACTTTTACTTAAGTCATTTTCACACTTCTGCATCCTGGATTCGATTTTCAAATAGTACAACAATTATTTTTTAATATTTCTTTTCTATTTTTTAAAATGATTTTAGTGAGACGATTAAGTGGATTATGTGAATGATATATTGATGTTAAAAATAAAATAGCGTTTTTTCTATGAAAATAAGTCTTGATTCAATTTTCTTACTTATATTATTAATAATAAATTTTATTATTTTTCATGTTCAAAATATTTTGTTTGAAATGGAATACTGGAACACTTGTATATTTAAAATATTTTATTTTTCAAAAAATTGAGTGACCACCGAAATTGATTTGATAACTATGATATGCATACCTAATAAATTCAATGCAGTTTGGAATACAAAATTGTGAATTTTTTTTATAAGGAGTTGAGGATAAATATATTTTTTAGAAAGTGTGTAGACGTGTAAGTAAGAATAATTAAATTATTGATTATTTATAGATTTTTTGGTCAAAGTTTTTAGTTTTTTTATAACTATTATTTATAATTTCTTAATGAAATATAGTTTAGATTTATCATTCTACACACTAATAAATTAACTAAATGATTAAAAAAATTATGTCCCCACTCCATGACATGGGTCTGGTCTCGATCTGGTCCTGGGGACGGGAAATGAGACAGGAAAAACAATCCTGTTATAGTCCCATTTTATTTATAGTTTTAATAATTTCTAAACATTAATATTTTATGAATAACATTTATTTTAGGAAATGAAATAATTCCTAATTTTGAAGAATTTATTATTATTATGAATGTTCATTTTGGATCGTCTGAACTTTATATTATACATATATTAAGAGTTTATATATCCGTAAATTTTCAAGTATAATATTTTATATCATTCATTTCTAATTAACATGCATATTTTAATCTCACAGGACAAGCCTCGGGACGTGTCAGTGGGATGGGAGTTTCACGACGGGATCATGCTGGACAAAAATTCTGTCCCGTTTAAAAATTTGATTCCCAATTATGTCAAGAACGTATTCAAGATGGAAAAAACTCTAAAAAAATTCATGATCATGAGGGGTTTGGTTTCGCAGGACTGGAACGAGATCATACGAAATTCTAGGATCAAGATTTTTTTTGACCCTAAGGCAATGCTTTAATCTTGAAGAAAATAAAATATCAAAGTCGTGTGGGGAGGAATGCAAACAAATAGTGCTGTTTTTATGGCGATTTAAAAGATATTTTGAAAAATATATTGATATGTCGGTTAACCCAAATACATAGAATGTTAGTAAAGTTTAGAGATGCTCTTATTTAGTATGACAAGTTATAAAAATTTTAGATACCCCAAATACAAAGATACCCTCATTTGAGGGTATCTTGATACCCCAAAATTGTGGGGTATCTCCATAACCAACATCTCCTATTAATTTTTTTTTATGATTTTTTTCAAACTAATCTCTCTAACTCACTCACATCATCTTTTATATACATCTTAAACAATGGGTAACTGGACAATTAAAATATATTTATAATGTGATCAATTAAAACTTGTTTATTAATTACCCATATTGCTATAATTTTTAATTGTGAAATACCAATATGAATATGTGTATGGTAAACTATGTGTTTAAGGTCTCTTGGGTAGATTAAATTATTTCTAATTCTAGTATTATATATTTGTCCAATGGTAAGGGTAAAATTATAAGTTGATAAATTCTTATAACATTCTTGTAAACATTATATTAAAATAAATAAAATAATTTAACATTCTCGCTGTTTAATTTATTTTATATTTTATTTTTATCTTTTCTCAGTTGTCATACTTCTCATTATTTTATTTGTATCTTATTAATTAATTATTTCATCCTCAATATTGTTTACGTAAACTTACAATATAACCATTGTGATAAAGTAACAATTTAGCCATAAAAAATTAATAAGCATGTAAGTAAAGATGAATAAAAAGAAAATAAATTAAAAAAATTATTTTACCAAAGGAATAAATTAATAATTATATTTTATCATATTATAAATTAAGTAATAAATAATAAAGAAAAATAAATTATTTAACAAGTCATACATAGACATAATACAGTTTAAGGGTAAAGTTAGAAAATTATAATTATACTTATAAGATTCTCTTTCACATTCAATAAAACAAACAAAGTAATTTAACATTCTCATCATTAAATAATAACATTCTCACATGTAACAAATAAAGTAATCGTAACATTTCGAACATATATTTTTTTACAATCATATTCTAATAATCATATTCTGAAAATTATTTACTCACAGTGTTATATCAAACGACATTTAGGATCATGCCCATTAGGTTAAAGTTAATAATTTACATTGACTATATAGAAAAACTTCTTAGTGCACAGCTCGCATGAATATAGGAAAAAACTATTTAAATTATAAGCAAAGTTTAATTTGGTTGGAATATGACAAATATAATTATGGTAGTAAATAAATTAGTTTTACAATTAACTTAAATATATGATCTAGTTTTTTATTGCTAACAAAAATGACTTAAATATATGATCTAGTTTTTTCCTTCGTTTAGTATAATTACGTAGTTTTATATTTTGTATGAGATTTTACTCACACGACACCATGTAATGTTACTATATTGGTACCATTTAATACAGCTGCAATCTAAATATAATTTTGAATCTTTTTTCAGAACATTGTCTTTTATATGAAAACTAATAGTACTATTATTATTTAGTTTTCAGTCTGATATAAATATTTCTCGAGCCCTTGCACAAAAAATAACGCGCCTCCTAGTTTTCGTTATCTGAAGTGGAACCTTCCTAGCTGATGCCCTACTAGACAGGCCGGGCTACTTGGACCAAGACCTCGGGATACTCGGACAATCCAGAGGTTAGGAAAATGTCACCCTCAAAGCTGAGTGCTCAGTGTCGTGCATCTCGGGAGACAATACTTGTCCGCCATCATTGCTAGCTGAAAGGAAGTGCTCAATGAAACATTTTGCTTGCCAAAATTTTCCTATAAATAGAAAACGGCCATGGGCAATGTACCCAACAAAATATGTAATATAACATTTACACTAATATTAGTACCTACAAAAAGAACTCTATTCAAAATAGTGATGAAGGACTAAACAATCTGCTAGTCTCTGACAATCGCACTCAATAGAGTCGAGATACAGTAAACACACGAAACAAGGGCAAACAGAGCAACGTGCATCCTCTAGCTTAGCTCAAATTCTCATTAAAAAATAATCAATACACTGCAAAGTATTTATAGACTACATAATACATAATTGTCATACAAACTAACTAACAAAATCTAACTACAAGCTTATCTCACGTGACTTGCTCTTTATACAACTGAGCTAATGTAGCTCGATCATCAGTCTGCATGGTTTTGTGATTACATGTCATTAGTGTTGAGCTAGCTTCCCTAGCATCCCCCTCAAGTGGGTGTTCACCACCTGAAGCTTAGACTTCATGAATAAGAAATGCGGTTCAGACAAGGATTTAGTAAGAACATCCGCTGTCTGATTTAAGGATGGAACAAATTGAATATCAATAGCCTTGCTGAGAACCTTATCACGAATAAAATATAGATCAATTTCCAGATGTTTAGAATGAGCACGACGAACTGGATTCGCAGCTAAAGGCACTGCACTCATATTATCACACCATATAATTGGGGAGGCCAACTAAGGAATCTGCAATTCCATACGAAGAGATACAATCCAGGAAACTTCATCTGCAGTAATGGATAGAGCCTGATACTCACTTTCTGTACTCGAACATGCCATGACCTAATGTTTCTTAGAAGCCCATGAAACCAAAGAAGAGCCAAGAAAGATCGTATATACCCCAGTTGATTTACGATCATCAATGCTGGAAGCCCATTCAGCATCTGACTATGCCTCAATATTCAAATTCGATGATGGGTTAAGAATAACGCCATCACATAGTGATCTCTTGAGATAACGAAGAAGATGCTTGCAGGCTGTCCAATGAGTGACAGTTAGTTTCTGAACAAATTAGTTCAACTTATTGAATATATAGCCAATCTCAGGTCGAGTGAGTAACAGATATTGCATAGCTCCAATAACACTCTTGTGCACTACTACAATTTCGGCTTTAGATGACAGCTCAAAAATTAGCTGTCATAAATGTGTTATCTACTATGACAACTAATTTTTGAGCTGTCAATATAACTTTTTATTATGACAGTGAAAAAAAACCTGTCAATGTTTTATGGTGTAAAACATTAAATATTTACCTCAAAGTTCATTTTATTTATGAAAATGACACATTAGATAATCAATCTATTATTTTTGCTTTTACTTTGTCATTTTTGTCTTTCTGTCTCTGGTTACTCTCTCTCTCCCGCTCCCTCTACCTCCTCCCATAACTTCATTCTGTCCAAATCCACTCCCGAGAAGCTCCATGCCTTCACTTCAATGGTGATAGTTTCAGAGCTCCTATCCCAATGCACGCCTCCATTCTGTCCAGATCTAGAATATCTCACGTCATTCTATCCATTGATGCATCCAGTAGATCGTAGAGGAGAATGACTCCTTCATTCTATCCATTGATGCATGCAGTAGATCTTAGAGTTATGTTATGAGAGAAAGAGATCTACAAGAGAAAGAGAAATTTGAGAGAGTGTGAGATTTATGAGAGACAGGGCTTTGAGAGAGTGTGAGATTTATGAGAGACAGGGCTTTGAGAGAGAGAGAGAGAGAGAGAGAGAGAGAGAGAGACATAAAGCTTTGATAGATAGAGGTTTGATAGATAGACCTGCGAGAGACAGAGAGGCTCGAGGGTCTGTCAAGGGTCTATTAACGAGGTAGAGGTTGAGGGTCTGTCGTGCGATTGCTGGTCAAGAATTTTCTTCGTGTGAGGTGATTGCTCTATCTCTGATGACTTTGTCGAAGATTAAGGTTGTAGCATCTTCAGACTCCAAATCCAAAAAAAACCCTGACCAGGAAGCTTCTGTGTTTGATGTTTTCTCGGATTCTGCATACGGGGTTTTTTAAAAATTGAGAAAGATTCGTTGAAGAAGATGGAGCTTCTCTTTCTGAATCTGATGCCAATGGGTATTACGCTTTACAATGGGTGGCTCTTAACAACTTCTCTGATATTGTGCAGTACATAATTGATGTATTCTACTCTTTCTTTGTCCTTGTTAGTAAAATCTTACTTTCTCAACAACTTCTCTAATATCGTACAAAATGTAGCAAACTGTACTACAATGGGTTACAGTTCGGGGTGCTATACCAGTAGCAAATATGCTATTACAGAATGGAGCACAGGTTGCTAATATAAATGGGTAACTCTCATGTTGTTATAGTTGATTGTTAGGAGTAACTGATAAATAGTTGTTAGGATGCCAATAATTTTATGGTTTTAATAAAAGAAATGGATTCAGATATTTTAAATGTTGATATAATGTTATCAATTTCTTATTAAAAAGGAACGATGTAACTTTAATTCCCTTGACATTGACACAGATTATGCCATCCTGCTTTATTCAATGATTTACAAGGATGCTGCTATCACTTTGCTACTATCACTTTGCTGTTATCTCTAGGATGTCATGTCTTATATGACATGCTGAATTGTTGATTTTTCTTGCATGTTTTAGGATTATAAAGACCATCATTACCTTGTATACATCTTTCGAGGTACGCACAATTTGGTGAAAATATTAAACTTTTGTCTTTCTTTTATCCTTAGATACTTCAAAGGTCCTAAACTTTTAGTTGATTTGCAAGATTATGATTATTATTTAGGGGTGTGGAGTCTTGGTTGCATGCTTGCTGGAATGGTAAGGATTATGTTATATGCATGTCAAGCTTGTGATTTTTTAAATGAAATTTATGTGTTGGTTTTTCCATTTTGGTTGGCATACTTTGCTTACTGAACTCAACATTAATGTAGATATTTCACAATGAGCCATTATTTTATGGTCATGACAACCACGACCATCTTGTCAAAATTGAAAAGGCAATATAATGTAGATACTATGTAGTTTGTTAACACTTCTATTGTAGATAAGTGTGTGTTGTGCCTTTTTTCTATGATATGTGAGTCTAGTGGTCTTGCATTTCTTAGGTACTTGGGACTGATGAGTTGAATGCTTATCTAAATAAATATCATTTGGAGCTTGATCCTCAACTTGATGCGCTTGTTGGGAGGTGCGTTTGGTTTCTCTACATGAACCAATTTAGATTTTAGTTGAAGGCTGAATTTGTTTAACTTCTATCTACGATGTTCTAATCCTTTAATTTTTCCTCAGAATTATTGCCTTGTGATGATAATCATTGCTTGCAATCATATTTCTCAACATATATTGATGCATCTAATTATCTTCTGCAGACACAGCAAGAAGCCCTGATCTAAGTTTATTAATGCAGATAACCAACGTCTAGTTTCTCCAGAGATAATGCTATCTTTCTTTTATCTGGGGATTGAATGTCTAGCATTACAAAATTCATAATACAAAATGCATAAATTCTTTTCAATTGACTTTGATTCTTCAAATGCAAGCCTTCGATTTTCTTGATAAGCTCCTCCGGTATGATCATCAGGACAAGCTAACTGCAAGAGAAGTAATGGTACTTATAAATGACATGATCATTTGAATGTTCACCAACTTTAAATGAAAATTTGGCTTTCATTTACGAATCAAAATTTCTCTCCCCATTGCCTCTCCCCACTGCCTATACCATCTCTTTTTATTTTTTTTATCAATATCAAGAATATAGAAGTGTATAACTTAACAGATAAAATATTTCTTTACAATACTTATGTCCCTTATTCCTACTTATTTTGCATTACTGGTCTAAATCGTGAATGTTGCTTTTACAAGCTAGCTTACTACTATTATGTTGTGCAAATTGAGTTTATATTCCCTTAGTTTGTTACTATCTTATTCTAGTTTTGCCTCCCTCTATGCTCTATTTATTCTAGCATTTCTTATTTCTTATCAATTTCCGCTATTATTAGGTATTTTGCAAAAGCTTATAGACAGGTTGTTCATTGAAGCATGTGGCATCCTTTTGGAACTGGAAGAAGATTTCAGATGGTCATTTATTTTGTCTACATTGCAGCAACATTGTTGAAGAGCTGTCATCGTGATATGATTTTTAATAATGGATCTTGTAGGATTTATCCCATAGTGTAAGAGATCGTTTGATTGAACGTTAGCATGATACTCAATCGTACTTCAAGAGGAAAGGTCCTAAGTGCGTATACTTCCTCTTAGTGGAGTATTTTATGGGTATATTTTTGGGAGATAAATCATATTTTGTACATCCATGGATTTTCAATATTTAATTCTAGATGTAAAAGTTTTTTTCTCTCAAGCGCTTGATATAATTAGTCACGGTTAGAACTTGAGGTTGGTGCATTTTAGTATTGAAAATGACCCTAGCTACTAACATTATTTGAACTAGATGATTTATCACTTGAATGCCTACTCCTATATATGAGTAAAATAGAATAGATGAAATCATGAAGTGCAACTTCATTTTCCCTTTATACATCTATGTTTGACACAGTCTCCTAGCTATATATGTAACTTCATTTTCCAACAACGATGACATATTTTTACTCTAGACTATGCAAATTTCATCCAGTAATTCTTTGATTCTTTGAACCATTTTTATTTTTGTGTGAGCTTTGAAGCATGGTTGTGGTTATTCATACTTTTTCTGGTGTTTGTGTTTTAGGTAACTATCATGTCTAACTACACTTATGAGTGTATCAATTTTCCCCATTAATCCATCCCTTTTAACATGTTGATATAATACTTTAAGTTATGTAGAACGTCAAGTCTTCACTATCAAACAATGTCATCAACCTTGACATTGTGGACCAAAATGGAGATGCCCTGAGCCAACTCGATTTTGAGTTTGAAGTTCTGGCGGAGCAAGTTCGTTTGCATTTAGGTTGTCCTTGCTTCTTCCCAAGTTATTGCTGCATTATTAAATGGTGATATTGCAAAGTGATTAGAAATGTGATTTTTTAGTTGGTAGTGACTTGTTGATGATCATTTCCTGACATAATGGATCACAAAAAATTAGGATCTAAAGGGCAGACCAATTATATAAGTCATAAAATTCAAGCAATTTTTTCAACAATAATATTGTTTGTTTTTTTCAAATTTTTTGAGTGGGAATCGTTAAGGTGGAGAGAAGAATCCTACCACCAGCCGGTAACTCTCTAGGGACAAAACCGAAGAAAGGATAATTACTTTGTTTAAGAGATAAAACTTTTAGTAACCACGAGAGTGTAGCACAACTCGTCACTGTGGACTTGGAGGTTTGCTCCCCCAAGGACGGAGAAAGATTTGCGATAGGCAGGGCTAACCCCGTTACTGTCCATACCTATTTTTTGAGTAATAAAAATTCTAAAGCAAAAGAATTTTTTTTTTGGGGGGGGGGGGGGTGATTGGTGAAGTAGAAATGATTGGAGATGCTAAAAATGTGGGTGGTCCATGAAGGAGACGATCATCA
Source organism: Datisca glomerata (assembly GCA_003255025.1). Taxonomy (NCBI): domain Eukaryota; kingdom Viridiplantae; phylum Streptophyta; class Magnoliopsida; order Cucurbitales; family Datiscaceae; genus Datisca; species Datisca glomerata. Next base: position 140,337 of record QANY01013229.1, on the reverse strand, counting down.
ATTTGATAAATTTCTAATAGTGATTTAAATGTGTAAATGGTGTGAAAAGCATCTTTGGAATATATATTAACTTGCTATCTTATTTATATTTGAGAATCTTTGTTATCACTGTATTGTTAAGGATTATGCTCTCAAAACATGTGTATTGATATTTTTATATAACATTTAAAGAGCATTACATTTTTCTTATAATTGTTCTTTTAATATATTGTTGAATAATTTATACAAATATATGAAAATTCCATATTCATTAATGAAACTATGATCTTGTCTTACTACGAAAGAATTAAGATCATAGATAATGAATAAAATTGTCAGCAACATATTAAAGTATGAAATCTTTAATGAAATGGTTGCTAGTATAATTCACTAAGTATTATGAATGCGTGTGATTTAGATCCAGATCATTGATGTGAATATACATCTTACTGAAAATACTTTATATAATAAGATTATATATGACAAGACCGATGTGAATTTATATCTTTATTAACGTGTCGTTTATCATAAAGATTTAATACACATCAATTCGACGATCATTTGTAGATCAGTCTGAATCTTGAGTAGTCATGAACTCACATGCATATCTACTGGATCTTTTGCTTCACTAGTTAAGGTCTGTTTGTTAAATCATGCTAGTGACTTTTGTTTTACAGATTTAGTGATATGGATGACTGAGGACATGATCTTACAAAATTTAGAATCTAAGCATTCCTAACGGATCGTATATTGGTTCCCTTAAATCTTAATTTTGGAACTGAATGATTATTGAGCTCAAATTTATAATAAGATTATAAATTAGTCATTCACTAATGGATTAATGATACTTAAGGATCAAGGGGTAAGTAGAATGGTAAAACTATAATTTTGACCAATTTTAATTTACGAACTAATAATTGGAGGACAGAACATATGAAATGATTATGTTAGTGAACTACATGAGAATGCTCTATAAATACATTCTATAATCTCTAATAGTGCAATTCCATATTTATAGTGGAGTAATAATGAAATTCATAAAAAAAAAATTTAATTAAAGAGTTTAATTAATAATCTTGTTTATTGGAGCTTAGGATTATAGGTCCATAATCTTCAAATCACCTCTATGCTATGTTTTCTAGGGTGTAACTATTTCGGGACATGAAAAATGAATGACTTGCAAAATGAATTTTTATTCTGGAGCAATTACATAATTATGAGATAATTATATATGACTAATTGATTAAAAATTAATTAATTAAATTATTTATGTATTTAAATATAATTTTGGAATATATATATATATATAATTATCAAATTTTTTTAGTTATCGATAAGTGAGACAGAATATCTAATTTGTGAAATTAGATAGTGAAATTATTATTAGATAATAATTTAAATTAACTAAATCAATTATCTGTGAAATAACAAATAAATTAATTGATAGAATACTCAGATATGCTAATTTTGAATTAACTGATATCAAGATAATTATCTGTAAAAAATATTTAATTCATAGTAATTGTCACGTGTCAATCATCAATAGAGTATAAAAAATTGACATGAACTACTATGGTGTCACGTGACACTACAGTAGTGAGTTTGCAACACTGAAGTGTCACATGACATTACAGTGCCATCAGGCACAATGCTGGCTCGCGACACACTGTAGTGCCATGTGACACCACAGTTGTGCACATTGCAGTGAGTCCCACTATAATTGGTTATTTTATAATTAAATATTATTTCAGTTTATCCCTAAAAAATCTGATACACCATTATCTAGAATATTTACAAATATTAATCTAATGGCTTAAGTGATTAAAAGAAGAGGAGAGAATCAGTTGATCATATCATCAATTTGTCAATCAAGAGTTGAATTGAGAACACGATTGGTGTCAGAGAGATTTTCTTCTTTGATTAAACGTTAATCAAATCTCTAAAAGAATAATCATAATGTTCTTTTAATGAATAGTCTCACTATAATCATTCTCAGTAAATCTCTAGATTTCATGTGTTGAGAACATCTAGAGACGGAAAAAATGTATTGTAATATTCTACGTGCCCACACACGTCCTAGTGCGTTGAGGATTGACTTGGAATATTTTGGTGTGGATCTCGGATTCTATTGATCGTTGGAATGATTTTGTGGGAACGGAGGATCAAACGGTTTTTGCAAGGACACTTGATATAGATTACCAGATGTATATAATTTCTAACCTTGTATGTTGTAGATTTAACTTATAAGTATACAATGGATCCTAACTGATTGAAAAAGAGTTTTCAATAAAATTTTTTATTTGTTTATCGTGGCACTACGCAAGTTTTGTTTTATTAAAAGATTTAATTTTTATTAAAAGTTTAATTTTCTAAAAGGCCTCGCGCCTTCACGCTTCCGTTGCGCATGCGCCTCGACGACCATCATGTATATCAATGAGAAATATTAGGTGTGCCAAAATTTTCTCTTTACTACCTTTTTGAGGGCCTACTCAATATAATTAGAGATTCATTTCTGTTATAACTCATTCATTTAACAATTTGTTATAGATATGGAATTTTCACAATCTTATCTTGAATCTAATGTTTGGTCATGAGTAATTATTATTTTGCAATTGATGGAACTACTTTTCTTATGTAGATATGGACTATGATACTAATATTTTTGTTCCGTCAGGTCATACTGGATGACTTTCAGCACAAACAACCAGATTATTGGTTGAACTTTAAAAATCCCTAGGAGCTAGAGCGAGTTCATGTTACATATGCGGTGAAGGTTTCTAATACAAACCATTTTCATCTCTGTTAAGCTTTTTTGTTGTTGTCCCTAGTCTAATTATGTCTCACTCTTGCATTTTACTGCTGCTCTTGCTAGGCTGTTAAGTTCTATGGAACTGTTTAAGAGGAGAAGTTCTCCCATCACAAAACTCACCCATTTCAAAGTTTGGGTCTAACATCGCAGCATATGCCCACAAGTTCATGATTGAATGGTGCGTTAACATTTCTCTAGCTAGCCTTTAATTCTCTATGATGTAAATATACTGCAGTGATGATTACTTGTCATTATTCATTGAGAATGTATAAGTATGTTATTTGTATTATCTTTGATAATTCTCTATGATGTAAATATACTGCAGTGATGATTATTTGCTCTTATTCATTGAGAATGTAGAAGTTTGTTACTTGTATTATTTTTTATTATTCATTGAAACAATAGCTCTCATGATTTATAAACGTGAAATGATTGTTCTTTTGAGATTTGAGCTTTTAGTTTTTCTTCTTTCTGATCATTTGAGAGCATTTGGTACCACTTTATAAAGATTTTTAGGCTATTGATTCTGATAGTTTTGGCTGGGGGTGATCGATGACCATTTTGATTGACTAGTTTTGACTTGATTCTTAAGGATTCAACAACATTGGAAGAAAATTAAGTTGTTGAAAATAGTTTTATTCCATTTGCTATTGCTATTTTATCTTTTTTGGACAACATTAAGGGCCTGTATCATTTTTAGTTTCTTTCGAGAATTATTATAGGGTGTTTGTTTCAACTACTAATATGCACTTGGTCATACAATGCAGAATAAGGTCTCATCAAGTGTGTCCGCTGCACCTATAAATCAGGTAGCATAAAAGATATATAATGTGCTATTCTTGATTGTTGTGATTTGTATTAACCTTAATGTACTAGTTTCTTTCAGCACCTTCTTAGTACTTTATGTATTAGGTAATCCATTATCATTAAAACGTGCACTTGTGGGCAAAAGTTATTATTTGTAATAACTTTTAATCAACAACTAATGAACTAATATGTTATTTTGTTTCTTTATTCTTCCATCTTCATGTAAGTTTCTTTTTCTAGATTACTTGTCTTGGTCATTTTTTCTAACATGCTAATGCTTTTGCGTCCAATCCCGACCTTGATATGTTGAAATTTATTCATTTCAGTTTCCCAACAAGAAACCTAGTTTAACAGAAAGGCTACTTTCTTCATGTTGTGGGGTGAGTATTATGAGTTGTATATTACTAAGAACTGATTTTAGTCATATATATATATATATATTCATTTATTATCTGTATATATTGCCTAGATGTGATGCTAAAAAATTTTTGTTCCTCCGATATGTTATTTTATTTAAATTCATTTGGAAATTGTGTGTATCTTTTAAAGTTCTGGTTTTTCTTTGGCTATTGATTATAGGAAATGTATACTTTTGATGTAATTCAAGAAAGGAATCCTATTATGTGTTTGCATCCCTAGTGGTGTGTGTTGTGTAAAAACGTGGAAGAAAGCTCAGATGGTTTATTCTTGATTGTTGATAATTATTGTGAAAGAATTGTTAGAAAATTGTATGTTGAGATGTTTCTCATTTTGAAATATATCTTTTAAAATTATAATTATTATAATTTTTGTTTTATTTTTATTGTATAGAATGGGTTAGATGGGAATTAGAATGCCAAACTTTTATTTATTTAATTAAATAATTTTTTTTCTTTTCTTGAACTTTAGATGATGGGGAATCCCCGTCATCTATCTACTTTTTGTGGAACTTGAGATGAAGGGGATTCCCCATCATCTATCTACTTTTCTCGGTACTTTAGATGATGGGGATTCCCTATCATCTATCTATTTTTACGGTACCTACGATGACAGAGATTTCCCATCATTGTACACCATTATAATGATGGTTTTTTAAATGACTAAATATGATAGCTCGGTGGATGCCAGTCGGGCAACCGTCAATATAGGGTTATAATGATGTATTTTACCCATAATCTAACTCTATTTTTGTAGTAGTGGTATAAGGTGACATCACTAAAAAGCTCAGAAGTATCATGATGAAGTTTGATTGAAGTGTTTGTGGTAGTGGGATAGGCCTTGGCATGGAGCAAGTTAGTCTTAGTAAGGATATCAGTGATATATCCAGCTTGTGACAAGTGAGAACCATTTGCATCACAAATAACCTCCATTCCAAAGAATGATGTATATTCCCCAAAATTTTCAAGGCAAATTTTTTATTTAGCTCCTTAATTACCTATTGAATGTTGGTGTCGTGGTTGCGAGTAACCAAAATTTCATCAACATACACAAGTAGGATGATGGTGATACCTTCAGACTTGTAGCAGAACAATGAGGTATATGAGACTGTGTTGATGAATCCCCACTAAACTAAAGAGCTTCTCAACTTTTCATACCAGGCACGAGGTGCTTGTTTTAGGCCATACAAGGCCTTCTTTAACCTGCACACATGAGTAAGGTGAGCATTGTTAATGTACCCTTTAGGTTGGACCATAAACACAAGTTTCTCAAGTGTTTCATTAAGGAATGTGTTGTTGACATCTAGTTGATGCACGCCCCAATTGAAAGATACAGCTAAAGATAACATAATCCTCATTGTGGTAGGCTTCACAATAGGAGAAACATGTCTCTTTGTAATCAATGCCAAGCGTCTGATGAAAGCCTTCGGCAACCAAGCTTTGTGTCTTAGAACACTCCCATCAACATTAAACTTCAGTTTAAAAATCCATTTATTACCCACAATTGTCATTTTTGGATTGTATGGGATTAAATCCAAAGTGTGATTCTGCTTTAAGGCTTTGGACTTAAGATCCATAGCTTATCTTAAAGGAGTACAACTTAAAGCTTGTTTAACTGATGTAGGTTCAACTAAGATAGGATCAATGTGCATATAATGTTTAGAGGTTAGAAAGACTTTTGGTTTAAGGGATCCAGTCTTATACTGAGTTATCATGGGATGAGATTTGTGTATAGTGTTTAAAGGAGGTGCAATATCACTATGTGATAGAATAAAGACAAGATCACATGTTAGATGTTCACTAGAATCAATGCCAAATACAATGGAACTTGTATTAAAGGAACATTGTTTAATGTATGCATAATATCAATGACAGTAGGAAGAATAGGTAAAGACAAAGAAAAATCTTGAGAAGAGACTAGAGCACTACCTGAAGATACCCTCTTTTGTGGAGAATTATTGGTAGAGTTATTGAGTTGAGCTTCTGAATTGGAAGAATGAGCACCCTGACTTGATGGAAAGGAACAAAACTGAGGGGAAATAGATGAGATGAATTGAATGGAGGCACCATGAGTGAATTTCGCAGGATATGGTATGTTAGGTTTAGACCAAGGAAAACCTTTAGAAAGAGGGAAACATTGCTCATTAAAAATAACATTGATAGAAGCATAAAATCTGCCAGATGAATGTAAACAAGCAACCCTTATGACATGAGTAATTACCTATGAAAATACATTGTTGAGACCTAAATTGAAGTTTGTTTCTGTTGTATGGTCTGAGATGGGGATAACACTCACACCTAAAGGATTTAAGAAAGCTATAATCTGGAGCTTTGTTGAACAATTTCTGATAAGGAGAAAAACCAAAAAGTATTTCAGTGGGTAACCTTTTATTCAAGTAGACATAAGTTTGGAAGGCTTGTAGTCAAAAAGAGGTTGGAATTGAAGTATGGGCTAAGAGTTTGAGACCTGTCTCAACTAGATGCCTGTGTTTCCTTTCAACTCTCCCATTTTGATTATGAGAATGAGGACAAAATGTCTAAACTCAATGTCTTGTGAGGCTAGGAAACTTTCAAAAACTCTATAATCACCCTCCATGGGATTGAATGGTTTTGATTTTGGTAGAGAACTGATTTTCAGCAAGGTTTTTTAATTGAATAAAGGTTTTCAATGCATCCAATTTTTATTTTAAGGGATAAAGCCAAGAGTAGCAAAATCATCTAAAAATAATATGTAATAACAATGGCCTACTTAAGAAGGAATAGGGGTAGGACCTCATAAGTCAGTGTGAATAAGTTGTAGGGGTGATGAGACAAGAGAAGTAGACTTGGGATGATGCAAGACATGACTCTTCCATAAGGAGCAAGCAGAACAGAAATGTGTATCAGAAATATGAGCATGAATATTGTATTGCTTTAGTACTTGTGAAACGATTTTCATGCTTAGGTGTCTTAATTTTTTGTGCCACATATCATAAACAGAAGAGTAATTCACACTAGAAGATGAATTAAGAGATGTATTACAGATTGAAACTTTCTCAATTTGATTACAAGAAGTAAACTCACTGCCTTTAGTGTAATGATAGTGGTTAACAAAACTCAAAGTAGCTGAATTACATGTAGAATCAGCCTTTACAGAATGAAAAGGTTTAAGCAAAGCATGAGGAGTTACTGACATATTGAAACGAGATAGAAAAAACTGCAGAATGAGAAACATATGGTTTTGAATATGAGAACTTGTAAGTGACTGTTGCTATTCTTCTTTCTCCAAGCAACATCAACTCATAGAGACCCTCCTTAAGTCTTCCTTTGGGAAGGACCCTCCTGGTTGCTTCGTCCTTCACAAGACAGTAAGAGGAATAAACTCATTAAAAATGGAATTATCTTTTGTAAGTTGAGACACACTAATCAAGTCCTTTTTAATACGAGGAACCCTAAGCATTGATTTTAAAACTAAAATCATGGAAGCATGAGGAACATGAAGAAAAGTAGACCCTATATAGGTTATATGCAGTGCCTTACCATCACCTACAACAAGCTTTCCCTTTCCATTGTACTCCTGAGTAAAATGAACGTTGTTCAGTTCTCTTGTGATGGATAGTGGCAGTGCTATCAACATACCATGAGCAATCATTTACACAATCTAAAGTAATGACCATTGCAACATGTGAGTAGCTTGAGTTCTGTTGATTTTGGAATTGTGAACCAATGTTGTTATTGGCCTGCATTTGAAAAGCTGTCAAATCTGTAGTAGCATGTAAGTGCACCATGCCCTATTCTCCCACACACTTGACATATTAATATGTTGCTTGATATTCCTCCAGTACCTCTGCCTCTAAAAGATCCATTGTTGTTCTGTGGTTTCCTGACAAAATTGCTTCCATCAAAATTATCTGACATGGTGAATTTCATATTCAAATCAGATTCAACATTTAACCTTTCAAGTCTGCATTTGTGGCTCATTAGAAGAGCCTAAACTTCTTCAATTATCATGTCTTAATTTCTTGAAGTGACACTCACAATCATTGAATCAAATTCACTTCCCAAACCATTCAAGATATGGAGCAACAAGTTTTGCTTACTAATTGGATTTCTAGCTGCTGCCAAAGCATCACTAATATTTCTCATTTGGATCGTAGTAATCTGCAATTGAACCGCTCCCTTTCTTGAGAGTTTGAAGCAAATTCTTCATTTGTAACATCCTTGCATGAGACCGATTTCAGAAGTTTCTTTCTAAAGCTCTATAGAAATCCTTTGAATGACTATATTAGAGTACAATGCCTAGGACTCTCTCAGTCATAGAAGACCTTAACCAACTAAGCAAAAGATGGTCCTTTCTAATCCAAGAAATGTACTTTGGATTAACATTTCCATTAGCTAACTTTTGTTGAGGTTTTTCTTCACTTCCAAACAAGAAATCATCAAGACCATTAGCGATTACAGCAGGAACAATTTGTGACTTCCATAACATGTAATTATCCCTATCTAGCTTAATCAAGTGTGAGGAATTAAGCGTGCTATTTAAGGATTTTGAAAAGAGATTTTCATCTACCGAGTTACCTTCATTGTTGGTACTCGAATCTGTCACCATTTCTTCAATGAGAACCTTGAGTGCTTTAATACCAAGTTGAGATACAGTAAACACACGAAACAGGGGCAAACAAATGAGCAACGTGCAACTTCTAGCATAGCTCAAATTCTCATTAAACAATAATCCATACACTGTAAAGTATTTATAGACTACATAAGTACACTGTCATACAAACTAACATAATCTAACTAACTGCAAGCCTATCTCACGTGACTTGTTCTTGATACAACTGAGCTAATGTAGCTCGATCATCAGACTGCATGGTTTTGTGATTACGTGTCATTAGTGTTGAGCTAGCTTCCTATCACGTAGACAACAACATGCATGATTACTATTTCTTTAAGATTACCTTATACTAAATGCAGTGTAAATGCACATTGCACATACTTTGCATGTAAATTTTAAATCGTTAAATGGTGAGTGAATCTCAAAGACCAAAAGCAACATGTTTCTTTAAAAAAAAGACGACAATATGAAAAAGTAATTAACTAATTATTAAGCATCACATGTATAATGGAAGGTCAATTTAGGGATAGTAAGACTAATAAATGGATAAAAGTGTTCAAAAAAATTTCTCCCTTCCTTTTCTATTTTAATTTGATTTAATAATTCACGTGCTAGAACCCTTGCTGGAAAAGTAAAACCTAAATTTAGATATTGATGTATGAGAAGATACAAAATGTTATTTAAGTAATTTGTAGATTGATTAGAGTTGCATTTATCTTTGCAAGGGTCTCTAATTGTAGGTCTCATTGATAGAATTAGATTGAATATCAATCATAAATATAGTCTCAACCTACCATTCGTTTGATAAGTTATTAGGAATTTATGTAGTAATATCAATTTGAACTAATTAATTTGGTAAAAAAGCATATACAAGCATAAATTACTCTAGACCTAAAATTGGCTTAAAAGAACATGGTTCTAATAAATCTCTTACAATCAATTATCCCACTCCCTACTTAACATTACATGAACCTATATTCTGTATTTACTGTCTTCAACTTCATCTTGAATGAAATTGAATCAGTGCTTCCAATAACATTCCTTATCTTCACCGAGAAAGTCGCCAACATCATAAATCGTTACAAATATTTCAAATAAATCATTACAGGTGAGAAATTCGCATGACAAAACATAACTAAATTTTCTTAAATCGTTCTTTATTGTCAAATTTTTTAAAGCATTTTAGTTCTAAAGACACGATCAGGCAAGTGGGCCACATTACCTTCAAGAATTTAGAACTCAAATTATCAACTTGCCAATACACCAAAATGTGAAAAATGGCAATCAGAAATCAACTACACGCCACAGGTTATTTCATTCCAAAACCCAGTCCAAGCCAAACATCTCCAACAAACAACTTCTCTTCAATACAAATGAAATTATCTTTCATTCCTCAAAGAATTCATAATGCACTTCTCGTCCATTCCTTCTCATCTCTTCTCCTTTCTCCCTTTTCCTAAACCTAAAAAAATGGAAGGGTACAACATAGATAAAGAGAGGGAAAAGAGAAAAGAGAGCAAAAGCCGTGTGGTAATTTAGAAAGTCTCTCTCTTTCTTTCATTTTTTTTTTCATTTTACTCTCGATCTCCCTCCTCTTTCTGTTTACCTCTCTGCCTCTTCTGCTTCGCAGTTTTCATTTCCAGTTTGGGTTTTTGTGAATATATGTCTGCAAAAAAAAAAAAAAACGATTTGAGAAAGTCATCGACGACGAAGAGGTAAGTTTTCTTAATGAGAGCCTTACTTTCTTGCTGCTACCACCAATGAAGAGTTAGGCTCCGAAGTCAAGAATCCTCTAAGATTGAGATAGATAGTTGTTGTTCGAGCTTTGGTTAGAAAAATGAAAACCAATCTCTCTAATATTTCTAGCAAGTACTTAATTAAAGAGAAAATTGGTTTAAGTTCACGTAGAGAACTTGAGGGGAATTGTAAGAGATTTATTGACAGATCAGTAAATGGAGTAGATTATTTGAATAGAAGAGGGGTTTGAGGAAAAATTAGAAGAGACTGCTGAGGAAAATTAGATGTAGATGTATGGATCCCAATAAAGAATGTCTCTTTGCACCATATGAAGTTTTTTTTGTCAACACTTAAAAAATCTATGGGGGCTTAGAGTATTACGATTAAACTCATAATTCCATAGCGCGAGTGTAATAACTTAATCACATTATTAACCGGTGGTGGGGTAACATTGGCTCTAATGTCAAGGTTGCCAACGGCACGAAAATTGTTGTCCCCGTCTCTAGCTCAGGCCTAGCCCAGCGGGAAGGGCCGAGTCGGTGTGAAATACGGAGGTCTATGCGTGGTCCATTTGCTCGGGCATATAGCAGGCTGCCGAGCCTACAAGTCGAGCTTTTAAAATTAGTCTTTATCTTAACCATAAACATCATTTTTTGTATCAAATATTAACAAAATTGATATTACTAAATGTCATTATAAATATTTAATTATGAAACACTATATATTAGAGTACAAATTTTAACACATTAATGCTAAAGAATTACTACTAAAATTATAATTATGTAAATATATTGATCTTAGATTGCTTGAATAGAGGGCTTGAAATTTAATAGCTTGTAAAAATATGAAATTGAGCACTTGAAATCTTGACACTTGACAACTTGTAAATTAAGAGCTTAGTTTATAGTAATAAAATCGACAGTTTATGAGCTTGAAAGTTAGAGACTAGAAAACAAATGAATTTGATGAAAAAATGGAGGAAAATTGGTTGATTCAACCCGATACGCGGGCCATTTCGGGAGACTTAAGTGTCAGCCCAAACCTCATCCTAATGGTCTGGCCATAAGAATCTGATAGCCAGGCTCGGATCAGGCCAAAACCGGTTGGGCTTGTCCCAGCTCAATCGGACTATCATGCTCTGAATTTTTTATGAAGCTTATCCTAGCCGTATCACTCCTTTTAGAGCTTTATGTACTTATTTTTTAATTGTAATCTCACTAAAATTGTGAGCCCACTGAATATTTTCAAATCTAAGCTTTTATTTTCATTTTTAGACTTTTTGCTTTACAGAATTAATTCATCTTACAAATTTTGAATGCCCTACCTACTTCTTGCTTCTCTTAAATATGTCATTTTATCCATTAAAAATGTGAATTTATTGTCTTACTCATAGTCTAAAAAATTTAGTATATATCCTCATGGTTTAAATGTGTTAGCATAAATTAGGTTAACCTTGGGTCAACTACTATAAATATGTTGGTACCTCAACCATATAAACATTAGCATGACTCTATCATAATATATATCATAGTCGAGCATCATGTATATAACTTAGTACGTTATGCCTAAACTCATTTGAGTTCTTAAACATTATCAAATCAAAATGACTTTTTTAGATCATGCATCCAACTCGAGACGCTAAAATAGTGTATATAACTTGACCAACTCAACGCTCGATCATCTTACTAGGATGGCCTCTGACGTGAAGATCTTGGCACAACTATTACATATAAATAAGATTCATTTATTAAACTGTACTAACTATAAGAGAGCTACATAAAAAATCATATATAATTAGAAATATACGGAAATTGGCTTCCTAAGAATTTTGCAGAACATAATTTGGATCTCTCAAGCAAAAGTTATGGTGATTTTCGTAAAGGTCGTTCAGGAAAGAAGATTATGTAGAACAATCAACTTCAGAAATAAAACTGTACCAACTGGAAACTAACTACATGATGAATCATATTAATTTTGAAAGATACATAAGTCAACTTCTTGAACAACTTTATGAGACTCAATTTGGAGATTCTGAGCAAAAGCTATATTGGTTTTTATACAAATTGTTTAGAAAAAGAAGACTGTGCAGGATAGTCAACTTTGTTTATTAAGCTGCACCAACATAAGAAGAGTTACGTGACAAATCATATGTCACTACAAATCTACGGAAGTCAGGTTCTTGAAAATCTTTAGGGCATGGGGTTCTGAGCTTCTTGGAGAAAGTTACTGCATATTATGTACAAACAACTTAAAAGCAAAGCTGACCGAAATCACAAGATATAAAATATTTAGGTTTTGAAGAAGCAATGCTCATCACAACAAATCTTAAATATAATTCAAGGACATCACTATATTTATATCAAACAAAAGAATCGATTCTGAAAACGATGGGCATGGGGCATCAAACTCAAATCCTTGAGATGAAATTGTGAAACGATATACTCGTTTCATACTCATTCATTAAGTTACTATATATGATGTTTTTGTTCAACATTCTTGTCACAAATCTTTATGTACGAGAAAAATAAAAAGAAAGCAAATTAGAAAAGCTCTACCAATGAGCTCGTAAAGAAGAAAACGGGAGAAACTCTAACAAGGAGGCTGTCACGAAGTAAATAAGGCCACTGAGCTTTATGAAAAGCTTAAGTCCTTGGGAACGGATGTTTCCGAACGCCGTTATTAGAAGGAAATTATAGGGCTCCTGAGCTTTGTGAAAAGTTTAAGTCCTTAGGGATGAATGTCTATGGACACCATTTTCAGAAGGAAATTATAGGCCCCTCTTGAGATTTGTGAAAAGCTTAGAACAAATGTTTATGGATGATGTTCTCAGAAGCAAATTGTAGGGCCCCTGAACGTTATGAAAAACTTAAGTCCTTGGGAATGGATGTCTACAGACACCATTCTCAAATGAAAATAATAGGACTCCTGAGCTTTGTGAAAAACTCAAGTATTTGAGAATAGATGTTTACGAACGCCATTCTTAGGAGGAAATTATAGGTCTCTTGAGCCTTGAAAAAGCTTAAGTCATTGAGAATTGATGTTTATGAACGTCGTTCTCAGAAGGAAATTATAGGGCTTCTGAGCTTTGTGAAAAGTTTAAGTCCTTGGGAACGGATGTCTACAGACAACGTTTTCAGAAGGAAATTATAGGTTCCCCGAGCTTTGTGAAAAGCTTAAGTCCTTGTGAACATATGTTGTGGATGTCATTCTCAGAAGAAAATTATAGGATCCCTGAGCTTTGTGAGAAGCTTAAGTCCTTGGGAACAGATGTCTACGAACACCATTTTCAGAAAGAAATTAGTGTCCCTGAGCTTCTCGAAAAGCTTAAGTCCTTGCGAACGAATGTTCAACGAACATCGTTCTCAAAATGAAACTATGGGACCCCTGATCTTCTAAAAAATCATAAGTCTTAGGGAGTGGATGTTCAGCAAACACCATTTTCAGAAAGAAATTATAGTGCCTCTAAGCTTCATAAAAAGCTTAAGTCATTGGGAACGGATGTTCAACGAACACCGTTCTCACAAGGAAACTATAGGGACCCCTAAGCTTCTAAAAAATCTTAAGTCATTTGAAACGGATGCACAACAAACATCATTCTCACAAGGAAGCCATAAGGCCCTTGAGTTTTGCCAAAAGTTGCAGTCTTAGGGAATGGATGTCAACGGACACCGTTCTCAAAATGATATAAAAAACTTTGAAACATGAATTTTTTGATTAACGAGTCGAATGTTGTTCAAGGAATTTACAACAGATAGAGCTGAAGAAAGCAAAGATGAAATACTTTTTGAAGACCACCAAGCGGGCAGTCCTCAAAATAAAGGCACAATGCATGTAAATGCACCAGTAAAATGTGTTGGAAACACGGCGCCCACGTGGTGGAAGTGTGAGGCTTTTAAAAATTTATTAAAAGTAAATCTTTTTTGATAAAAGAAAATAAACACAACGCAACGGTTTCCAAAATAAAATTTTTTATTGAAAAACTCTTTTCAATCATGATCCATTATATATTTATATATTAAATCTAAGATATACATATATATGAATTATATACCTATTATATTCTATATCAAGCATCCTCATAAACCAATGGTCGTGCGTTCCCATGAACAACAGACTTCGAGATCCACACCAAGATTATCTAAACCAATCCTTAAACACACTAGGAAGTATGTGGGCACATAGAATAATTCTAAAACACTTTTTCTTTCTCTAGATGTACTCAACACATGAGATCTAGAGATTTACTGTGAATGATTAATTTAGTGGTACAATCTTCTGAGAGAATACGATGATTGTTCTTTCACAGTATTTTATTAACTATTAATCACAGAGAAAGTTCATCCTGATAGCAACTGTATTCTCAACACTCAACCAACCTGAGACCATCAGAATAATATCATTATATATATTTTTAGGCTCATTAGATTTTTAGGGATATACACAAAATAACATTTAATCACCGAATTGCCATTGCAGTGAGACCCACTGTAATTTGGTGCACAACTGTAGTAGCACACGACACTGCAATTGTCGTGAACTAACACAGTGCCTAATGGTACCATGTGCCACGGCAGTACTGTAGTGTCACGTGGCACTATAGTAGTTCACGTCAATATCTGATTTTCAATCAGTGATTGACACGTGATAATTACTACGAATTAAATATTTATTTTAATCAGATAAATATCCACATTTTAGTTGATTCAAAATTAACTTATCTGATTATCTCTATCAACTAGCTTATCTGTCAGTTCACAAATAATATATTTAGTTGATTCAAATTTTGAATTCTTATTTTATAATAATTTAACATAATCTAATTTGACAAATTAGATATACTGTCTCACTTAGCGATAATTAAAAAATTAATCGATATTATTACTTATGTATAATTTCTAACAATTAATATAAATAATTTAATTAATTAATCACACATAATTATCTCATAATTTTGTACTTGCAAGCCACAGAAATATAATTCTTTTTGCAAGTTAGTCATTTTCTCAAGTCTTGAAATGTTCACACTCAAGAGTTTTTAGTACAGAGGTGACTTAGAGACCATGAACCTATAATCTTAAGCTCTAATAAATCAGATTATTAATTAAACTCTTTAATTTAATTCCATTATTACTCCACTATAAATATCGAATTGCACTCTTAGAGATTATAGAATGTAAATACAGAGTATTCTCATGTAGCCCATTGCCATAATTTTCTCATGTAATTCTGTCTTCCAATTATTGGTTCGTAAATTAGAGCCGGTCAAAATTACCATTTTACGCTTCTAATTACCCATTGATCCTTAAGTACCATTAATTCACTAGTGACTAGCTAATTTATAATCGTATTATAAAATTGAGCTCAATAACCATTTAGTTCCAAAATCAACACTTAAGAGAACCAATATATGATTTGTAAGAAAAGTTTGGATTCCAAATATTATAAGATCATTTCCCAGCCATGCACATCACTGAATCTTCAAAATAAATGTCACTGGCCTGTTTTAGAAACAAACTTTAATGAGTGAATCAAAAGTTCCAGCAGACATTTATAGGAGTTCATGACTACTCAGGATTCAGACTGACCTACATATGATCATTAGATTGATGTGTATTAAATCTTTATGATATCAAGTTAATAAAGACATTAATTTACATCGATCTTGTCATATATAATCTTATTATATAAAGTACATTCACTAAGATATCTATCTACATCAATGATCCAGATCTAGATCACATGCATTCATAATGCATAGTGAACCGTACTAGCAATCATTGATTAAAGATTTCATACTTTAATTTGTTGCTGATAATTTTATTCATTATCTATTATCTTAATCATCTCATACTAATACATTATCATAGTCTCATTAATGAGTAAGGAATTTTTCAGATATTTATATAAATTATTCAATAATAATTTAAAAGAACAATTATAAGAAAAATGTAATTTCATAAATTTCATATTAAAATATCAATACGCATGTTTTAAGGGTATCACCTCCAACAAAACATACATTTGATGTGATGCGATTATAGGTTGATGATGAGCGGGTGGTGCCTATTGCGTAGAACAAAACTTCGTTGTCAAGTATCTCCATCTCAGAATCTCAAAATCTAATATTGCATACTGGCACTTCGTTAACATCAAACGGAAGATGTCTACATGAATAGAGGTCTAGTGTGGTTCAAAACAATTATTGAAAAACATTCAGCCTTTCGAAAGGTTGCATAATGGGCAACAAAAATGGTTACTCATAGAGGTTGGCACGTGAACGACAAGCTCGCAAAGAAAATCGCAACAGAAATGCTCAGTTAAGTCCTCTCAATACCATGCTGAAGTAGTTCACAAAATGAGAAACACTCACAAAGTATGATGATCTCTGATCAAGAAGCACGCTGACAGAAAGAGCATAAAAATAATGGAAAATACAAAAATTAAAAGAAGAAAGACGTGAACAGAATTTCATCCATCAATTTCAAAACTCAAGATCTGAAACGAACAAAACCAGCGATTAAATAATAGATACAGCTCACCTATAAAATAACTTATCTATCAGAAGTGAAGCTAAGATTTGGACCGACTCTGTGTGACCACAACAACAACATTGTACGGAAATATATCTTAGAACGGGAAGATATGTATCCAATAAAAAAATATTGTATATTGACGTTTCATTAACGTCGAATACAATAAGGGTAAATGAACATGCATAAATTTTTCTTTCTGCCATGTCACAAAAAATTGAAAAGAAGACCAATAAGACAAAACTAGATGGCTTGCTAGTGTGGCAATCTAAGGAAATCAATCAAGACAACTACATTGATCAGATAATTAAGATTAATTTATTCAGTTGTTAATGTTGATAAGCTAGATCTCAATAGAATATTCTGTTGATCATACTTTCATTTCAGTTAGAATTAGATAAGCTATATCATGTAACTGATTGAATTCTTATAAATATAAGCTAATTGTAACTTCAAATGGACTCTCAACACACACAAGAAACAAGCACAACATCTGGCTTGCATTAGCATTGTAAACATTTTTTTCATAATGAAAACATTATAAAATGTTTCACGTAGTTTTTCCCATCAAGGATTTTTCACATAAATTATAGTGTTTATTACTTCTTTCTGTTTACTCTTTATTTTCCTATTATCTTGTAGGAAATTTACGACCAATTCTCCAAATTATGAATTTTTTTCCTTTATAGTGTAAAAGTTGGAATATCATCCAAATACATTGATTACAGATTTAATTTGTCTCATTTAGTTCTAAACACATTTCGTTTGATCTTTTTAACTCCTTATAGCAATAAAGTCCTCAAAATGACCACAATGCTCTAAGCGTTCTTATCCAAACATGTATTTGGTATAAAAAATCAGTTCGAATACAAGATACGTCTAAATGATTTATGCTTATCCAAGTTATACTCATTTAGTCATTATATGTCTCATTGGGTCCTTGTAACTCCCTATGATACTTGAAGTAATCAAAACGACAACAACACTACAAGTTCTTACGCCAACATGTATTTATTGTAAAAAATCAGTTCAAGTATGAGATACACCTAAAAGATTCAAGTACATGTCATTGAGTTTTTTTTACCCTCACGAAGTCCTAAAGAAAATTCCAACGATTCAAATTCTTAATTTTTTGTTAATTGCGCTATTCCCTTTGGGCAATATGGCAGTAAAGTAAAGGAGTTTGTGTTTCCAATTGGTTGAATATATTGATTGACCGACACATCGATCCCAAGCCAAGAAATAAAAATACTATAACAATGAATTTGGATGGTCTTCTGTTCGGTGATCCAAACATGAGGTAATATTTAGTAAATCTTATCCGTCTGTTTTTACAACGGACGACTTAGATTGATTCCTTTCCTTTTTTATTTTTCTGACAACTTTTTACTTTTTTGCCTTTTCTTTTTCATTCTTTTTTTCTCTCCCGTTGTCCCATCTGGTCCGTCCGTTTTCAAAATAGACAGCCCAGATGAAACAGATCCGTCTCATGTTTTGAAAATAAGAGACGATCTGTATCCCATTTCTACACGTTCGTTTAGAAGTGACAGCTTGATTAAGAACATGTTTAAATCATATTCGTAATTGATTACTCTACTATCAACATAAAAATGCATAATCATTTTCCAAATTTTTTTAGATAAATTTACCCATCCATCATACGTATGATGTACATGAACTTTGATCAATTTATAAAACTTATTTAAATTTTATAAAAGTTATATTTTTCCAACAAAATAAATAGTATAAATATGTAATATTAAATATATTTTACTTAAGAATCAATAGAATAATTGTTATTATCTTGTTCACTTGAACCACTAGCAAACATTAATTTAGTCCAACACTTTTTTTTATCTTTAACATTCAAGCAATCAAACAAAATTGTAGAATGATTTGTAAAATATACGTAAAGATAGCAAAATGTGGAGGTAAACTTTGCAAGTAAAAATAAAATCTCATGGACAATACTATTAGATAAAAAAATCTCATGACTATGGTACACAATTTATATTTGATTGTGTTGGTTGAATTAGTTTTAAACTTATAGATATTCAAGTTTAGGAATTTTTTCTCTAAGAATATAAAACTAAAAAAGACACTAAAAATGATTCGAACATTCTATGAAGAAGTGTAATATTGCATATTGAAATTTTCATAATGGTCAATACAATATGCATTAAGTCTACAATACTTCCATCTTCATTGTTCAAAACAGTAAGTATCCTAAAAATTTATATTTTCATAACTTTCATTCCCTCTAAACGTTACAATGTATGATATCATATTGAATTGATCTATTTAGTTTACTTTTCATCTTATGAGTTTTATTTATATAATGTTATTGGTCAATTAAAATTTAGAGAGCTATCATTAACAATAATGAGCTTTATTAATGATAGTATGACTTAAATTATTTATCTAAATTATAAACTATTGATTTTATATTAAAATAAAATAAGAATTATTAGTGAATAAAAGAATAAATGAAAAAATAAATAAAAGAATCTAATCTTACCGAATTAAGTGCGGGCTTAAAGGTCAAAATAGAAGTAATAAGTTTCCCCACTTTAACCCCTTTAACCCATTTTTTAAGAAGTAAGTATCAATGAAATACATGAATCATTGACAAGATCCTAGACCAACGCCTTCTATAATTAAAGTTTTAGACTTTTAAAGTCTATTAAACTACAATGTAGTGAACATATTCACATTTAGAGTCTAAAAACACATGGATTCCTACAATTTCAATTTCGTATAAATAGTCACTGATAAAGGAAAATTCCCATTCTACTAGCA
Source organism: Datisca glomerata (assembly GCA_003255025.1). NCBI lineage: Eukaryota > Viridiplantae > Streptophyta > Magnoliopsida > Cucurbitales > Datiscaceae > Datisca > Datisca glomerata. The sequence continues at coordinate 120,666 of QANY01013229.1, read as the reverse complement.
TCTGCAAAAAAATCACTGTGTTAATTGTACATGGACTCATGAGATGGAGATCTTGATAAAACTAGATCTGCAAGAAAAAAAGGAGAATCAAGAAAGATAAAGACAACATACTGTTGGTAAAGATTGATGAAGGAAACGAGAAAGATAGAGAAAGAAAGGGAATAATTGTTCGTGGAGTGAAACAATACTTACAAATGGAAAAGACCAGAAATGTAGAAACATTTGTTTATAACTGTCATTTAGATTGTTTTACTCAAGCCAACAGAAAAGTAGCACATGATTTGTTTAGATTACATTTAAAGTTTATGCTGATCATGTTATGAGGAAAATTTTCTATTAAAACAAACCACACCTGTGTTGAGAAATAATTCATAATCCGGAGCTGATGTAAAGTAATTGAGTGAAACGATAAGAGAGAGAGTAAATAATAATGATGGGAGAAATTTTAACAGAAAAAATTAAGACAAAAAATAAAACACAGCGGTACAGAGTTACTCTAGTAAACGTTCAAGTCGAGAGTTAACGTGTTGGAGGATGAAAAATCTGAAATAGAAATTGAAGAGAGAGATGGGGATGAAAACTTTTTAGTTATAAAGTTTGAAATGATGACAGAGAGCGTTAACAACGTATGAGAGATGAAAAATCTGAAAAAGAAATTGATTGAAGTGATTAGGTGAAAAGAAGTGGACAACACGTGGTGTGGTGAGAGAGAGTTTGAGAGTGGGAGGGGCTAAAACAAATCTATTTGGTATCAATTACATATATTATACTATATGGACGGGACGGTTTTCAGTGGGTTTTGAAGTTTTATCCTGTGTCCCACCCCAATCCGTTTTGGACATCTATTTTTCATTGTGTTAAGTCTCAAAAATTAGAAAAAACCATCCCGTCCCACATGGTTTTGGACGGTTCTGCAGGACGTGATAAATTTTGTAGGACAACTACACACCCGTAGATTTTTTAATTGCGAGTTGTTTTTTTAAGTTGAACTTTGGTTTCATGTTCCTCGATTAGTTTCTAGTCTAAAAGTTTGAGTATAGATTTTGACCTTCTTTTATACTTAGACGTGTGATTGTTCTAACTAAATAATGACATTTTAACTTTTTTGTTTTCATAATATTGTTAAGTGTAGTAAATCATTTAATAAATAATAAATTCTAACAGTTGATACGTAACATGTCTACTCCACTTATTACTCAATTAAAATATAATAAACTTTTTTCTCAAATTCATTTTATCAATATTTTATATTAAAAAAATTATATATGTTAGCAAANTATATATATATATATATATATATATATATATATATATATATATATATAGCAGGGGCTAACTAACACACACTCAATAAGCGATAGAGCTAAATCATATGGATCTAGTGAGATCAAGAAGCTCACTAACATGTAACTAGCACGTCTGTCAACAATTTAAGTGGATCAAGGGTCCTAACGCATTCCCTGCTTTATGGACCTAACCACAGTGCGACTTGGGTAACGTCTCATTAGTCACATACTAATTGCTTAATCAATTTTACCCGATACACATGATGTACTCCTTCAATCTTATTGATTATCTATTAAGTGCTCCTACAATTAGTACAGATCTACAAATATTAATGGGCATATTAAAATTTATATTAATTTTAAACTGCTACTTATATGGTCTCATAAACCTACTGTTTTGGTGGTGGTGGTGGCCTTCTGGCCAATACAAGACAAAGGTAAAATAAACACAAAATAATAACAGTTCTAAAATTCAAACTATCAGTGAATAATAAAACTAAGGGATGAATAAGAAAACTTACAAGAAGTGGAGCTTTATATCTTCAACACTTTATATTTATACAAGCAGCAGCAATGGATACAAGGATGAGAGAGAGAGAGAGTATTACAGATGAGAGAAGGAGAGAGTATGCTAATTTCTGATCAAAGTCGGATGCCTTCAACAAATGGTGAGGCTTCCCTTTTATAATACAAAAGAAGAAAAGATAAGGTTGCGTGTCCTTGGAGAGTGGAGTCGTTCATTCTTATCTTTACCGCTGTCTTCGGTAGTGGGAATCTCCTTTATTAAAATTAGATTTGTTTGCTTTAACCGACTTTTCCTATTGAAGATAGTGGGCATCTTCTTTATCTAAAAGTTGTTTGTTGGTTTATGCCGACACTATTCTCTTTTTTTTTTCTAGTGGGAGACAAGAATTAGGCATTGCCTTTTAACCCTTCTTGTCTTGTTTCATTTTCTGTGAGATCATACTGGTGAGAGAATCCAAAAAATCTACAATAGTGGGGTCAACAGGTTCTGTTTCTTGGCTCTCGCTAGCTAAGATGCTGAATTCGTTGTCATCTTGCTCAAATTCTGTATGCTACTTGTAGATTTCATTGAAGCATCTTCTGGTGTAAAGGATTGAAGAAATTGCTCCTTCATAAAATCCATGATTTTTGTAATGAGCTCACTTTTTGTTATGTTAGAGAATTTCATTTTAATGCATTTTGAGCCATAGTAAATGGATTTCTGTTGAGGCTGGGAGAGCCTTTGGGATGGCATCAAAACATGTTTGAGTATGGGTTTTTATAGCCTTTATTAATTTTAGTAAATTAGAGTTCATCCATTTATCCCACCATTTTGTATAAAAGGCTCTTTTCAGTTGGGGGATGTTATTCTGTTATTCACATTGTAAGTCCCATTTTCAGATCCAAAGGATATTGAAATGGATAATAAAAAGGACTACTGATTTGGACATAGAAATATCCTTGTTTACTGGTAAGAGAGAATAAGCGGCTTGCCACTCTCGGAATGCTGTTTGAACCTGTTCTGGTAGAGTTTCCAAGGTTATCCCAAATTTATCCCACCAAACGAGGAATTAATTTGAGAGGTCATGTTTAAGAATCTCGGGACGAATTCGGATAAACCACGTGTGGTTGTGGACAAGATTCTGGTAATAAAATACATAAGTAAATGAATCAATATAGTCCTAATAACTGTATTCACTTTCATGATTCCTGATATCCAGACCGGGTAGTATGTGGATGCATGCCCCTTTGATTGATGGGCATAATAGAGCAGATGGTAGCTTTACTGTAGGTAAGAGGGCTAGCAGTTCTTTTTGGATCATGGAGCGTCTATTTTGAAATAATTTCATATTCGAGCTAGAATTAAAGTTAGCAACCCATTGAGAAAAGGCATCAAAATCCATCCATCTCCTTCCTCTGATGTAATCTGTGTTGAATTTAAATATTAAAAATTGTCTGATTTTTGCTACATTTTTGGTAGACTCTCACATACCAATAATGATTGTGATTCACTCTTAGAGGATGAGTCCCATACAAAAGGCGTTAAATTCCAATAAGGTTCCCAATTACGTGCGGGAGAAAATAGAAAAAATGCTATGAACCAGAAGCTAGTGGACTCTCAAGAAGATAAAGGATCCAGGAAGTCCCAATCTGCTGGCAGAGAAGCAAGTCATCATCAGAAACCCATTCTCAAGGTACTAAAGAAGCTGAAACACTAGAAAAAATAAAGGAAATTGAAGGAAAGATGATCAGCTTCACAAACTTGCTAAGGTGACCTGATTTTCATTTATAGTAGAGAGATTACAGTTCAATTATGGTTTAGCTCTAACAAAAAGCTGTTAGATTCTAACAAGAGATTAATTGCTCAAAGCTAACTAGCTAAGAAACTGTAAAACATATTCCTCGAGCTAAACTAGAAGGCCACCTCACATGTATTGCTGTAAAAAATAGTTCATAATGCTGACTAAGATTGCTTACTCACTTTCACTCCTACTTGGCATAACACTTAGTTTATCATACTCCTCAAGCTAAAGGGGGAGAGAGACACCTTTAGCTTGCTCTTCAAATGAAACCTGGGAGTAGACACTATTTTGGTGAGAAAACAACTAACTATTTGGCTAAAGGAACATATCTGATATCCAATGCTTTCTTTTGAACCTTGTCACGGATGAAGTCTACATCAAGCTCAATATGCTTCATCCTAACATGTAGGACATGATTAGAAGTTTAGGTAATGGCACTGATGTTTTCACACCAAAGAATAGGAGCTTGAACAATAGGCAGTTGCAATTCACCATGAAAATTTAAAAACCATTGTATCTCAGTAGTAGAGTTTGCCATTGATCTATACTCACTTTAAGTACTAGATCTAGAGACAATATGTTGTTTTTTTGAAGATCAAGACATGAGGTTTCCTCCGAGAAAGACAAGATAACCCCCATGTTGACTTCGTGTCATCCACATCACCTACCAAATCAGCATCCGAGAAAGCATGAATAACAAGTGAAAATGCTGCCTTGATGTTAAGTCCTTCATTTATGGTAGTGTATGTCAGTAAGTTTATACATGAACTGGCTTAGTTTGTTCACAATGAAAGCTATGTCTGACTTAGTGATAGCTAGGTACTATAGAGGACCAATTGTGCTTTGTATAGTGTGATATCATGCATTAGAACTCATGTGTTGAGATAAATTTTTACTGAGCTACTTGCAGGTGAAGCTGTAGCCTTTGCTCCATCCATTTTGGTCTTTCTTAACAGATCTGATATGTGTTTTGACTGACTGAGATGCATTCCCTGCTTGCTTTTGGTTACTTCATTACCAAGAAAGTAATGAAGCTCTCCAAGATCTTTTAAGGCATAAATGTCATGTATTTTTTCAACAAAGAAGTGTAAGAAAGTACTGCTATTCCCATTTATTAGAATATCATCAACATATATTATCATATATATTACTCTTGAACCATAATGCTATAAAAAAGGAAGAATCTGACTTTAAGTTTACAAAACCCCATTGAAGCAGTGAAGTCCTCAACCTATCATACCAAGCTCTTGGATCTTGTTTGAGTCCATATAAGGAATTTTGCAGCTTATAAACATGTTGTGGCTTGGATGAATCAATAAAACCCTCAGATTGAGTCATATAGATATTCTCCTTAAGCAACCCATTCAAAAAGGCATTATTGACATTTATTTGTCTCACGTGCTATCTAAACATCACAAACAAGTGTAGAATAACCCTTACTGCTGTGGGCTTCACCATTGGACTAAAAGTCTCAATGAAGTCTATGCCAAGGGTTTGATGGAACCCTTTGGCCAACAGATGTGCTTTATACCTCTGAACAGTCCCACTTGGATTCATCTTTACTTTATAAACCCACTTATTACCAACCAAGGTCATGTATGAAGTATAGGGAACAGACTGCCAAGTGTTATTCCTCATTAAAGCTTGATATTCTTCAAGCATAGCTTGTTTCTAGTTGGAACAGGTAAGAGCTTGCTCCACAGATGTTGGTTCTGAGGGGGATTTTGGGCTCTAGTAAGGGACATTTGGTTACATTGAAAGCTTTGGATTTAAAAACTCCATTCTTGGATTTGGTAGTCATTTGGTGAGTATTTTGAGCAGTTTGTGCAGAAACAAGTGTAATAGGTGGAGTAGCAGGTAATTTAATTGTTAGAGCATCAACAATAAGGAAAAGTATTTGCATTTAGAGTAGGAACATAAGATAATTGAAGATGATTAGAATTACCTTGTATATACTCACTGTGTGAAGACTGCTCAGTCTTGAGAACACCTACTGAAGTAGAGCTTTGAGATGCGGATTTGTCAGTTGTATCCATATTTTGAAGCAAAGAATGTCTCGTACACTTTGTGAAAGTAGTGTGAATAAAAGAAGTCAAGTTAGGCATAGAAATATGACTGGAATTTTGTGAGCTTTTGACAAATATTTCAGAGTAAGGGAATACATTTTCATTAAAAACAACATTGCTAGTAATATATTCCCTTCCAATATGATGTAAGAACTTTGTAACATGACTTAAAGAATAGCCTAAGAATAAGCACAGATCTGAATGAAAGAAAACTTATGACTATTATATGGCCTTAAGTGAGGAAAATAGGCATAACCAAATGGTTTAAAAAATTAGATCAGGTGATTGTTGTATAAGGCTTGATAAGGAGAATTAGGTTTAAAATCCGTGTCGGTAGTCTATTTATGATGAATACAACAGCTTAAAATACCTCCAACCAGAACTTAAGAGGCATGTTAGCTTGGGCAAGTAGAGTTAACCCTGTTTCCACTATGTGCATGTGCTATCTCTCAATTTTCCATTCTGTTTATGCACATGTGGACAGGGATGCCTAAAATGAATCCCTCGATCTTGTATTAACTTGGCTAGAATTTGAAATTCTCCACCCCAATCTGTTTGGGCAGCTTTTATGGACAACTCAAATTATTTGTCAACAAGTTTCTTGAAAATGACAAAGACTTAATAAGCTTCAGATTTAATCTTTAATGGGAAGATCCAGCAAAATCTATTCAAATCATTTAAAAATTGATGTAATACCTGTAGCCATCTTTGGATAAGATAGGGGCTGGTCCCAAATATCAACATGAATGAGTTCTAATAGTCTTTTGGATTTGGACTGTGATTTTAGAAAAGGGAAGGGTGTGGCTTTTTTCTCTTTGGCAGGCATTACAGAAGAAAGAAATATGTTTACGAGGGGTGAACCAGTCTTTTATGCCACATACCAGTCTTGTTTATGTCCAAATTATCTGAAAATGCTTGCTTTCATCAGATTGTGCATGAAAATTATTTGAGCTATCTTTAGACATACAATTAGCAGAAACAATGTAACATAGAATATGTTTATAAGAAGAAAACTGACTTTTGTTTCTAATATCAAAAGGATTACCCCGACTGGACAAATCTTTTATAGAGTTAGAGCATTCAGACTTGCCTAATAGAGAATTATTCACATAAATATAATTGAGAAAAGGAATATATAATTTCCTAGCACTAGAAAAGGCTTTGGCATTTGAGATGTTTCTTGCAGATTTTGATTAAAGTGAACAAGTTTAAGTAGAGGGCTTGACTCTAGGATATTGTAGCAGTTACAACACATCTTTAAGTATCTCTTCCAAAAGTAGTGTTCTCGTTTTCAAGTTCTTCACAAAACAAGCATTAGCACAAAATTCTGTGAAGATCTCATTATCTTATGTCAATTTAGAGATGCTAATTAGGTTCTTTTAATTTCTGGTACTCTAAGTAATGTATTAAGTTTCAAAGGATAGGCTTTTGAGGGTAATAAGCTAGAACCTATATGAGACATAAGTAAAGTCTTAACATTTCTAACTGCTAACCTCTCTGAACTAGTGTATTCTTGTGAGACATTCAAGTTGTTCAAGTCTGTTGTGACATGATTAGTAGCTGCACTGTCAGCATACCAAGCATTGTCATAGACTAATTCTGGTGAGGCTATGTAGCCTGATAGAGAAGCCATATATACAGAAGGTGTAGATGTTCCAGAATAATTTTGTTATGTGTTAGAGTAAAACCTTGCTTAATTACCACTCATTTCATAACTGAAATAGAAGACTGAGTCTGAATGACCAGGTTTTGCACAAACCTGGCAAACAATTCTGTTCGTTGAAATGTCCTCTATTTTCTTGAAAGCTTCCTTTATTTCCTTGAACATTACCTTGATTTTTGTAATATTCTGGTTTGAACCAGACTAATTCCCATGTCCAACTACTTGCTAAAATCACTTGTCACCATGTTAGCATAAATTTCATCACACTTTCATTTTCAGCAGCTTGTTTCTCCAATCTACTCATGGCAGAGTAAAAGAGATTGCACCTCTGCAACATCTAAATCTTCAGTTCTTGTAGTGATGTTAACTACAACAAAATCATATTTTGCCCCTAAGCCATTCATTATATAAAGCACCATTTCTTGTTCACTAATAAGTTGGCCAGCTGCAGCTAAGCTATCTCATATACTTGTCAGATTATCACAGTATTCAGTAATGCAAGAATTATCTTTCTTGCAGGTTTGGAGAATGTTCTTTAGTTGTATCATCTTTGCTTTGGATTGGATTGTCTTGCAAAAATCCTCTCTAAGCCACTCCACACTTCAGTAGAGGTATTATATTGAGTTACTGTCCCAAGACCCATTCAATCATTGAAGACCCGATCCAACTAAGCAGCAACTGGTCTTTCCTAACGCACCAACATACTTTGGGTTTCTATCTTCATTTGTGAGATTTGTCCTTTATTTTTCTCCTTCACTGAACATGATGTTTTCAAGCTCGTGTCCTATATGTGCGGGAGTGAATTGTGACTTCCACAAGATGTAATTGTTCCTGCCTAACTTAAGTGACAGATAACTATTCAGTGTATTTGAGAATACACTCTACGAAAATGATTTGTTGTAGTGTTTGAAGTGTTGCTATTGTCATTTGAATTTTCAGCCATGGACATTTGTCCTTTATTGGCTCTGATACCATAAAGAAGCTGAAGCACCAGAAGAAAGAAAGGAAATTGATGGAGAAGATGATCAACTTCGTAAACTTGTTAAGCATGACATAATTTTAAATTATAGTAGAGAGATTACACTTCAATTATGGTTTAGCTCTAAAAACAAGATGCTAGCTTCTAACAAGAGATTAGCAGCTCAAAGTTGACTAACTAAGCAACATTAAAATAGATTTCTCGAGCTAAACCAGAAGGCCACCTCACTTACATTACTGTCAAAATTAGTTCATGAATGCTGACTAAGATTGCTTACTCCATTTCCCTCTTACTTGGCATAACACTTTTGGTCCAAGTTTATCTAATGCATCAAAAGTTTGAAACCTTTGAAAAGTTCAAAGAATATAAGGCATTGGTTGAAAAGCAATTAGAAAAACAAATAAAACACTATGATCTGATCGTGGTGGAGAGTACTTGGTAGGAGAGTTCGAGAATTTTCGTAAGGAAGAAGGTATCCTTTCTCAGCTTACTGCATCTGGTACGCCATAGCAAAATGTTATGTCAGAGAGAAGGAATCGAACTCTCATGGATATGGTTAGATCCATAATAAGTTACTCATCCCTCCAAGATTCGTTTTAGGGATATGCCTTACTAACAATGACATATATTTTGAATTAAGTTCTGCCAAAGACGGTGCCTGGTTCACCATTTTAGAATATGGTGTTACCCATCACATGTTCTAAGGCCGAAGACTAGCAAGTTGGCCAGTCATTCAGAATTGTACATGTTTGTAGGATATCCTATGAGAACGAATGGGTATATCTTTTATAGTACGACTGACAAGAAAATATTTATTAGCACAAATGCTCATGTTCTCGAAGAAGATTATTTTAAAAGTGTAGAGCCGAGAAGAACACCGACTCCACAATTAAGAAATTATTTCTGATTCAATAATGGAAGAACCACGATAGGAGCCAGAGACTATGGAGCCTCGACGTCGTGGGAGAATCGTGAGACAACCCGAAAGGTACATGTCCTATGGAGAAGCTTTGACAGCTATCTCAGACAAAGACCTAGTTAAACCAATCTCTTACTTGGAAGGCCATGGATGGTCCTGAAGTAAACTTATGGTAGGAAGCCATGAATGTTGAGATACATTCGATGTAGTCGAACGAAATCTGAAAACTTGTAGATCCTCATGAAGGGATAAAACCCGTAGGATGCAAATGGATCTGTAAGAAGAAAAGAGGTCTAGATGGGAATGTAAAGACATTCAAAGCTAGGCTAGTAGCCAAGGGCTACACCCAAAAGGAAGGTATAGACTACGAGGATATATTCTCAGCGGTAGCCATGCTTAAATCCATCTGAATCTTTTTGTCCATTGCTGCTGCCCTTGATTATGAAATTTGGAAAATGGATGTCAAGACCTTCTTTCTGAATGACAATCTTGACGAGCGCATTTATATGACTTACCAGGCGGGTTTATGGAGAAAGGCCAATAGGGCGAAGTTTGTAAATTGCAGAAGTCTATTTATGCACTTAAGCAAGCGTCACGGTCGTGGAATATTAGAATCAACGAAACCGTTAAGAACTATGATTTTAAACAGTTGATGGATGAACCTTGTGTTTATAAGTTGATACATGAAGGAAATGTGATTTTTCTAGTCTTGTTCGTAGATTATATTCTACTCATTGGGAATGATGTAGGATAATTCTCTGATGTCAAGTTTTGGCTTGTAAAACAATTTGACATGAAGGATCTTGGAGAACATGCATATGTCTTAGGTATTCAGATCTTTCGAGATCGAAAGAACATATAATTGACACTTTATCAAACATCTTATATTGATAGGTGTTGGATCGCTTCACTATGCAAAACTCCAAGAATGGATTTCTTCCTTTTAGACATGGAGTCATCCTCTCCAAGGAGCAGACTCCCAAGACTCCTCATGAAGAGGAAGCCATGAGAAGGATACCCTATGCCTCTGCCATAGGATGCCTCATGTACGTGATGCTTTTCACTAGACCTGATATTTGCTATGCCGTGGGCATAGTAAGTCATTTCCAATCTAATCCTGAAATCAAACACTGGAATGCCGACAAGCATATCCTTAAGTATCTTAGGAGAACAAAAAATTACATGTTTGTGTATTCAGGTAGTGATTTGAATATGACGGGGTATATAGATTTTGATTTTCATGCTGATAAGGATTTCAGGAGGTCAACTTCTGGATCAATGTTTATCCTCAATGGTGGAGTAGTTGTATGGAGAAGTATCAAGCAATCTTTCATTGCTAATTCTACCATGGAAGCTGAATATGTGGCAGCTTGTGAAGATGCAAAGGATGATGTATAGCTTAGAAAGTTCTTAAAGACTTTGGAAGTTGTTCTAGATGCTCACAAGCCCATGACACTTTATTGTGATAACAATGGGGCTGTAATGAATTCTAAGGAATCTAGAAGCCATAAGAGATCCAACTACATAGAACATAATTATCACCTGATTAGAGAGATTGTTCAGCATAGAGACGTTATGGTTAAGCATATTTCAATGGTCAACAACCTGACAGATCCATTCATGAAGAATTTAAGCAGTAAAGTTTTTTATGATCATTTGGAGGGCTTAGGGATAAAGGATTATACACGCCTACTTTAATCCAAGTGGGAGATTGTCGAAATATGTCCATAAAGTAGTGTGTAATAACTATTTATTTGTATTTAGTTATTTATCAGATATTTGTATTACTGAATTTTTTATGAATACATTGAAAGTTTTTAATTGAAATGTGTTTATAAATTACTCAAGTCCTGAAACTATTGTCAACGAAAGAAGAATGAAGACAGAAACGTCTCTAGATGAACTCTTCTGAAATAGATCAGAATGATATTCGTAGTCTTAGGATCGATTGGGCATAAGAGTGGATACTCAAATGGTTAACCTAGACATGTTATGAACATGTTAAATAGACCGATAACAAAATTAATTTAGAGCCCAAAACCGTTTACCTAGCTCTAAATCTAATTGTTACACCATAAAGATATTTACATAATTACCTTAATCCTGAGGTGAATACGTAACTGAACTTGGTTAGTTGTAATCTTTGATATATCAAATGAATGGGTTCGAATTGGCGGGTAATACCTCGGTTGTTGGGTTTGTAATTTAATTAAGTAGGAGTTGCGTGATTCACATGTATGGAAATTCGTGGTTAGATTGTAAAAATAACAATATCACCTTATGATTTATTGATGGGTGTGTGAATGAATTAACTTGGCCAAGTATTCGATGAGATGACTGATTGAATAAGACTTGTGAATTGTACGAGACAATTCACTATAATGTCTTTCTTATTCACAGTCAATAAAGGAGTTAAGAAAATAAGAACAATAAGGGTGAAATTGTAATTTTATATTCTGCTCTTGTTACTGATATTCACGATGTGTATTATGTTAAAATATTCTGTGGACTGTAAAAATAAATAGAGTTTATTTACACCAACAGAAAATGTAGCGCGCATGAATCGAAAGTTGATTCGGCATCGAACCTATAGTGGAGTTGTATGATGTCAGGATTAAATATATCGAGAATTTATGGAGATAACTTCTTCGGGTATTTGAATCTTAAACTTTGTTCATGTGGGTCCATTTGGTCTCAGAAATAACTCAGAGAACATGAATAGAAAAATTAACTAAGTTGGGCCAAAATGTGTTTTGGTGCCAATGCATATTTCTATACCTATATGTGACAGGTTATGTCACTTAAGTTAGTTAAGTATAATTATTATATTGAATTAATTAATTAATTATATTCTAATTATTGGATAATTAGTTAAATAAAATAAATAAATAAATTAATTGATAATGATAAATTATATTTATCAATTGGATCGATGAATTTCGATACAACTAATGCTCTAGGAGATCATGTAATTTTTGAGAATTATAGATAATTAGGGGAATTTTCAGAAATTTTATAATATATAGGTGTATTTGTAAATACCGAATTACATTTTGATAAATATCTAATATCAATTTGATTGCAAAGAGATGATGAGTTTTAGATACAGTTGTTATCAACACACAAAAAGAGAGAAAAATGTTTTCTCGTCTCACTACTGTTGCCGCCAAAATTAATCTGAAGAAGGAAGATTTGGTTTTTTTTCCAATCATTTTGAGAGCCCATACTTAAATTCGTACGTAAAATTCTTCTAAGATATATTTATGAAATTAACGGGTGGTTGTTGGTGGACTAATTCAGAAATCATTCGCAGAAGATCAAGTTCGTGATTTTGATCTTAAAGCTCGAAGAAAACGAAGAACGCTCGAGTGAGTTCCACCAGTTTAGAAATTCTCGGATATAGGGTAAAGGTGAAAAATTATTTTCCCATCTATTCATTTTAATATCGTATATGGATGATCAAAGTAAAATTGCTTTTTAAAAATTTAATATGATTAAATTAGTTAAATCGGAATTTTTTTGATATTCCGCTCACAAATCATTCGTGGTTCAAATCTAATTTTATTTAATTTAAAACCGATCAATCCTAGCATGTGAGTATTTTGTTATGTGTTTTATGAGACATGTGATCGAGAATCGTAACAAGTCTATGAATGAAATGGTACGTAAACTAGTTATTGTTTCACTATATTTAATCTGTTCTATTGATAATGTAGAATAGTTTGACTAATGTAATTGTTAATTTTTTTATGGAAGTTTCATGAACAAATCAACATATACACAAGTAGAGATTGATGAAGTATAATGTGAATGGTCTGATCATTTCGCTGAGTATATGTGCTATCGGTTGAGATAGCTAGCTCTGGGTTGCATTTTGTTTTTTATGATTGTAAATAAGTTACTCGGTGTAATAAGTTATATTTTAAATATTAATAGAAGTGGTCTACAAATTATTCTGAATGAGTTTTGAATTTGTGGTCGTATTTTATGTAGACTTGTACATGTTTTTATTTGCAGGATTATGGATTAATAAAATTGATTTTTTTAAATTTTGCTGCATCAAACACAACGGGTTATATAACCCGTCGTTAATGAAGTTTCAAAAATGACGGTGTCTATATGAACGGTCATTTTCAATGTTCTTCAACAACAATGCGTTATATATAACCCGTCTTTCTAGAAACTACATTAACGATGGCTTATAGCCCACCCGTCGTGTTTTAACACTTTACACCATGTGCCTTTAAATTTTTTTTATTCCTGCACGTTGAATTGGTCATTATTCATGACAGGGTATATATAACCCATCATCCTTTATCACACGTTTTAATCTAAAAATAACTGCGCGACTTCTTTTCTCTTATTCTCTCCCATGTTTCTAATATATCAATTTGTCTCTACGTCTCGTTCTTATCTTCGATTCTTTATCTCTCATTCGAATCAATTGTTTCCTCGTCTACTTAAACTTGAGATCTCATTTACATTCAACAAATGATTCTCTGATTTTTTTTTTCTGCATTCAACTCACGAATTTAGAAGGTATATTTCTTTTTTTTCTCCATCTTTTTTAATTTAATTACGTTAATTCTATGGTAATAAGGAGTTTTCAATATATTTTTGTATTCTCAGGATGAATAAATCGTGGATGTTTATGGATAGAACATCTATAAATTATGACTTTGGGGTTGACAATTTTCTCAAGTGTGCGATGGAGCATGGTAATGACCCTTGTTTCTTATGTTGTCAGTGTGTGGAATGTGGGAATCTCAAACGTTTCACTTTCTCTGAGGTACGAAATCACTTATTTATTCATGGTATAGATCAAGGATATCCGACATGGGTGTGGCATGAAGAATTAGATAATTCTAGAAAAATTACGTTTGATATAAATGAAGGAAAAGAGAGATCTCATGTAGATATTGATGATTATGAATGTACCGTAAATATGGTTGAAGCAGTAGAAGATATTTATTTAGATAATCTTGAGAAATTTGAAAAGATGCTTCATGCAATTTGTAGGATATGAAATCACCAAACTTTGTTTATTCTTTAATGCAATTTGTAGCAAGGTTATAGAAGTCACACAACTACATGTGCTACAAAAAGAAATTGTTGTCACATTATGTAGTCTTGAAAAAACATTTCCTCCCACATTCTTCACCATCATGGTTCATCTCATTGTGTGCCATGTTAGAGAGGTACGAATCTGTGGATCAGTTTACTTGCGGTGAACGATACATGAAAGTGTTAAAAGGTTATGTAAGAAATCACAATCGTCCAGAGGGTTGCATTAGTGAGTGTTATATTGCTGAAGAAGCTACATAGTTTTTCACCGAATATCTAGAAATTAAATCAATTGGACTTCTGTGCTTAGATGATGATTTGAAAGATGGTATACCTTTATCAAGTGGTCATGTAGAAAGAATTGGTCACGAATAGTGGAAACAAGTACATCGTTACGTATTATAAAATACTAATAAAGTTCAACCCTATATCGAGTAAGTATAATAATCTCAATCTTTTATGTGTTATCATGCTCATTGTTTTTTATAATGGCTCTTTATTTCATACTCTATTTGAATTTTTGTTTTGTGCTGCTATATAGACAACATATGACTTTCTTGAGGAAGAAGTGTCCTAACAAATCAAGGAGACATAAATGGCTACAAGATGAATGTAACCGAACATTTATTTATTGGCTGCGTGATCAAGTAAATGATATTGATATCTCTATAAGTGTAACAAATACACTATGGTAGATAGCATACGGCCAAACTTATGAGGTAATCAAATATTTGGTTACACCGGGAATGACTATAGATTTCATACAAAATGTCGTGATAACGATCGATGTTTCCAGAACGGTGGAGTTAGTGTAGTGGCATATACAATGCAGATTGCAAGTGCTAAGGATAACAATCCTATTTATTTAGACTTATCTTTTTATGGGGTGATCCAAGAGATTTGAGAGTTTATTTATCATACGTTTAGAATTCCATTGTTTAAACGTGAGTGAGTTGAGAATAGTAATGTGAGAAAAGTTGATGATCTTAGATTTATATTAGTTGATCTTGCAAGCTTATTTTATAAAAATGAGCCTTTTATTTTGGCTTCGCAAGCAAAAAAAGTTTTTTATGTCGGATATCCAAAAGATCCAAGATGGTCAGTTGTCTTATTTTCCACTCAAAGAGAATATCGTAAAAGTATTGCTGATGATGCTTTAGGTGATACATTATTAGTTTGTTATTTATTTGCGAAAGAGATGCTTTCTGTGGAAACATTTGACATAGATGGTGAAAACGAGGTTGCTTATGTTCGACCAAATGACGAAGACACTGTGATTATTGAAGGTATTACATATAACTATTTCTCGTGGTTGGTATGATATTGGTGCGTTTATTATTTGTTTCACTTTGTATGTTTTATCTTTCACTCAGAGTTAAACTAAATACTTTATAATATAACACATGAGTGGATAAACGAAGCAAAAAATATCAAATCAACAAAACATGTATGAATGACAACTTTATTTCAATACTCTTTTAATTTACTTTGTAATAAATCGATCGGTTAAACCAACCTTTATTTTTTATAGGGTTCAACAACTAAGTAGATCGATTTGGGAGCAAGTAGTACAACTTAAAGAAGTATTCAAATTTCATTAGTTTCAAAGTTTTTGTAATTAATTACGTTATTTTTTTTCTGGTCCATGATGTTAGAAATTTTGAGGATAATCATATTATATACAATGAAGAGTTATATTATATGCTGAGATATTTGTGGTATTTTTCTATTTTCATTTATTGTTCAATTCTAATAGGTTGGCTTTAATTATACTGTAAATAAATTAAAGAAAATATATCATCACAGACGGCGGTTTGTAGATAATAAACAAACCGTCGTAACACGATAACAAAAATGACGGTTTTGAAAATTAAATAAAAAGTAAATAATAAACAACGATGACGGTGTATCTAGACACCGTCATTAAACATATTTAAAAACGACGATGGTATATCTAGACACCGTCGTCGAATAACTATAAAACAAACATCATTCTTGTGGGTTTGAAGCCAACAGTGTCTGGAACAGCCATCGTTTGTTTTACCCGTTGTAAAAAATTTGTGATTTTTTACTGCACCGTTTAAGACGATGGGTGATTACCCGTCGTCTTTGATTTTTCACAACGGGAAATCCCCATCGTTAAAAAGCATTTTTGTAGTAGTGTCGTGTCTTGTTTAATGTAACATGTATCATTTACGGAATAATATAACATGCATAAATATAACTTTACTTAACATGTTCAGATTTGAACATTTATCATAGTAAACATTTATTATATAGACTTGATCCTCTGACATAATTTAATCATAAAATCAGTAAACTATGTCCCTCAAATAAACACCTAGTCAAAAGAATTGTCTTGCACACTAAAACAAATATAAACTTAAATGTAAGGGAAAATTTCACTGACATCCCCTAAGATTTTATTAAATGACACTCACACTCCCTCTAAATTCAAAAATACTACTCCAACCCCCTGTCGTTTGTAAGTATGGACACTCACACACTCATCTGTTAGATTTTCTGTTAAAACATCATTAAAAGGAAAATATAACCTCTGCCAAATTGATCTACTTAGTTGTTGAATCCTAAAAAAAATAAAGGTTGGTTTAACCCATCGATTTATTACAAAATAAATTAAAAGAGTATTGAAATAAAATTGTCATTCATACATGTTTTGTTGACTTGATATTTTTTACTTCGTTTATCCACTCATGTGTTGTATTATATATTATTTAATTTAACTCTGAGTGAAAGATAAAACATATAAAGTTAAACAAATAATAAATGCACCAATATCATACCAACCACGAGAAATAGTTACATGTAATACCTTCAATAATTACAGTGTCTTCGCCATTTGGTCGAACATAAGCAACCTCATTTTCACCATCTGTGTCAAATGTTTCCACAGAAAGCATCTCTTTCACAAACAAATAACAAACTAATAATGTATCACCTAAAGCATCATCAACAATACTTTTACGATATTCTCTTTGAGTGGAAAATAAGACAACTGACCATCTTGGATCTTTTGGATATTCGACATAAAAAACTTTTTTTGTTTGCGAAGCCAAAATAAAAGGCTCACTTTTATAAAATAAGCTTGCAAGATCAACTAATATAAATCTAAGATCATCAACTTTGCTCACATTACTATTCTCAACCCACTCACGGTTACATTCATCTTGTAGCCATTTATGTCTCCTTGATTGGTTAAGACACTTCTTCCTCAAGAAAGTCATATGCTGTCAATATAGCAGCACAAAACAAAAATTCAAATAGAGTATGAAATAAAGAACCATTATAAAAAACAATGAGCATGATAACACATAAAAGATTGAGATTATTATACTTACTCGATTTTCGGTTGAACTTCATTAGTATTTTCTAATATGTAACGATGTACTTGCTTCCACTATTCTTGATCAATTCTTTCTACATGACCACTTGATAAAGGTATACCATCTTTCAAATCATCATCTGAGCACGAAACACCAATTGATTTAATTTCTAGATATTCGGTGAAAAACTCTACAGCTTTTTCAGCAATATAACACTCACTAATGCAACCCTATGAACGATTGTGATTTTTTACATAACCTTTTAACACTTTCATGTATCGTTCAAATGGGTACATCCACCGCAAGTAAACTGATCCACAGAGTCGTACCTCTCTAACATGGCACACAGTGAGATGAACCATGATGGTGAAGAATGTGAGAGGAAATTGTTTTTCAAGAATACATAATGTGACAACAATTTCTTTTTGTAGCACATGTAGATGCTTAATGAGGTGTTTCTCGGGACGGTGGTGGTGTTTGCGAAATGGTTTTTTTGGACGGTGTTGGTGTTTGCGGAGTGGGTTTCTTTGGATGGTGGTGGTGATTCAGTACTTTTGTATGCATTGGGTTGGGACTTGGGAGAGAAATGGGAAAAATTAAGAAGTAAAAAAAAAGAAAGGGATAAAAAATGTTAATATAATACCAGGATAGAATTCAGTAATGAAGATTTTTTTATCGCAAAAAGTTTTGACGATGAAAGTAGAATTTGGTCATAAAAAGTTTTTGGTGATGAAAGTAAAATTTGGTCGCCTAAAGTCTTTGACGACAAACTTTTACTTGGTTGCAAAATATTTTTTGTTTTTGATCATTAGTTTTTGAGCGTGCTATAATAAATGAGTTTTATGATTGAAATAATTAGTCAAATAATCAAAGTGTGTAATATATAATCTTTGATAATAGGAATTACCTCAAACTTTTCCATCTCCCAAACTGTGCATAGCCAATTCCAATCATCAAGTGATACGCCCTCATAAGAATGTCATCGTGCTTTTATTATAATGGGAACTATAACAAAGAGTATATACCTATTTAGGAACCATCTTCATCAGTAAAAGGTCTTACACCGGGATCTATATTTGAAAGAGGAGTATTTCTACATTGAGATAATTACTGGCTATGCTCATAAACTATGAAATACCATCAATAAACTCATTGGACAATCTATTAGGATTTTTATCCAACTCTTGTCCAGTTTTTGTCACTCTGTAAATTAAATAACCATTTAGAGAAATTCTCAATAAAAGATCCTAAGCAAATACAATATTTTCAATTTAAAGTCATAATTCACATGTCAAAAGAAACACAATATTTTGTATGTATTGTCTAGAAGATTAACATAAATTAAGTTGGCTCCTACAATATCTAACCAAATTTTCAAAAACCAAGATGCTTAAGGAATGATTTAGGGGCGGGAGGGATATGGTCAGCGGTTATGGAGACATTCTGATTTAAACGTGAATGGGATGCTTGTTGAATGTATATTTCTAGATCTTCAATTACAAAGGGGAAGTTGTAATGATCACAATAAATATAACATTCCATAGTCAAAGCAATATATGTTAATATAACGATATTTAAGGGTTTAAGCAACAAAGAGTAAGGCGATTTGCTCAGCAAATGAGCAAATCAATAAAAAATATAGCAAAGAAATTTACAGATTTGACTACACCCAAGATTGTTTTGAATAGGTCGAAGCATATTGTTGTATCAGAGAAACGTAGTTTTTTGCCATTTACATTTATGAATCCATCAACGGCAAATGGCATAACGAATAGTTATCTAAAAAAATATGCGTAGAAAGCAGATGGCCCCACTGAAAGAATGTATGATTATATCACGCTACAATAAAAAAAATATGTGTAGACAGTAGATTGAACAGCCTAGTTGAAAATGAAAGTAAGGATCATCAAACATTCAAGAACAAAACTAAATAATCAAGTTAGTCAATAGAAAAACTTAGTCTTACTCTGTTCCATATGAAGAATGAGTAAGAAATCAATATAAAACTCGTATAATAGTATTTGCAATCTAGATCAGTGACCAGAGTCAGTTGTAGAAAGTAAAAACAATTTACCTTGTAACTGGACCAAGTTGAAACGGTCTGTACCGCTTTGATCAGAGTACACCAAGTTTATTTCCACCCATTTTCGACCTCATTCACCCTCCTAATTTATTAGATGATAATACTTAAATAACACGTTATTATTTGAATATTTAGTGATCTATGATCCTTAAATTTTAGGTCAATGTTGCTGAATTTTATTCAAATTAAGTAGTTGTCATTCTTTAAACAATTTTAATTTTGATTGTAGTACATCTTACCTAATAAAATGTGATTTGCAATTTTCTTACTAGAATTCCATATTGTTTGGAATTTTCGGTCCTTGCCTCTTCCTTTAGGTGGTGTGTTAGTTTTCTCCCAATTCGATGCGTCTATTACTCGGTTCCAACATGCTTTGTATGACCCTAACCGTTCTTATTACTTTTAGATCGGTTGACTTTCAGACCCAAAAATACTATTCCAGTCTAAATATAACCTTAATCATCTTTTAAATCAAGTCTCTATATTTATATGATTTTGTAGACATGATTATTATTTATTAGACTTTTTTATGACAGAGATGTTTAAGTTTATTAGTTGTTTAGTTTGTTCCTCTAGGTGAGTGGACATCGGATGTGACTCTATATGATAATTTGCAATCAATTTAATTGTAATATTCTAATTTGTGTGATATTAATATTATAATATTATTGTGACTATTTTATAAATTATTTTACCATTTATTGAAAAGATGTGAAATTGATTTACACAATGTTTACGTTTTGAGTATAATGGTTTACATTATCATGTATTATCAAGTTGGTTAGTTACTACACATACATTATGTTAGAAGTATGATCAATCAAGTTATTACCTAATGAAAAGTTGATTATGTTTACATGCTCCAACATAAATCATATGATCATGTATGCATTTAAGGTGTAGTCATTATCATGAATTGGATATTACGAACCAGGAGGTTAAAATAAGTAACTGATAATTCAACGTTCTTGGGATTTTTGCAAACCTTAACCTTAAGTTATAATTCAGTAATTTTGGGGTTTTGGTAACCTTAATTGTTAATTCAACGTTCTTGGGGTTTTGGTAACCTTAAGTAATAATTCAATAATTTTGAGATTTTGGTAACCTTAAGTAACTACTCAATGTTCTTGGCATTTTGGTAACTTAAAATGACAATACGTTCATGCCATTGAGGTTTTGGTAACATTAAGTGGCAACAACTTTACCATCACTCAATCTGTCACGTTCATGTTATGTTCACATTTAGAAAAAATTTCACTCACACCCCCTAGGATTTCATTAAATGACACTTACACCTCCTCTAATAGTACAACAAATAGGGGTTTTACCCACAAAAAGTTTTGGCCACCAAATAAATCCGTCGCTAAAACAAGTCTTTAGCGACCAAATATTTTATTAGTCCCTAAAGATTGCCAAATGGGATGATTATTTGTCTCGTCGCAATAAGCTTCACCCCAGGAAAAAAAGATTAACTTAGCGTGTGAATTTTTCTAGGCTTTTACCGATGAAAAATTAAATTCGTCGAAAAAACTTCTCTTTTATCGATGAATTCTAGTCTTGGTAGCAAAAAAATTTGAATTTAGCGATGAATATATAATTTGGTTGCATTTGCATTGGCTTTAGCAACAAATATAAGGTTGGTCGTTAAAACCTATCACTACGAATTTATAAAACCATCCCTGAAAGCAGTTCCATAAACTCGAAAGGGAAAAACCCTCAGTCCACATTGATGCCCTATATCAAAAGAGCTTCCCCCGTCACCCCCGCGACAGATCGAGCTCATCTGTTCCTTGTCGTCAGCGTCAAGCTGCTCCGTTGACTGATTGAGCTCCTCCGTTGAAAGATCGATCTCCTCCGTTGTCTCTGTAAGTGTAGGTAGGAAACCTCCTCTCTTGATCTCTCTCACTCGGTGTTGCTTCATTTTAACTCTCTTCCCTTCTCTATATATTTGTTTATTGTGCATGTTCACTGGATTCAATATATATTATATAGAGTAAGTTTGTGTTTTCCCTATTTGCTGATTGCTCGGAGACTGATTTCACAAAAGATTTCCTACCATTTTACCCTTTTTGTTGTTTGATTTGAAATTTCTTTAATTTTTAAGTTTGGTCAGTTTGATTTCAGTTTGTTGTTTGGTTTGAAATTTCTTTGGGGCTTGGCTTCCTTGTTGATACTATTTTATTAGGAGCCAATATTGGGAATAAAGAAAAAGAGAGATGAGCTCACCTTTTAAGAGGCGAGTTCTTGCACCATCCCATCGACTAACACGTAAGACCTCTTTGACATAAAGAGGTTTGACGTGATAAGAGCCGCAAACCTCTTAACATAAAGAGGTCTGCGACTCTAAAAAGGACCTCGTGAACGAGGTCCGTTAGACATCGTTCGACGAGCTCTACTCAGACCTCGTTGGGTGAGGTCATGAAAGGGGGTCTTAGGACCTCATGTTTTGAAAACACTTGGTCTACGTCTAGGAACCTCGTGTTTTCAAAATACAAGGTCAGTTTCTGAGGCCCCAATTGATCTTGTGTTTTGAAAACCCGATGTTGGACCTCGAGCTTCCAAAACCTAACTTCCGTCTTCTCTCCACGTAGACAAGCTCGTCCACGCTGGCGGGTGAGGGAAAGCCATAAATCGCCTCTTGAAAAGGTAATTTCGCTTACATGGGAATTTTTACATCATTTTTCTAATTACTTCTAGAAGAAGTTCATTTTAATAATTTATTATTAAAATAATATAAAAATTAAAAAAAAATCCTGGAATCAGGTTGCCGAATTTACATTAATTCATCGTTTGATTGTGGTTGTTTGCATTAGAGGTTTTATTGAAGCTTCCTATCTTATTACGTCTACTTAATTGTTTATAGTTCTAGTTAGTTTCATATTTGGAGCATTTGAATTCGATTCATGAATTTGTCTGCTACCAATCGGTGAGGGTATGTCCACAGCTGGAACTGCTCCGTTATGAAGGCGTATTTGGGTTCAGAGGATCCCAACTGTGGATTTGAGTGGAAGCCATGGAAAGCAAAAGTTGAGTGAAGGCCAACCACTTGAGGTCTTCCTAAGAGCATTTCAAGTGGCTGCAAATTGATATTTTTGATGAAAACTAGCACATAAAGAAACTTCTTTCTTCAGTCCATAACAAACGAGGAAGGAGATGAAGGAAGCCCTTGCTCAAATTGTGTTCAAACCTAATAAACGTTAGGCGAAAAGGGACGTATTGAGTTCAAGTGCAACATATCAAGAACATAATATATTAGGCGTTCGTGCCAAAATCTGTCAAGTAATGTTGTTATTTAGTCTAACTTCAAATAAAAACTGGATTGACTATGATTAAAATACATCAATCATCTTTTATCACATAGACTTGTATGCATCACAAGTTAATCTAAAATTTATTTTTCAAATAAAAAAAACAGAGGCTTTAACTGCTACCATATGTTAATTGAATCTTCACATATCAACCTATACAGCTTTCTCTAGAGTTGTAGATTTGAGAAGGGAAGAAAAATGGGATAATAAACGGAGATCAAAGTTTAATACCCTATACTGTAAATTTTTCCGCTAACCGGACAGAGGGACCTTTTAGATTCCAAAGGCGTACTTTATTTTGAAATTTGACTGTTAGAATTCATTGTTTTTGACTTTTGCAAAATTCGACCGTTGAATAGTTCAGTTCCCTTCTTATCCTCTAACGGTCGTCTTTCATCCTAATAAACTTTCTCCTTCTCCCCTCTTTTGCATCTCACAAAAAACATTCCTTTCCTCTCTCTCTCTCTCTCTCTCTCTCTCTCTCTCTCTCCTCTCTCTCTCTCTCTCTCTCTCTCTCTCTCTCTCTCTCTCTCTCTCTCTCCAAAGGTCTGAAATTTAAATTTGCTTTTACTAATTCGTTCGCAGTTTCATTAATTCAAAGGTACATTATTAAGAAAGTTATGCTAATTTCAGGGCAATTAAATTTTAAACCAATGGAGAAGGTGATTGAAACACCACTTAAAAGCCCAAGTCAGCCGGGGAAGACAGAGACAGAGAGGGAGTGCAAAACACCTCCACCACCACCATCATCAGTTCAGAAAACAGATCAAAATCTTCAAATTTCAGGCATTGATTTGCGCAAAACTAGCACCCCAGATCGCCTTAAAGTGCCTAAGGCTTTTAAGTACCCAGAAAGGTACTTGCTTGTTTAGTTCTATTCGAATCTATATCATCCCAAACAACTTAATAAATTGAAAATCATTTCATTCCATTTCATTATAAGAATTCATAATTTTTTAGCGTAAGGTAGAGGTTCAAAGATCTGGTTTTTATTTTGTTTTATTAATTTTAATTTCTATTGTAATTAATCGGTTGAGATCGATTGTTATAGGTACACTAGCCCAACTGATTTAATGATGTCCCCTGTTACCAAAGGTCTTCTTGCCAGAAGCAGAAAAGGGGCTGCGCTTTTACCACCTAGTACCACTCAATTGAAGG
Organism: Datisca glomerata; assembly: GCA_003255025.1. Taxonomy (NCBI): domain Eukaryota; kingdom Viridiplantae; phylum Streptophyta; class Magnoliopsida; order Cucurbitales; family Datiscaceae; genus Datisca; species Datisca glomerata. Next base: position 96,490 of record QANY01013229.1, on the reverse strand, counting down.
TTACAACCTTATCCTCTTTCGTTAATTAGTTCTCTTCACGATTTCCCTGTTATTGGGTTGATTATTTAATTTTCTATTGCAGCAGATACATGACTTGCGCCGGCAAGAAGTGGGTTTATTTGGAAATTAAAGATGTTACAATCTGATGGATAAAGCTTGTAAAAAGAAATTCTGATGGATAAATGCTATATTTCAGTTCTTTCCTGTAATTCAACAACAATTCATGGTTTTCTTTTGGTTTTTGTTTTTTTATTATTTTAAAATAGCTTTTTTCTGCTTTTAATTTTCTTTCAATCTCTGTTTAATTTAATGGGCCCCTGTGGGTTTGTGTAATCTGATTATCCATTTATGAGAACGATTAAAATTGCTGCTAGAATAATTTAAGTTCTTCAATACGTGAGATAAACCAACAATTTTTTTTCTTAAAGATTCTGTATTGAAAAGATCTTTAAAAACTTACGTGAATAGGATAATCAGAAGAAAAGACTCAGTAAGAAAAACGATATGGTAGTCCGCAGGATTTAAAACTTGTACTTAACTTATACGATGAGACTTTTTAGTCCCTCCATCCACACTGTATAATTTAGTCCCCCTAAAAGAGACTAAACGGGGACTACAACAAAACAACTCGCGAAGACAGACCCTGACGACAGACCCCGCGAAGACAGACGCGGAAGAAGACCCGACGCTGCTCAGACCTACCGACAGAGACATTCTCACTGACGAAGACTTCTTCGTTTCTGCCCACACGAGGTAAGCCTCTTCCTTTTTCCTCTTCTTCATTCTCACTGACGAACACTTAATCGTTAGATATGCGTTCTCGTTGTGGTTTTGTTCTGCGATTGTTCTGGGTTTGTTATTAGATCTGCGCTTGTTTCATGTTTTGTGGATCTAATTTTAGCTTTGAACATTATAGCTTCTCTGTTTCACCGATGAAGATGTGTTTCAAAAATGTTTTACTTTTTATTTTGCAGATTGATTCTCCGTTTCATCGCCGATTATAATATCTCTGTCTCTCTGTGTTTTTGGTTGGCTTCGTGAGATTTTGGTTTTAGTGAGCTCGTTTATGTTGAGATCTCAATTGATTTTCACTGAAGCTCTCCTCTGGCCTTGATTCAGATGTGGCATTTGAAAATGATGAGTATGTTCATAATGACACTATGGATGATAGTTGATATGGCAGATAAGCATTATGAAACTTATTTGTTAGCTAATCGTACTTTACTAATCGTGAAACACGACTACGTTATTTCGATAGTATAATAGGAGATAGTGATACATCGTGCGTGAATCAACTCAGAATGGATAGAAGAACCTTTGGTATCTTATGTGAATTACTTCATAATGATAGAAGAGTGAAAAAGGATGGCTTGGTTACTTTATAGGAGCAAGTGTGCATATTCTTACATTATATACTTACTCATCATGTAAAGATTCGTACAAATAGGTAATAGATTCTCAAACGTTCAGGGGAGTTTCCCTTGTTTCATTTTTAGGATTTAGACTTTATTGTTGGATTGAGTTGCCTTATACTTTTATTGTTGGATTGAGTTGCAATATACTTTTATTATTGGATTGAGTTGCAATATACTTTTATTGTTGGGGATTGAGTTGTCATATATTTTTATTGTTGGATTGAGTTGTCATATATTTTTATTTGTTTTGTTGTATTTTTCTTGATTGAGATATGTTTTATTAGGAATAGATAGAGATATCAATCAAAATAATGAGCAGACTACACGAAGAACCAGTATGTGTTCTTGGACCAAAATGGAGGAAGAGGCGTTATTGGACATACTTGATGAAGTAGTTGTAGGAGGCCATCGTTGTGATATTGGTTCTTTTAATGGAAAAAGGTATGTAATTGTTATTGACATGTTGACCGAGAGTGGTTTTGGTTGTGGAATGATGTTAGAAAGTGTGTGAAAGTGGAGAGTAATAAAGTATGGCAAGATTATGTGCAGGCTGAAACTAATGTTATGTTTATTTGGTTTGACGTCAGGAATATGTTGTCATGATATTAACTTACATTAATTTATTATTCTTGTAGCATAACAAGGATGCAAAAGGATGGAGAGACAAGCCTTTTTCATACCATGAAAGGTTGCTCGTATATTTGGTAAGGATCGTGCAACAAGACTTGGTGCTGAAACTCCTAATGATATTGTTGAGAACATGAACCGAGAATACGAGGAGGCTAATATACATGGCATAGGTAAAGATTTGCCTACTTCTCCTCATTCAGTACCACAAAATTCAAGTTCTCAACAAAGTAACAAGGCTTTTGAGAACAAGGGCGGGGAGTAACTTTCATACTAGCTTGAATGAGATTGTCAATGCTTTTGAGAAGTCCTTTGAGAGAATAGAAACAATGAGTAGTAGAATTGTGAGTGAAGATAAAAATTACATTGACATTACTGATGAGTTACAAAGTTTCGGGCTTTCTGTTGATGATGAGATTGATGCATTTACTCTTATTCTAGCAAAATCAGAAAATGTGTTGGATACTTATTTTGATGTGATGATTTTTTGTGATCCCTTCGTGGATAGGCATTAATAGGAAGCATATATGTCATATGTATTCTTTTGTGATGCCTTGGTGGATGGGCATTATTATGTCGTAAAATATGAAAACTTATTTTGTGATGCCTTGGTGATGATTTTTTGTATGAATATTATTATAAATTATGAAAATGAATGATGACGTTTCAAAATCTTTTTTGAAATATTTTAATTATTATTATTGATTGATTGGTTGAATGAATATTTATTTTGTAGTTGCAAATGTTAAATAACATGTTAATGAGTTCTAAATAGACTTGTGTAAATTAAATTATGACAAACAATTTTACAATAATCTAGTACTATGATGTGCCAAACGTTGTACGTAATACAATTCTTTTATCTAATACAGTACCAAATACTGGACAATATTATTTAATCTAGTACAGTACAATATAGTACAGCCTAACAAATTTAGTACAGTACTATCCAGTACCATCTTGACTGCCCAACGAGCCCTAAATGATTAAAATTGCTGCTAGATCAGAGTCTAGACCCTTTTGATTTTTTTTAACTAAATATGACATTTTCTTATAAAGATAAACAACTAAATGCCATGTTGGATTTTAGTCTAGCGAAATATTGTTACTAAACAATGAAATTTACACTCACTAAACCAGGGGCAAAACTTTTTTGTTAGACTCTCAGCAATCCCTAATTTTAATTGAAATTTAAATTAAAAGGGACAATTTAGTATTTTCCCTTAAAAATGCTGAATTTTGTTTAAATCATAGAGATTTTGTGTAAGTAAAGAATTTAATAAAAATATTGAAACTATAGGGGTGTGCAGATTTTTCTGAATCGATCGAACCAGACCGGTTAGGTCAATTCTTTTAATATAACAATTGTAATCGGTTTGGTTATTTTTAATTACAACATTTTTGGTTCGGTTATTTTTCTCAATAACTCAGTAATCGGTTCGAACCGATTACAACCATTTTTTAATATCACCACAATATCTTTGAGTCACCAATCAAGTTCATGTGTTCGCTTGTTTGATTCATGTGTTCGATTGTTTGACTCGAACATTATCAATACATTGGGAAGTAAAAGAAAAAACCAAAACTAAAGCTAAAACCAATTAACTAAACACCCAAACAAAAACCCTAACACTCACCTCACGCCGCTCGGCAACCATCGTCTCCCTCAGTCCCTTGTCCACCATTTTCTAGTCTCCCCAACTCGAATCTTCTATCATCGACTCGAAGCTTCCATCATCGAGCTTGAAGCTTCCATCATCGAGCTCGAAGCTTCCATCATCGAGCTTGAAGCTTCCATCGCCGAGATCTCTGAGTCTCTATGTCTCTTTGAAATTGAAGGTAGTCTCTCTGTCTCTTTGAAGGTATTTATGAGTTCAAACTTAGCTTAGATTTGTTAGCTTCAAATCATAGATCTGTTAGCTTCGATTTTTCAGACTGTGTCTCTTCTCTCTGTAACTGTTAGCTTTGATATTGCTATCTTCTCTCTTGGTAACCGTTAGCTTTGATTATGTATATTTTTCATTGTTTCGGTTGTTTGATTCTTGTACCTTAACTGATATTTGTGAATTTGGTTGTTTGATTCGGTTGTTGTCAATTCTGTTCAAATCTATTGCTACAAATGACTTATTGGATGATTTGAATGCTCCAAAGCCACCGATGGCTAAAGGTAATGCTGAAGGTAAATGATGAGGAGACAACCACTTGTAAACATTGTAAGCGTGTTTTAACATGTTCTACTGCAAATAGTACTTCTATTGAATGAATGTTAGTATATGGAGAGTAATGAAAACTATATTTGATTATTGAGATTTATTGATGTTTTCAGTTTAAAATTCTTGCTGTTTTAAGAAATTTTACATGGCAGTCGAACTGGTTACAAGTAATCAAACCGAACCGATTACTTTGGTTATATTCGGTTTGATTTGGATGGTTATACCGGTTCGGTTCGGTTTGATTATATAGGTAACCGGTGAATTCGTTTCGATTACAAAAACGTCTTACTAACTAACCGAATCGAACCATGCACACTCTTAATTTAAATCATAGAGATTTTGTGTAACTAAGAATATAATAAAAATATTGAAACTATATGTCCAAATTAAAAGGAGAATTAAAAAAAGTATTTTACAAAAGAAATGGTTGGTTGACGGGAAAATATTACTCATTCCAGACGAACTTCATACCATTGAACAGAACCAACATCTCCATCAATTTCAAGTTCGCAAACAGATTTAACTAGGAATGAAACAGCATCATCGACAGCTTCGAATCTGGAAAGATCAGGAGGAAGAGACTTGGCTGGCCAATTTTCTAGCCAATTCTTCAAAGTGGCCTCTAATTCTTCTTTAGACACAAATCTCTCTTCTTTTCCAGGTTCCAACAATACATACGTATCACTACTTCTAGCTCCTCTCCTCCTTGTTCCAAGCATCTGAGCAATGCATCAACATCATATTGGAAACATAACTAGAAACCAAAAATCTTAAATTATTAAATTTTCATTAATCCTAAACGTCAGCATGTTTATACCTATTAAGAAATTTCAAGCAAACATGTGAGGTTCTGTTTAGTTCGTGATTTGAAAATAAATTATTAAAAGAATAACATTTTCTTAATGCACCTAGCCTGTGAACATTTTATTTTTAAATAGAGAGGAGAATTATAGATACGAGATTTGAACACAGTTTTCTGCTATCATACCAAGTTAAATTGCTAATAAACTTTAATTGTTGAGTCATGATGAGTTAATACCGTTGAATTAATTCTTTAATGTCATTACCTTAATTGTACTTCTCCGGTCGCTTGCAGTCTTAAAACGGATTGGGGAACCAAACGATTCTCGCAAGCCAGCTGATATAGAGTGGATTGATGCTGGACTCAAATTATGAAGCTTTGTTGCTCCTTTACCTGGCTAAATATGTGAGTTTGTCACTATTCTGAAGGGGCTTATACACCTGTAAACTTTGGGGCATTACTAATTTAACTCCATAAATTTTCACACGAGAACACTATTTTTCAACTTTAGAATAGGCAAAATTGGTTATTCGTGCTTTGTTTTTGTTAATAGTAACACGGATTTTTTTTTTACAATAAAAAAGCACATCAACTAAAAATCAATCTCCACAACATCTAAATGTTGTAACAGAAGCGTCATAAATAATAAATAAAAATTGTATTCTTAAGGTGGTTCGTCCAATTGTCTATATCCACCATTATCTCATAAATCACCATCACATTACGTACTCAGTATTAAACCAACCACCTAACTAAGATGCCATTACATTTAAAAATAAACTCAACACACATACACACTGTTAAAGAAAATGGTTAAGTGTATTTGAGTTAGTTTAGTTAGTTAAGGGGTATATGTGTTTTTTTTCTAAACTAGCCGTTGGTCTCTTCTTCTCCTTTGTATTTTAGTTGCTCTATTATGCTTTTGGCAGGTTAATTGAATTGATATATTCTTCATTCTTCTTCTTCTTTCTCTCTTCCTCTCGCTGAGATATCCTCTTGAATTCTTCTTATCCTCTTCTCTTCATATCTGCGGATCTCCCCACATGTCCTATAGATATTGCACACACTATACCCTCATCTAGTCATGTCCATGCCCATGCAAACACTAGTAGTCAGCCTATGCAAACCAAATCCAAATCTGGTATCTTCATCAAAAAAGCTTTCCTTGCTTTTGGTTATGTGGTTTAGTCTTCACAGTCTGAACCTACTTCTTAAGCTATGATTATTGAATATCAGGCACTGATTTCTCAAAACACTTGGACCTTAGTAGTGCCTTTACCCCTAATAAGAATCTTGTGTACAAAATTAAGTACAACCCAAATGAGACTATTGCTAGGCATTAAGCTAGGTTAGTTGCTAAAGAGTATCACCAAAAGGAAGGTTTCGACCATGGTGAGACCTTTAGTCCTATTATTAGGAAGCCAACTATTCTCATTTTACTCTCCTTAGTTGCTACTTTTGGTTGGCCTCTAAGGCAATTAGATGTTACAAATGCCTTTTTGTATGGAAATTTATCTGAATAAGTTTATATGTGCCAAAACCCCGGGTTTATAGACAAAAACCATCCCAACTATATTTGCAAGTTGAATAAGTCTTTGTATGGTTAAAAACAGGCTCCAAGGGCCTGGTTTGAAAAATTTACGACTTATCTTCTGTCTAACGGTTTCATAGGTTCACAAGCTGACGATTCTCTTTTCGTTCAAGCCACTTCTACATCTCTTACCTATGTCTTGTTGGATGTTGATGATATTATAGTTAATGGTAACAATTCTGCTTATATCGATACTATGATACTATAGTGCCTAATCTGCAACAGTCCTTCGTTATGTTTGATTTAGGAGACCTTAAGTACTTTCTTGGATTGAAATTACTAAAACTAGTGCATGAATCTTTGTAAATCAACAAAAAGTATGACATGGATTTGCTTCTTAAGGTTGGCATGCTTCCAGCAAAACCTTACCAGTCCCCTTGTACTTCTAAGTCCTCTCTGTATAGTCACATTGACTATCCTCTCTCAGATATCACTCTATATAGAAGTCTTATAGGGTCTCTTCAATATTTAACCTTTACAAGACTAGATATTAATTTTGTTGTCAATAGAGTCTACCAATTTATGCACTCCCCTGCTACTGCCAATTTTACTGCAGTAAAAAGAATCCTGAGATATATTATTGGAACCATTGGTTATGGAATTCTCTTTAAACTTGACACTCTTAACTTGCAGGCCTTTAGCGATGCAGATTGGGTTGGTGATCCCTTAAACAGAAGATCAACTTTAGGGTTTTTCATCTTCCTTGATCCTAATGCTGTCTCCTAGAGTGCAAAGAAGTAGACTATTATGGCTAGGTCCTCTACAGAAGCTGAATACAAAGCCTTAGCCAACACCGCTGCTGAGTTGAGTTGGCTAAAATAGATCCTTCGCGACTTTCATGTGTTTCAGACTTAAGTAACTAGAACATACTGTGGCAACACTTGTGCCATCTCCATTGCCTCGAATCCTATTCTCCATGCTCGCACAAAGCATATAGAGATCGATTTTCATCGTTCGAGAAAGGGTGATGAATAAGGATTTAGTTGTTAAAAATGTTCCATCTCAACTTCAACTTGCTGACTTATTTACAAAGCCATTATCCACTTCTCAGTTTTGTTTTTTGAGAGACAAACTTATCCTCAACCCTGTGATAAGTTTGAGAGGGGATGTTTAAGTAAATGGTTAAGTGTATTTAAGTTAGTGAAGAGGTATATGTGTCTTTTCTCTAAACTAGCCGTTGGGGCCCTTCTTCTCCTTTGTATTTTAGTTGCTTTGCTCTGCTTGTGGCAAGTGAATGAAACTAATGTATTCTTCATTATTCTTCTTCTTCCTCTCTCTGAGTTATCCTCTTGCATTCTTCTTATCCTCCTCTCTTCGTATTTTGTTTCTCTTAACACACAAATCATACCTTGAAAATAATAAGTAGCTTAGACAAAAGTCACATCACTTCTCAATCGGACTATATGCAACCAACTAGCTTGGAAACCATTTTCAGTAGAGGCGAAGTTCTCTGACTAGCCTCTCAATATCATGGGGTTATCCCTTCTAGAATAGGCTTTCTTTAGACCGCCCTCTATTTCTTAAGCCAGAGCCTCCTCACACGAGATGCTCTCTTTAGAGAAGAGCCACCTCTCACCCTCTATTGAAGTAGATCTACCAGACCTTAACTACAATCTCATATTTACAGTAGGTCAACCCTAATCTCTTTTCCTATTCAAAATATGAATCTTATTCAAACTCATTATCACCGCAATATCTTTTCCTAGAATATTTTCATAATAAAAAATATTTAAGGAATTTGAGGCAAATCTTTTAACACTAACAAACTAATTTTTGGCTAAAAACGGATGAAAAAAAAGAAACCAATTTTGCCAATTTTGAAAGTTCAGTAGTAATGTGTTGCTCGTTTGGAAATTTATGGCATAAATTGCTAATGATCCAAATTTATCGATACAAGATCAATTTAACCGAACGTCTTAATACGTAATACTATTTCATTGTAAATTGTATTATATCTACGAAATGGTGTGTATGGATTGACAGAAATTGTGTAAATTGTTATCTTTAATAGGTGCTCTCTTTGCAGCTTTTGAAAGCTCTAACTGTGAGTTTTCAATGAAACCCAGTTCCTAATACTCATAAATAGATTAAACAGACAAATGAACTTACAGTTGAAGTACAAAACTCCATTGTTGAATAAATCCTTGTGCAGAAGTCCTTCCATAGAAGCATGAGGTTCAGATTCTACCTGCAATTTTAAAGGTATGGACTTGGAGTTCCAAATAATTTTGAGACAGTAATAAGTATGAGGAGAATATTAGAGATAACGTTCATAAAGAGAGCCTCCGGAATTGAAATTACACTTTTGACCTCTCGTTTCTTCATATATTTTCAAACTGCCATTTTTATTCAGATAATTTACTTTCCTTTAGTAATAATAGCTTTCAAGATTGAGCTCCATTGCAACAAGTCCTCTTCTACAGGTCTGATATTCTCCCCCAATCTATTTGTTCCGTAATTTTGAAACAACTGCCTGCCAACTGTCATGTTTTTGCCAACATGAAAGAATGAGAATCTCCCTCTTCAGCAGATCATTAAGGGTCATTTGGTCATTTTTGTTTTTTCTATTAGTATGTGTTAACATTCACAATGTGAAAGTTTAAGTTGAGAAGGAGAGCACTTCTCCTAAGAAATAAACTGAGCGAGAAAGCAGAGAACTAGAAACAACTCTACTTAATGTTAGTAAAGGTTTTGGGATCTCCTCATGTTCAAGGGTTGAATTCCCAATTTTGTCAATAATTATATTTAAGGGTCTTTGATAGGATGTTTTGGTCTTGATCATTTGCTTTACTTCTATAGATTTTGTTTTTTTTTTCTGAAGAAGCAGTTAGCAGTTTCTTAACTGTCTTCTACTGGTTATTTTCAACAGTCGCCAAGTTTTCTTTAAAGGCTTTTAGAAGTTTCTTTTAATGGAGTTTTTTTTTTTCATTTTCTTCAAACAAAAATACATTACCTGTTTTTTTTCGAAAGATGGTTTTGGATTGTTGTCTCTTTTGCTAAAATATCGTTGTATGCGAAATACATACATCCAAGAGACTGTAAGCTCTATTAAAAGAACAAATATGTTTTGCAAAAGAATCCGTCTTCAAATGTCATGAATCAAAATTTTCTGAACTCAGAATCTGTCTGCACCATTCATGAACCAAAGACTGAAACATGCCGAATTGTGTAAAAATGTCAACACACGGTTTACCTCCATTATGTAATCCAAACCGGCTAAACTTTGTCATGGGAGAATTGTCTAGAATCGGAACACCAATGGGCTCCCTAAAAATGCATCGACTTGTGAAATTAAGGATCAAAATCCCAATCGAATTGCATTGTCAAGATTTGATTGGCACCATAAGCCAATATGGTTTGTAAATGTTTGGCATTCACTTATAAGAAGATCGTAAGAGAAAAATTTCAGAGGGATCCTTGTAGCATGAACGTGGGCATAAAAGTATCGGTAGAGTGCATTGTCAATGTTGGATTGCCAACATAAGCCTATAGGGTCTTTAAATATTCGGTCTTCATCTGTAAGAAGATGGCGAGGAAAAATTTTTCGAAGGGGATCCTTGAAGCATGAACCTACAAATAGGTTATCCTGAACCACGTAAAAATATCACGTGTTGAATCTCTCTTCCCTACTCTTTTTATTTACATGCATGCACATTATTATTCCGCGCTTTAATATTACATATCATTACTTTACTTATTTATCCGTGCAATTTAGCTTCCACATGTTATTTATTGAATTCTTTACTCGTGGTTAATTGAGTTTCATTTCTTGATTCTTCAATTGATACTTGAGTTAATTTAATTGAATTACACGATTATAATTAATTACTTGATTATTTATTTATACTAATTATCTTTTATTACTAGTGATTATTTTTTAAGTTTAAAAATATTATTTTTGATATTTTTCTTAATAAAAGGGGTGACATATCAGTCCGACAATCCAAACTAGAATAAGGGAAGTTGAGATTACATTTTCAAGTGAGAGCTTTGAGGACATTGTTGGAGTATGAGCAACTATCAACAAATTCTCCCTAGACTCAAGATGGTTTAAGCATAATAAGCAATCAAGATTTTGTGAGATACCCCATGAAACACCCTTCTCCTTAGCTGAAAGCCTATTTTTACATGAAAGTTAACTGATGAAGTTCTGTTTAAGGACGTCGCAAGGCAACCAAACAAAATGAGACCGAGTTATCCTTCTCCCTCGGTTGTCTAATAGTGCTAAGCATAAGAAATAAAGTGCCTGCCTTCAGGAGATGAGTTTCAGATCCATTGATCAGATCTAGTTACAAAGGGAGGGGCGTAAGAGCAGTAGCAACATCTCCATCAAAGCAGCAACATTGGTGGCTGGACAGGTCCATTATCCATTTGAAATGACCATACTAACCTTAGAATTAATGTTCCATCCTATGTCTAGGGTAACACCCCTTCCAAAATCAGGCAGCAATATGCCTAACTAGTTCCATAGACTTGGAAAAGAAGTGAACTACTTTAAAAAAAAAGATGTAACATCCCTTCCAAAAGAGATGAAACGACCTTACCTGCAAAAGAGATGAACTACGTGTAGAAAAGGAAAGAAATAATAAGGAAGACGGACAAAGAGATCTATATATACATAGCTGTTTTGACATTTTACACAAGAAAATTTTACAGAAAAAAAGTATATTATAGATATGCCAGCAGAAGTTTAACAACAAAATTATAACCTAAGCAATATGTAATAATATAGAAATGAAAGTGAAACAAGAAAAGAAAAGGTAAAGCAAGAAAAGAAAAAAATGGAAGCTGAGCGCTAGATTCAAGTCATGAAGCATCTCTACCACCAGATATCAAACATGACATATGCATAGCTGAAAACTCAGTCAAAACCTTATCACACTGCTCTCTCCATTAATCTTCCATCAAGGTAGTGACTATTCCCATCAAGTGGTTACTCACTTCTCTTTATCCATCGTCGCTCTCTTCTATTTCTTTCCTTCATGCTTTTCTTTTCAATATCTCTTTCTTTCTTTCTTTTTCTTTTTTTTCTTCTAAAAGCAAAAATTTCTCTCTTGAAAACCCTTCAAAAACCTGTTTTTATTGCTTAACTACACCTCTTCCTAAACAAGAGGAAGAATTTTATCTTTCCCTCCATTTTTTCCTAACCCTTATTTTTTCCATAAAAATGGACAATAGAGAGATGCAAAAAAGGGAGCTTCTAAGGTTTTTGGGGGAGATTTTCAATGGGAATTCTTTGGAGAGTCTTCGAAGGAGAAATTATGGGGAAAGTCTTCTAAGAATTCTTTTGGTGGGTGAAAACCTAAAGAATATTTTTTTGAAAAAGAGGTGTAGTTAAGCGATAAATATTTTTCATAGCATTGTAAATACTTTAAAATTTATTCAAATATAAACATATCAATATAATTAACATTAGAAATTTATGCTTAAAAATTAGGGTAAAAAGTAATAAAATCACCATATAACTAATAATTAATGATATAACATTTTTTAAATTTAATATATTAACTCTCTCTCATATTAAATTACTATAATTATGCAATGTATGACATGTGGCATAATGAGAAGAAATGAAAAGTGAAACGCAATATGAGATAACATACCCAACTTTATATATATATATATATAAGATTTTTACAAAGAAAATAATTTTTGTTCAAACTTTGTATCTTTGCCCTTTTTTTTCTTATTTTGATTTCGGTGTTATTATTTTTAATTTCAAAATTTTTATTAATTTATTTTAACATTTTTTCATTTTTTATTTTGGGTATTTTTGCTTGGACACTAGTGTTGGTCTAACTAACAAAATGGATATGAATGATAATGGCCCAAACAAATGTGATATCTAGAGTTGTCTCCCTTTCTTACCATCCTAGACATGAATATAAGGAATAGAGATGCCAATTGATCTAGGTTTTTTGAAAGGACATAAATGTGAGTTAGACCTGGATTGATATATATTTCAACTTTGACTCAAGTTGAGTTCGATTTAACCAAGTAAATTTTTGAAATGGAACGAACCTAGATAGATACAGGCTACTACCTATATAGAAGTCAGGTTCTTTTAACTGAGTATATTTAAAGTGAAACTAACCTGGATGGACATATGGTTATAATATATTTGAAATGAAACAAATCTGAAATGTCCCTGCAACGGAGAACGACGATAAATTTTAAAAAATAAATATAGAGTCGGCATCAACCAAATTAGGTATGATTTGCCACCCAATTTAGAAAAATATTTTAGTCTACAAAAGCTGTGTAAGTTCGCTGAAACGATTACCGAAAGTTTTTCAATTGCTAATATTTTGATAAGAGTGCAAAAAACGTTTGGGAAAATTATTATTGAATCTCTCATTTTGTCAAATCTTACTTCATAATTGAAGCAAGTATGTGACAATGAGTGGTACTAGAACCATTGACTATTTTATTAATTCACTTTAAAAATATTAAAATTATTCTCCACGTTCCAAGAATTATCCTTCACCTCAAAAAATTAGAAAAAACGGTGCTCCAAAATCCCCAAATCCTATTTTCGGATTTTATCTTTAAAATGTTAGAAAGAATTATTATATTAATCTTGGTTCTCACCTTGAAGACTAGAAAAATCTACGCTTCGAAATTACTCAATCCCATTGTAAGAATGTTTTACAATTTTAGAAAAAAGGTAAAAGAAAAACAAATATTAGAAAAATCTTAGTGACGAAAGTGTTTTCTTAAAAAAATAATATTTATAGAGAAAAATTTCAATAATTCCTATAACGAGATGGATAATTGTGTTAAAAAAATTACGAATCGAATATGAAGAACAAACAAATTACTGACAGCATGAACGACGCTAAATTATTTCAAAATGATGATGAGCGAACGAAAAGAAACTCTTCTTCTAATTCCCCTATTCTATTTTTTTTATGTTTTTTCTATTTTTCTCAAAGACTTTCAATCTTTCTCTCAATCCACCGTCTCTCTTCAATTTCTTTCCTACTTGCTTTTCTTTCTTTATCTCTTTTTTCCACTTGAAGCAAAAAAATTTCTCTTAAAAACCCATCAAGAACTCCTTTTCTCTAAAAAATTTCTCTTTCTTTATCTCTTTTCTCTAAGGCTCACCAAAATTCTTCAAGAAAAACCTTTTCTAGGTTTTTATCCTAAAAAGAATTCTTAGGAGTCCTCCCTCAAAAACTCTCCTTCAAAGACTCTCTAAAGAATTCCGAAAGAAAATCTCTTAAAAATATCCTTAAAAGTCCCCCTTTGTATTTCCCTAATACTTTCTTTTATAGAAAAATTAGGGTTAGGAAAAAATAGCGGGAAAAAAAATCAAATTCTTGCTCTTGTTTAGGAAGACTATTATTGCTCAATATTTTTTCAAACCGGAAAATATATAATTGATTTTGTCTCTATGCCTTCTTAAAATTGGGAAAGATTAATGATTTTTACCATTAAAAGAATTTTCGTTTCACTTTTTTTTGGGTTTATTATTTTTTAGAATTTTTTAGATTTTTCTCATTTTTTATTTTGGGTATTTTCGCTTGGGCTTTGGCATTAGGACAACAAATAAAATGGAGATGAAAGTTAATTGCCCGGATAAAATTTGATATCAACAACTGCCTCCCTTATCCACTATTCAAAACTTAGGAGGTGCATAAAAGTGTAGATAAATATTTTGATTGACATGAAAAATGACAATGCGGATAGTAGGAATAAAGACGATAATGGGTTCGGGTTCTATGAAAGGACAAAAATGTGATCGGACATGGGTTGACATAGGCTTCAACTTCGACTCAAGTCAGGTTCGATTAACCAAGTAAAATTTTGTAGTGAAGTGATCTAGAAAGATGCGGGCTATGTCCTCGACACAAGTTAGGTTTGATTTAACAGAGTATGATTGAGATGAAACGAACTTCATTTCTAAACTAAGTTTAATTTGAACTTTCTGATGTAAAGTCAAAAGAGTTCAACAAAAAGATGATCAAGTCTTAATTTGTATAAATCATCACAAAGAATACCAAAACCAATAAAAAAAATAATTAATCAAACTGATAGATTCATTCCCAGTTTTAAAAGAGTATCCATATAAACCAAATTTAGACAATGAAATTTAATTATGAGAAGCTGAAAAAGTATATAAAAGGTTTGAAATAAAACTAAAAGATATCCAATCTCTAGAATGAATCGATAGGTTTCAATAGCTTCAAATAGGGCTTGAATCGATTACATACGTAAACAAATACTTGATTTGGATTTGTGGTTTAGGTCATAAGGAATGCCTGCATGATATTTGAAACTTGAGTGCTACAACCAAAATAAGCATGGTCTATTTGATATTTTTCAACGATTGTGGAGAGTTTTATCCTCATCGTTCCTAGCATTCGTAATAGCAATGTGTTCTCAAATTGACATGACAAATCCATATCTAAAACACCTAAGTGAAATTGAATTTATTAATAAAGAAATTAAGACCATTAAACATTAGAATAGATGAAGCATGCGAATCGAGAGAAACATAAATATGTACTACAAGAAAAACATGATGCTCATGCATTAGTACTTTGAGTTGTAAACTTAAATAATTGATATAGATTCAAACGCATAATACAAATAAACCTTAGATTCATATAAATGCTTTCCTTTGGGTAATACAATGACAAACAACATAAACATGACGATGATAGTTAGAAATATTAACATATTCAATCTTTGTATAAGCAAACACAACTAATAGAGCATACTAGTTACCAAGAATTATGTTCGCTAACTAGTACTGAGAAGAGTAGTGGCTACTCAGCTTAGTAAGTTAACTTGTTATCTTGTTAAGGTTTGGTTAAGAGTATTGTTGAGAGAGTTAGTTTTATGTTAAGCTCGTATTCTTCCCATGCAGTTCATGCAATTGTAACTCCCTCTTAGTAACCTCTATTGAAGCTAGTCAGTATATAAGACTAGTATTTATTTGCTTTCGTTGATGTTTGAATAATACCGAATTGACTTCTTCTACTCTCTACAATCTTTCATGGTATCAGAGCAGAAAGAAGGACAAACATCCATGGATGAGAGAAACTCCACCAGTAAACAGTGTAGTTTCAGTGAATTTAGACAGAAGTAATTACGTACGATGGAGGTCACAAGTTGTGCCAGCAATTTTGTGGCACAGATTATAAAAAATTCTCTTCAATCTAGAGGAAAACCACAAAAAACTCTCGAAGGTGGAAAGATAAACCCGAAATTCAAGAATTGGGTGAGAAAAGATAAACTCTTGTTGAGTTGGATGAGGTCTTTAGTGATCGAGGGTGTTTTAGGGACAATAACTCAGTATATAGCTCACCAATAGTGTGGAATTCCTTAGAAAGAAGATTTGCCAATCAATCAAAGGCAAGACTTATTCAATTAAGAGGGTCTTTACAAGAAACAACAAAAGGTAATATGTCAATTTCTGAGTTTTTGATAAAATGAGAAGGTTCATAGACAATTTAACTGCTGTTAGACAACATATTGCTAATCAAGAATTGATCATGTCCAAAATGAATGGCTTGGGATCTGAATACGATCTAGTGATTGTGAGTATTACTTCAAGAACATAAAGTCTTAGAGTAGAAGAAGTTCAATCTTTACTGATGTACTATGAGAGTAGGATGGAAAAGCACTTGATAGAAAGTGAAAATAGCATGAATATGTGTGCAAACATGGTTGCAAACACAGTCTTCAAATTCTTCTCAGGAAAATGGTTTTTCTTCTGCAAATTCTTTTTCTAGTATGAATAGTGTTTCAAATGGAAGTGGTCCTTCTGCTTTCATGATTTATCCTGGTGTTTATACTTCAAGCACAAATTCAACACCAGATTTAGCTTGGTATACTGATAGTGCAACTAAAAATCATGTAACTGCAGACCTCAACAATCTAAGTCCTTCTCAAGAGTACATTGTCAAGGACAGACTTGCAGTAGGGAATGATAAGACCCTCTTGATTTATCATGGAGGTTCAACTTTATTACCCCTTAAACATCATCCCTTGAAGCTTAAATCTTTTTTATGTCCCTGAAATAAAGAAAAAATTAATAAGCATATCTAATTGACTAAAGATAATGTTGTTTTTTTTTTTTGAATTTCACTATGATGTTTGTCTTGTGAATGACAAGGTTTTGGGGAGTCTGCGGCTCAAATGAGTGCTTAAAGGTGGGTTATATGTTGGAATTATGTCCGTAAAATAGGGTGTAATAACTATTTATTATTATTAGTTATTTCTCTGACATTTTTGTATTACTGAATTTAATGAATAAATGAAAGTTTTTCTTTAATTAAAGTGTGTTTATTATTTACTCAAGTCATGAAACTATTATAAAAGTAAAAGGAGTAAGGAAAGATGGGTCTTCCTAGAACTGTTATAAACGTAAGAAGAGTAAAGATAGAGGGGTCTTTCCATACAAACTCTTCTAAAATAGTTCAGAATATTATTCATAGTCTTAGGATTAATTGGACAATCTAGTCTGATTACGACTGTTAGGTTGAACAAAAAAATGTCAGTCTTGGAGCATGGGAGTGAAATGGTTGACGTAAACATGTTATTGGACATGTTGAATAGACCAGTAACAAATTAGTTTAGTTTAGAGCAAAGTCATTTATCTAACTCTAAATCTAATTGAAACATATTAAGTGTATTTTTCTAATTACTTTAATCCTGAGGAGAATATGAAACTTTACCTAGTTATTTGCTATCTTTGATATGCAAAATTAGTAAGTTCAAATTACCGGACAATACATCAACTGTTGGAATCGTAATTCAACTATGTTGGAGTTGCGTGATTCACATATGAAATTCATGGTAAGATTGCAATAGCAACAATATCGCATTTTGCTTTATTGATAGATGTGTGAATAAATAAACCAGGTCTGGTACACGATGACATGAGCCATTGAATAAGACATAGTGAACTGTATGAGACACTTCACTGATATGTCTTTCTTAATCACAGTCAATAAATGAGTTAAGGAAATAATAACCAGAAAGGTAAAACGATAATTTTACATCTAACTCTTGTTACTGATATTCATGAAGGCTACATCGTAATGGACTATAATATAAAGAGATTTATTTGCACCAACAGGTAGCTCGCATGAATCGAGAGTTGATTTGGCATTATACCTATAGTGGAGTCGTTCGATGTCAGGATTAAATAGGTTAAGAATTTATGGAGATAAATTAACCGAGAATTTGAATCCTATAGCTTTATTCATATGGGTCCATTCATTCTTACGAGTAGCTCATAAGGACATGAATGAGAAACAACATCAGTTGGACCAAAAATGTTTTTTGGACCAATAAAACTTCCCGAACCCATATGCGATAGGTGTCATCACTAAATTATTAATTTGTTATTTTATAATTGTTGGATAATCAATAAATAAATAAAAATTAATTAATTAATTGATAAAGATCAATTAATTTAACAATTTTGATTAATGAATTTGGACAAATTATTGACTCTGGGAGAGATGTAAAATTGTAGATAACAGTGCATAAGGAGGATATTTTTGGAAATTTAACATATTGGAGTATATGGGTAAATTCTATAATTATTATATAAGGGATGACATTAGTGTTGCATCCCTAAGATGTGTTGACATAACCCTGATCATAGTGTATGGTTATTCAGAACAGAAAAGAGTTTATCTCCCCTCCTCCCTATTGTTGCCGCCGAAGAATTTTTTTTTCTTCCTCAGTTGTTTAGAGAGCCCACATTTTATTCCTAACAATATCTTTGTGAGACATAATTTTGAATCCTATGAGTAGTTATTGCTATGAAGATCGATTAAAGTTTCACGAATCTCAAGACTGATGAATGCAAGACAATAAATTACATCCCTCCAATTCAAAAATTTTCCATTACAAAAAAGGTATAAAATTGTTTCTATCCCTTTTCAATACGTTTATCTAAATATATGTGATCGTTGTATGGTTTTACATTTAGAATGATTAAATATTTATTTTGAAATTTTTTATATTCCACCAATTACCTATTCCTGGTTGTGCATATTTAGTAATTATTTTTATTTATTTTCTACGCATGCTTTGTATTTATTTTTCATCAAATTTTAAAACTCGATCCACCAATTGGTATCAAAGCCTTGGGTTATTGATTGTGCATATTTAGTAATTACTTGTATGTATTAATGGATGTTGTGATATTGACATATATTTTGTATGGTAAATTCAAAGCATCTTTGAATGTGCTTTATGAATGTATCCCAATCGATTGACTCTATGTGATTCAAGTTTTGATGTAATTTAATTTTTGCAAAAGTTGTATATTTAAATTCCATGTAAATCCTTTGTCGCAAGAAAAGACACCGTTCGTCGCCGCCTTCGTCACTTGCCGCCGCCGCGCACCGTCACCTGCTTGCCCACACTGCTGCACGTCGCTGTTGGCCGTCGCCTGCTAGCCCATAGGGTTTAGGAAAGATTGAGGTTTTAGAAACTTTAGGGTTTAGGAAACCTTTTAGAAACGTTAAGGTTTGGGAAACCTTGAGGTTTTGTCCAATGTAATCCCTAAAAATTAATTTTACTCAATCCAGTCCCTAAAAATTATAAATTTTATAATTTTTAAATTATGATTAAAATTTTATAAAAGTTAATAATTTTCAAAACTTGTTTTTGATACCAAGTTGGGATAACAACGATAATTTTCTCAGCTGATCAGCATGATGAATAAATTCAATATCCAGGTAAGGCTCAACCAACATCATCTTTAAGGGAGTCACTTTAGGACCTATGAACTTATGCATCAAAACTAAAAAACTCAGAGAATCACATCGGGTTATTCTTCCTAAGATCACAGTCTAATTCTTTCTAATACACATGATCTCTCTAACAAGGGCAAGTGTAGAGCATACTAAAATCTTGACAGACAGAAGTATATTATTCTAAGGTTAGGATTGCAAGGAGAAAGAAGAGGAAGTTAGAAAGCCATACGAGAAAACACCATTCTATTTTTAATTCTGAAAACTTCTGCCCTACAAAGGACGAGAATCCCTCCTTATATAGAGCTGGAGGGAGATACAAACAAGCAAGCTAAAGTAAACAAATAGTAAGTACAGGCCTAAAATGTATACTTTAACAAATTGGATACAATTATTACAAAAGACAGTAAGCTACAGGCCTAAAAACCTACTTTAACAAAGTAACTACAATTATTACAAAGAGATGCATGCAAAAGACAAAAATGAGCGAGAGACAGATGTGGCAGCACTGATTGCTATTGATGGAGATATGGGACTGTGCTGAGGGAAAAATGAAGAATTACCACTTGCCTTTGGAGATGGGCTCGTGAACAGATCCCAGATTGGCTCATTCTTCATCATATGGTGGGTCTTGAAAATATTTGGAGATGTAATCCTCAAGGTCTTGGTTGAATTCTATATTAGGCGGGGACAGGTATACTGGTTCCTTGGGTGGTATAGGGAGATTGCCAAGGTCTTCTGTAGATGCATGAGAAGGACAGTCGAGGTGGAATTTCGTGTCCAGCTTGAGACTTAAATGGATCCAGATCCTGAAGTTGAGTAGGAGAAAAGCCATTGAGGATAAATGAGCGTTGGAACTCATGTAAAGCAGATGAGGAAGCTCCGGATGAGAGTTGAGGACTTGGAGGAAATGACCCAAGAGGAAAACTATTATATACGTCATCCGTGGCTTATTCATTAAGCCTTGCTAATGTCTGGCCGAATTTCTTCATGAGCCGCCTTTCATATTTGGGCCAAGCAGCAGTGGAATTCCAAAAGTTAACATGGTTTTGCATATACAAAGTTCCATCAGTAAAGTGATCTTGCTCTCAGTGGAGTGTAAAGAAACAGAAAAATGTATGTTTCTGTTTATGAGGAGCGGTCCCTAAATTATGCTCAGTGAGAAGCTTGTTGAGCTGGCTTCTCCAATATGGAAGATGGTCAAACAATTGAAGAAATGTAACAAGGTGAGTATGGGTATTGGCAGAATCACATATATAATGGTAAATGGGATATGCAGGAAACCCGATGGCACAGTAATGGAGAGCGAAAAGAGCCTAGAGATACTAGAGGAGTTCCTCTGGAATAGCACATTTGATGAGAGGAACGGTGGTATAAGGGATGGTCATATCAAAATGGTTTGGATAAGGATGAATCTGGGTTTTTACGACTAAAAAGTGAAGGGCATTGTTGGACTTGGGTCAAGAGTATCTGAAATGGTAAGAATAAAGAGTGTGTGGGGAGAAAGAACCGGTGCAAGAGATATGATGTCTTTCTGAGGTCAAGAGAGATAATCAACGATGGTGTTCTGATGTCCTTTGAGATGACAAACTGTGAATTTATAGTGGGAGAACCAGACTTTCCATCTGAGAAGCTGGCTATCAGGGAGAATTTTTCCTTTTGGATCAAGCATCTTTAAAAAGGATGTGTTTTCCATTTTGACAGTAAATTCATACGGGCTGAGATAAAAGCTGAATTTTTCATTTCCCTTTTTGACCGCTAAATTTCCTTATATGTAGCATGATAATCTTTTTCAGTCTTTAAATTTTCCACTAGCATGTCCACAATAAAAACATTTTCCCTTTTCTTCCTCAATTTGAATGGCCCCCCCAATGTTCATCACTGACATCTGTCTGTAGGAGGCGAAGTGCTGTGTCAGGAATCTTCAAGAAATAAGGATGTTGAGAAAGTTCCTTGAGGACATGGAGTGCCTTAGTCTGTGCGGCGCCCCAAGTTGGAGGATTCCTTTTGAGAAGTTTGGATAGATGGCTAGTTTAGGTGGCTACGTGAGGGATGAAATCTCTGAGATAATTGATGATGCCTAGGAACTGTTGGATTTGTTTGACCGTTAAATCAGTATTGGGGAATTTAAGTAATTCCACGACAATATGTGGGCTTGGTTAGAATTTGCCATATTCAAACATCATGCCCATGATTTCAATTCGGGTAGCACCAATTTCAGCCTTCTTGGCTGAGAGCATAATCCCATAGTGTTTGATAAGATCAACAAAGTGAGATAACATGAGTTGATGAGAATGTGGATCTTCTGAGAAGAGAAGAAATTCATCGATATAAATGAAAGCACTGTGCAAAATGGGCTCAAACATTTTGGTCATGATGGTCCATTGGTACTGGGCATTAGGTATATAGAAAGTAGTCTTATGACGATCCTTGGGGTGGATGCCTAATTGCCAAAAACCAGCTTTAAGGTCAAACTTTGAGAAAATCTTGGCCCGTTTCAAATGGATGGACAGAGTACTGGGCTTGGGAAGAGGAAATTTATCATCTTGATGAAAGATGTTGAGAGGCTTATAGTCAATCACAAGTCTCTTTTTCCCCCGTTTTAGTTCTTATCTTTTCTCCACATAAAAAGCCTGACGCGCCTAGTCAGATTTAGTGGGTTCAATGAGTCCTTGTCGAAGAGGAGTTGTACATTCTTCGCGAGCCAACTTGAGATCATCTGGTCTCATGCCTGGATGAGTGGCCTTGGTGGGATTGAGATCTTTATTTTGTTTGAAAGGAAGCCGGATAAAGAATGCTGGATTTTTGTAGAGGGGGGAATGCATGGGTAAAATGGTCATGGCTATCAGTAAAGTAGAGAATGATCTGGTCATGAAGATGGACATATGTAGGAGGAACTTGTTGTAGTTCCAAGAGCTGGCAACAGAGGTATATGTATGGAAAAAACTTTTATATTAGATTCCTGTAAATAAAATCTGGAGTTTTTTGTGCGGGAGAATGCATCAAAGCCAATAAAAAGATTCTTGCGAGGAAGATCACTGCTCAACACCATGATCCAAAGGATGCAGTTTCGGAGGAATTGAAGTCCAATGCGTTTCTTGGTAATCCACTCAATTTTTAATAAACTTCCATTAGTAGTGGAGAAATATTGGTTAAACGGAACCCAATCTTCTGGAGGAAGGAGACAGAGTTTCATGACTGTTCTACAAGAGCCAGTATCCAAAAACCTAATGGCGGGAACAGATTTGGCAAATTTGTCAGAAAGAAGCTTGATCTCAATATGGGGTCTGGCGGAAACAGATTTTTCTTCTGTAGGGGTATTTAAAGCTCCAAGAGATAGAATTACCCCTTCTCAATTCTGACATCTTCGGGAATGGGTAATTTTGTGTCCTGAATTTTGACATCTTCAGGAAGATGATGAATTTCAATAAGGTTATCAATCTTGCTGTCTCTGATAAAGCTGGTGATACCTCTATCATCCAGATCCTTCGGCGCATCTCTAAGGAAGAACTCACGCAACTGATGCCACTCGAATGGATCAACAATTATGAACGCCAGTTTCATTCTATCTTGCGAGATGTCCATACCTCTGCCCCTCCTCAGGTGCACCGTCTCCCAGATGGGACTGTAAAAACCATTTTTTTCCAGACCTTTCAGCACAGAGTCATCCTCTAGACCCTTATTTTCTAGAAGCATCTTAACCATCACTCCTACTTACACACCATCCTGGAGTTGCCCTCCATCTTGGATAGATCATTCAGCTCAGCCCTGTTATGTTTCACATGTGAATGTCATTTTTTATGGGATGTTGCTCTCGAAAAATGTGACCCAGATTGCAACTGTGATACTCCTGTTTGGGACGATAAAGACTCTGATGATGAGTCATGTTATCAAAAGGTTTATACAATTCACAAGAAGCCCACCAGATCTTATTGTCTCCAACAGTCTTCCCACTATCACTCCGACGATGATAATCACAACTCTTCTCTCACTACTAACCGCCAGGTTAGACCAAAGCCCTTAGTTGCTTCTCAGCAACTGTCTTTATATGAGCTGCTCAAAGAAACTGGCCATACAGACCTTCTTCTAAAATAGTATCCAAATCTGGTTCTTCCACTCCAATCTGTCACTCGTCATGTCCCCTGTCTTGCCATGATGAAATCTTATGATCAGAATTTTCTACCTTTGACCAGAATAACCAATCCAGAAACAAAAGTTTCTACCCCAACCATTCTCCATACCTATTGAGGTCACTCCCGCCGGTCGAAGAAGTGCTTAATTGGCAATTTGAAAATGTTGTTTGTCAAAATCTGACTCTCACAAAGATTGACTCCAAATTAGATCGGTTAAATCTTCAGTCAGACACCCTATCTAGTCCAGTAGGGCAGATCTCAGATCAAGTTCAGCAACTTCGAGAAGTGTTATATTCAAAAGCTATGTACTTGGATGCTCAATTAAAGCACCTAGTCGAAAAAGGGTACATGGGCTCCGAGTTCAGAAAAAAGGAGCAGGAACTCTCTCAAATTCAAAAGGATCTCTCAGAATAGAGACAGATATGGTAAAAGAGAAATGTCAGACTATCTATGATCCATATCCTTCATATCCCATGAGTAGACAAGCTCCTGAGTATCCTTCCTCTTCCATGACTTATCTCGGCCAAAACCATCACCTCTCCCAGACCAGCCTGCCCATCCTCGTTTGAAGCATCCAAGTATTCCTTTTAATCCAACTTCTCTGCCTTCACCCTCCTATACTAAACCCTATGACCTTCCACCATAGTCCAGCTCTCCACCTAAACAGAAACATAAAGCCCCCATTGATCATGATCGGACAATCCATTCCTTATATTCTTTCCATGTTCTCTCCACCTCAGTTTCTAGAACTGATAACTCCAGCAATGCGGATAGCTCTAGTCTTGCTTCAGACGAATTTCAAGTTGACATCTCCAAGAGTGCTATGGTCCAATCAAGTGATATGGAAGAAGAACCCTTTATGGATGATCTTCCTCCTCCAATGCATACCCAAGAACGAAGATCAGATTATAAACCGACTACCGACCCCTGGCTTACTTTTGATGATCTCCCTCTATACAAATAGCGTGATCGTCTTCATGAATTTGGAGCTTGGATTGATTTACAGCTTTCCAAACCAGACGTGGCCCTCAAAAATGTTCTCTCTGAATTCTTATCTCGCTTAACAGGAACTTTGAGAGAATGGTTTCAAAGTCTTAGTCCTTATCAAAGGATGTCCGCAGCTCGTAGTCCTGATGCTGGAACTCCTTTGGGTATGTTACACAAAGAATTCATTGGCGACTTCTAACTCATTAACAAACGTAGCTGTCAAGACTTTTTTGACATGAAATGATGTTCTTTAGAGCGCCGTGATTTGCAAAAAACATTTTCAACGGATGTCCGATAAGTATTAAATACTGAATGGTGCCAACGATGTTAACCTCAGACATACATTCATTGTCTCTCTCCCTGAAGAATTGCAACCTAAACTTCACAGGACCATCAATGCACTCCGTCGTGATATGATTGACATTTCTCTCGGTGAAATCTATTAACTTGCGTTAGCCACCCTTGATAAACTATGTGAACAACAAAAGTTTTTTAAAGGAATGCTCAAAGGGGAAACAAAGCTTCGATCAGCTTGTACAAAATCGTACCTCAAAATAAAGTGCAATGCCCAAAAAGATTGCTCGTGTTCCAAGGAAAGGAACAAAGAAACGACATCTCACTCTCACCGTTTTCCACCTCGCCGGAAGTTCTCCCGTCTTCAATCCAGAGGCAAACCTTTTCTTTGATATTTTAAGAAACGACATCCTTCCTCCAAAAAGTTTGATAAATGTAATATCTGTGGCTAGAAAGGGCATTAAACTGTCCTCATAAAACCAAAAGAGATATTCATATACTGCAACATTTACAGAAAGTCCTCCTCACCTGGGATGATGAGGACATTGAATCTGATGTGGAAGAACAAGCTAGCCGCAATGAGGAAACTCAATATGTGTTACCCTACCATGAAGATGAGGCCAACTTTTCCTCTGATTCCGACGCCTCCTCTGATTTTACTTCTAACACCTCTTCTAAAACCACCCCAATCCTTTGTCTGGGTTCTCTTGGGGCTTTAAACACCCATATAGAAGAAAAATTTGTTTTCACCAGACCCCATACTGATATCAAACTTCTTTCTGACAAATTTGCCAAATCTGTTCCCGCCATTTGGTTTTAGGATACTGACTCTAGCAGAAAAGTCATGAAACTCTGTCTCTTTCCTCCAGAAGATTGGGTTCCATTTAACCAATATTTCTCCACTGTTAATGGAAGTTTATTCAAAATTTAGTGGATTATCAAGAAACGCATTAGTCTTCAATTCTTCCCAAACTGCATCCTTTGGATCAAGGTGTTAGGCAGTGATCTTCCTGGCAATGATATTTTGATTGGCTTTGATGCATTCTCCCGCACAAAGAAACTCCAGATTTTATCTACAGGAATCCAATACAAAAGTTTTTCCGTTCTTATACCTCTGTTGCCAGTCTCTAGGAACTAAAACAAGTTCCTCCTGCATATCCCATCATCGTGACCAGATCTTTCCCTACTATGCTGATAGCCATGACCAGTTTACCCATGCATTCCCCCTCTAGAAAAATCCAGCATTCTTTATCCACCTTCCTTTCAAACAAAATGAAGATCTCAATCCTACCAAGGCCACTCATCCAGGCATGGATCTAGATGATCTCAAGTTGGCCCTCGAAGAATGTACAACTCTTCTTCGGTAAGGACACATTAAACCCACTAAATCTGGCTGGGCGTGTCAGGCTTTTTATGTGCAGAAAAGAGACTTGTGATTGACTATAAGCCTCTCAACATCTTTCTTCAAGATGATAAATTTCCTCTTCCTAAGCCCAGTACTCTGTCCATCCATCTGAAACGGGCTAAGATTTTCTCAAAGTTTGACCTTAAAGCTGGTTTTTGGCAATGAGGCGTCCACCCTGAGGACCGTCATAAGACTGTTTTCTGTATACCAAAGACCCAGTACCAATGGAATGTCATGCCTTTTGGACTTAAAGTTACTCCCTCGCTATTTCAAAAGGCCATGATCAAGAAGGCTGAAATTGATGCTACCCCAATTGTATTCATGGGCATGATATTTGAAGATGGAAAATTCCAACCAGGCCCTCATATTGTGTGGAATTACTCAAATTCCTCAATACTGATTTAACATTCAAATAAATCCAACAGTTCTTAGGCGTCATCAATTATCTCAGAAATTTCATCCCTCACGTAGCCACCAATACTAGCCATCTGTCTAAACTTCTAAAAAGAATCTTCTAACTTGGGCCCCCGCACAAACTAAGGCACTCCAAGTCCTCAAGGAACTTGCTCAACATCCTTATCCTTTGAAGATTCCAGAGACAGGACTTCGCATCCTATAGACAGATGCGAGTGATGAACATTGGGGGGGGGGGCATTCTTATTGAGGAAGAAAAGGGAAAATGTTTTTATTGTGGACATATTAGTGGAAAATTTAAAGACTCTGAAAAACATTATCATGCTACATATAAGGAAATCCTAGCGGTAAAAAAGGGAATTGAAAAGTTTAGCTTTCATCTCAGCTCGTATGAATTTACTGTCGAAATGGATAACACATCTTTTCCAAAGATGTTTGATCCAAAAGGAAAAATTCTCCCGATAGCCAGTTTCTCAGATGGAAAGACTAGTTCTCTAGCTATAAATTCATAGTTCGTCATCTTAAATGACATCATAATACCATCGTTGATTATCTTTCTCGACCTCAGAAAGATATTATATCTCTTGCACAAGTTCCTTCGCCCCACACACTCTTTATTCGTACCATTTCAGATGCTCTTGACCCAAGCCCAACAATGCCCTTCACCATGCCTGCTACTCGTCGAAACCCAGATTCATCCTTACCTAGACCATTTTGATATGGACATCCCTTATACCACCGTTCCTTTCATCAAAGGTGCTATTCCAGATGAACTCCTCTGGTATCTCTAGGCTATTTCCACTCTCCATTACTGTGCTATCAGTTTTCCTGCATATCCCATTTACCATTATATATGTGATTGTACCAATACCCATACCCACCTTGTTACACTTCTTCAATGGTTTTCCCCTCTTACATATTGGAGAAGCCAGCTCAACAAGTTTCTCACTGAGCACAATTTATGGACTGCTCCTCATAAACAGAAAAATACCTTTTTCTTTTTCTTTACACTCCACCGAGAGCAAGATCATTTTACTGATGGAACTCTGTATATGCAAAAGCATGTTAACTTCTGGAATTCCTCTGCTACTTGGCCCAAATATGAAAGTCGACTCATGGAGAAATTAGGCCAGACATTAACAAGGCGTAATGAACAAGCCACAGATGATGTATATAATAGTTTTCCTCTTGGGCCATTTCCTCCAAGTCCTCAAATCTCTTCCGGAGGTTCCTCATATGCTTTATATGAGTTCCAACACATATTTATCCTCAGTGGCTTTTCTCCTACTCACCCACAGGATCCGTATCCTTTTGAGTCTCAAGACCCCTACCAGCTGGACACGTAATTCCACCTCGACTATCCTTCTCATGCATCTACAGAAGACCTTGGCAATCTCCCTGTACCACCCCAGGAACCAGTACACCTATCCCCGCCTCTTACATAATTCAACCAAGCCCTTGAAGATTACATCTCCAACTATTTTCAGGACCCACCGTATGATGAAGAATATGCCAATCCGGGATCTGATCACGAGCCCATCTCCAAAGGTAACCGGTAATTCTTCATTTTGCTCTCAGCACAGACCTAAGTGTGATGATCGTTTACGTTGAAATGTTCCCAAGTTTCTCAACGCAAACTTGGTCGTGGCACGGTGAATGGTTTAGAGTTACCCTAGCAGTCCTCTCTTCAGTGGAAGAAACTTAGGAATCGTATCGCTTTGAGTCATCGAGTTGTTTGAGAAGTTAAAACTTGTAAAGAAAGTGGTGAGGTAGGACCGTTCCTAGACAAACTATTAGTTCTTAGCAACCTCTAAAGCTGATTCGTTGGTTAAACACTTAGACCAAAGCACATTGGAATCTCTCATGGGAGCTAGTTAATGGGGCCAGGGTGACCAAAACCATTAGTGATTGGTTAAGCTAGATATAGTGACATCTTGAGAAGCGTCAACCAAAACAGGCTGCTGTGTGAAATTTCATGAATCACTTGATGAAACTCAGAATTTCTGTCAGAGAACATATGATGTTGATTATTAGTTATCTGGATGAGATGAATATTATAGGAGCTGTGGTAGATGGCGATACTCAAGTTGATATGATCCTCGAGACCCTACCAGATACTTTTGAGAATTTCAAACTTAATTATTCGATTAATAAATTGAGGTACTCACTTTCAAAACTTATGAAGGAGTTGCAAAGCTGTTGAGACCTTATTTTTGAAGGGTAAGGGGAAGATTGTAGAGGCAAACTTTACTAAAAGTAAGCCTTCTACCTCTAGTGCAAAAAAGAAACACAAGAGGGTTCCGAAGAAAGCTAAGAAGTAGAACTCAAAAGCAGAAGGTTTGACGAGGGTGAGTTCAACTTCTGTTGGGAGAATAGAGTACTAGTATCAGATGGAACTATTAAATTTTCATTTGATAACAATTTTTTTTGTTTTACGAGATGTTTATGATATCTCAGCTTTTGGGAAAACCTTATTTCAGTAGCTAGTTTAATTGAGCAATGATTCGCTATGAATTTCATTAATAAAAATATTGGTATGTTTAGAAATGATTGCTTAATTACTACTGCAAAGTTGATAAATAATTATTCTATGTAAAACCAAAAAGTTCTAATGATATGTGACACTGAAGTAAATAGTAATTTACGAAGGGATAGTAAAAGGTTAAAGTCTAACTCAATCGATGTAAAAGACTTCCAAATGATAGTCCATTATAAACTTTAAGTGTGAGATCACTACCCACATGCGAATCCTGCATAAAAGACCAAATGACCAAGAAACTCTTTTCAGCAAAGGGTTAAAGAGCCATTCAATGCATCAAACTCGTACATGGTGATGCATGTGAGCCATTGAATAACCACGTAAGAGGAGGTTCTGAATATTTTGTAACATTCAAAATTGACTACTCACATTTTTGACATGTTTATATAATGCGCCAAACGTCTGAAACCTTTGAGAAGTTCAAAGAGTACAAGGATATGGTTGAGAAGCAATTAGAGAAAGAAATCAAAACAATACGATCTGATCGTGGTAAAGTGTACTTGCTATGAGATTTCAAAGACTTTCTTAAGGAAGAAGATAATCCTTCGTAGCTTATAACATGTTGTACTCCAGAACAGAATGGTGTATTAGAAAGAAGGAATCAAACTCTGATGGATATGGTTATATCCATGATGAGTTACTCATCCCTTAATCCAGTTCCATCAAAGACGGTGCCTAACATGTCATATGAAAGATGGAGTGGACGAAAGTCGTCCGTAAGCCACCTTAGGATATGGGATGTCTGACACATGTACTGATGTATGTGGGCCATTGAATCTCCTTGAACTCGTACATAGTGATGTATGTGAGCCATTGAATATCCAACTAAGAGGCAGTTATGAATATTTTATAACTTTTACAGATGACTACTCACATTTTGACATGTTTATAGAATGCGCCAAAAGTCTGAAACCTTTGAAAAGTTCAAAGAGTACAAGAATATGGTTGAGAAACAATTAGAGAAAGAAATAAAAAAACTATGATTTGATCGTGGTCGAGAGTACTTGCTATGAGATTTTGAAGACCTTTTTAAGGAAGAAGATATTCTTTCTCAGTTTATAACACATGGCACTCCAGAACAGAATGGTGTGTCAGAGAAAAGGAATCAAACTCTGATAGATATGGTTAGATCCATGATGAGTTACTTATCCTTCCTAGATTCATTCTGGGGATATGCCTTGGAAACAACAACATACATTCTGAACCAAGTTCCGTCAAAGATGGTGCCTAACACGTCATATAAAAGATGGAGTGGATGAAGGTCGTTCGTAAGCCACCTTAGGATATGGGGATGACAGACACGTGTGCCGAGACCGAAGACAAGCAAGTTAGCCTGTTTATTAAAATTATGCATGTTAATATTCCAAGGGAATGAAGGGATACGTCTTTTATAGTCTGACTGAAAAGAAAATATTTGTTAGCACGAATGCGCGTTTTCCTGAGGAAGATTATATAAAAAGTGTGAAGCCGAGAAGCACACTTGTGCTTGAGTAATTATTGAGTGGGAGGATACCAACTCCCCAATTAGGACATGCTTCCGATCCAATAATGGAATAACCACAACAGGGGCCAGAGCCTATGGAGCCTCAACGTAGTGGGAAGGTTATGAGACAACCTAATAGGTAAATGTCTTATGGAGATGCCTTAACAACAGTCTCAGATAAAGATCATGATGGACCTATTTCTTAATCGCAGACCATAGTTAGTCCTGAAGCAAACCTATGGAAAGAAGCCATGAACATCGAGATACAATGAATGTAATCGAACGAAATCTGGAAGCTTGTAGATCCTCCTAAAGGGGTAAATTATGTAGGGTGTAAATCAATTTATAAGAAAAAGAGAGGTCTGGATGGAAACATGAAGAAATTCAAAACTAGGCTAGTAGCTAAGGGCTACACCCAAAGGGAAGGTATTGACTACGAAGATACCTTCTCGTCAGTGGCCATGCTTAAGTCCATCTGAATCCTCCTGTCCATTTCTGCTACTTTTGATTATGAAATCTGGAAGATGGACGTCAAGACTTCATTTCTGAGTGGAAATCTTGAAGAGCGCATTTATATGGCTCAACTAGACGGGTTCATGGAGAAAGGCCAAGATGATAAGTTTAACGAACTACTGAAGTCCATTTACGGACTTAAGCAAGCGTCTAGATCGTGGAATAACATATTCGATGAAACTATTAAAAACTTTGGTTTTGAACTCTTAGTGAACGAACCCTGTGTGTATAAGCTAATACGTGAAGGGAATGTGGTTTTTATAGTCTTATACATGGATGATATTCTACTCATTGAAAATGATGTAGGAAAATTGTTCGATGTCAAGTTTCAGCTTGCAAATAAATTTCATATGAAGGATCTTGGAGAAACTCCCTTTGTCTTAGGTATTGAGATCATTCAAAATAGGAATAACAAACAATTAATACTGTCTCAAGCATCTTATATTGATAAAGTGATGGATCACTTTAATATGCAAGACTTGAAGATGGGATATCTTCCCTTTAGGCATAGAGTCAGCCTCTCCAAGAAGTAATCTCCCAAGACTCCTCAAGAAGAGGAAGACATGATAAAAATTCCCTATGCCTCAGCCGTAGGAGATTACTTCTTGCATTAGGCCAGATATTTTCTATACCATTGGCGTGGTGAGTCATTTCCAATATAATCTTGGAGTCGAGCATTAGAATGCCTTCAAAGGTATCCTAAAATATCTTAGGAGAATGAGGAACTACATTCTTGAATATTCAGGTACTGACTTGTATATGGTGGGTTATACCGACTCTGATTTCCAAACAGACAAGGATTCCAGGAGGTCCACTTTAGGATCGGTGTTCATCCTGAATGGTGGAGTTGTAGTATGAAGAAGTATCAAGCAATTGTGCATTGTTGATTCTATCATGGATGCTAGGTATGTGGTAGCTTGTGAAACTGCAAAAGAGGATTTCTGGCTTAGAAAGTTCCTGAAGACTCTGGAAGTCGTTCTAGATGCTTACACGCCCACGGCGCTTTTTTGCGATAAGAGTCGGGCTTTAGCAAACTCGAAAGAACCAATGAGGCACAAAAGATCCAAACAAATAGAGCATCGATATCACCTCATCACAAAGATTGTTCAGCGTGGAGATATTGTATTAACACACACATTAACGGTCAACAACTTGATAGATCCATTCATAAAAACTTTAAGAAAAAAAGTCTTTGATGGTCATCTGGACGGTATGGTTATTCGAGATTGTATATGCCTACTTTAGTGCAAGTGAGACATTGTTGGAATTATGTTCATAAAGTAGGTTGTATCATTTATGATTATTTAATTATTTCTCTTATATTTTTGTATTACTGAATTTAATGAATAAATAAAAATTTGTTAACATGTCCATCGTATCAATCATCTATTATCTTTTAGTGCTTGTATTATACCTATTTTACCGTTTAGTAGTCAAAATTGGAATTCTTCTTGTAACACTCTTAGTCTGCAAAATGATAAAAATTTGCTATCTAGTCCTGATATGTCCTCTATGTCTGTTGTCGCAACGTGCACGCAATGCAGAGAGGCGATTGAGAAATCATTTAAAAAAATTAGAGTCGCCACCAATCATTTTAAGACGTGATTGGTCACTCAATTTTGAAAACAACAATTCTGGTCTACGAAAATATAAAGTGAGTTCGGGAGTAATTTGTGTATGGAGAAGGTATTAGTATCCACAACACCCATTGTTAAATGGTTACCAAATTTAGTCAAATTCGATCCAAATCATATTTTAAAACAACGTTAAATAAATTCATTTTTGAATTCCCTATTAGGTATGTTTTTATATCATAAAATGGATCAAAATAAATGACTTTTAATGGGTGGTACAAAGACCATTTTATTTTTATTATTTTTCAAATCAAAGCATTCTTGAATCATATTTTTAACATGATAATATTAGAGTGCTAAATAAATAAATATGTAAAGAAAAGTTATATTAGTAACTATATAAAAAATAAAAGAAATGAATAGATGAAAAGTTAGAATAAAATGTAGTTGTAAGATGACAAAGTGAAGAATGTGTAAAGTAGAAAATGAATATGCAAAACATGTAAATGAAGAGAAAATGTAAAATACAAGAAATGAAGCCAATATAAGATAAAAATATATTAGGAAAAAAAATAAAAAAAAGAGAGAATTAAAATAAAACGAAACAAAAAAACAAACAAAAAAAGGAGGGGGACGAAGAGCTCAGCCGCAGCTCTGCTGCAATAGAGAGAGGTAACTATTTTTTTAATTTTAATCTTTTTTTAATATAATATATTATAATATTAAAAAATAAATTAATATTAAATTCTTTATGAATATGCAATGGTAAAATTTCGTAAATTATATATATATATATGCGGGCGCACACTCACAATAAAAATACATAATTGATATAATTGTATCCTTTATTTTTTATTAAGTAGTCTACTAATTATCATTTTTTTCAATCATTGCGATTTAATAGCAAAGAAAAATTACAGATTGTAACTAGTTAAACTGAACTTCACATAAAAACGATGACAAAATCTTGAAGTAAAAATATTTTTTGGGGTATAAATGTACCCTTTTTGTTTTAGATTACTTAGTTTAATAATTTATCATTATTTCTTTCTTCCATCATTGCTAATCAAATAGAAAAAGAAGGATCATGAACGATAACTAGTTTAAACAAGTGTCACGAAAAAAATATTTGAAAATCCACTGGTGAGAATATTAAAAAAGAATTCAAAATTTTAATATTTATATAATCTTTATCCATATAGATGTTTAAATCTCTACATGGTCTTTTATGCATTTTTTTATGTATGATAAATTATCATAGGAGATTGTTTTGCATATAATGTACACTTTCAACCCATTAAATGGTTGATTCATATTGAGTTATTTTGCACACCCTCAAATATATTTATCCTCATCCTCATTGATTGAGTTGATGACGAAGATAACTCATTATCAAATTTGTAAGCAAACCATCAATGCATTGAAATGAAAACTCAAGATTAAGAGTAAAAAAATGAAGAAAAAAGAACAAACACTACTATTTTTTTTGAAAAAGGAAACAATGAATATGCACAACATAGATTTGAAGGAGAAATGATGAAGAAAAATGAACAATATATCTTGTTATTAAACGTGCAATAAATTTAAACTAGCTGAAGAAAAAAAATGTGAGAAGATGAATAGTAGTAGATGAATAGAAATGTAAATTCTCTTTCTTTCTCTCTTAGAAAATCTCTCATATTTTTCACATACACACTCTCTTTCTTAAAAGATATATTCTTCTTCTCTCTCAAGATATCTCATTCTCTCTCCAAAAGACCTCCTCTCAAGTGAAGACATTCTCCCTATTTATATGTAAATTTAGGTCTTCACTTTTTTGTTTTAGTCCTTATGCTCGTTTTTTGTATTTTGTTAGTCGTTGGACTCTTTTTCTCATTTTTAGTCCATGATCTACTTTTCAAATCAATGCATAGAGTCTTAGACTTGTATTTTGGTCAAAACATCAAATACATTTTTTTAAGTATTGGACCAGACAAAATACAGTATCAACAGTTGCCCTCATTTATTCACGCTTCTAAGTTTAGAAGGTGTACAAATGTCTAGGTAAGTATTTTGATCGGTATGTGAAAAAACTATATAGATAAGGGAAATATAAAACTCAACTGATTCGGGCTCTACTCGATTCAGGTTCGATTTAACTAGAGTTACTTGAAAAGAAACAAACCTGGATAGATTCAAGCTTCGACCTCGACTCAGTATGAGTTTGATTTAAAAGAGATATTTAAAAATAGACAGACTTGAATAGACACAAACTTTGACCTCGACTCAATTCAGGTTTGATTTAACCGAGATATCTGAAAGAAAAACAAACCTGGATAGACACAGGCTTCGACGCCAACTCAATTTGGGTTCAAATTAACCAAGATATTTGAAAAGAAAATGGACCTGGATAGACATAGGTTTTGACCTCGATTCAATTCAGATTTGATTTAACTAAAGATACTTCAAAAGAAACAGACCGGGGTAGACGCATCTTCGACCTTGACTCAGTTTTGGTTCGATTTAACTGGAGATATTTGAAAAGAAATGTACCTAGATAGACACAGGCTTCGACCTCGACTCAATTCAAATTCAATTTTACCGAGATATTTGAAAGGAAAACGGACCTGGATAGACACATGCTTCGACCTCGACTCAATTTGGATTCAATTTAACCGGAGATACTTGAATAGATATGAACCTGGATAGACACATGCTTCAACGGATTTGATTTAACTGAAATATTTACAAAGAAAATGAACATGATAGACACAGGCTCCGAACTTAACTCAATTCAGGTTCGATTTGACAGGTCATTTTGAAATTGACCTGGAACAGGCTTCGACCTCGAATTAATTAGAGTTTGATTTAATCAGATATTTTGAAACTGACTTGGAACACTCTTCAATCTCGTCTCAATTTGGGTTTGTTTTAACCGAATATTTTGAAACAGACCTGGAACAAGTTTCAACCTCGACTTAATTCAGGTTAGATTTAACCAGATATTTTGGAATGGACCTAAAATAGGCTTTGATCTCAACTCAATTCAGGTTCAATTTAATAGGATATATTGAAATAGACCTGGAATAGGCTTCAATCTTGATTTAATTCGGGTTTGATTTAATTAAAAATAAAAATAAACAGACCTGGCGTCGAAACCAGGCTTCGACCGTGAACAAGTCAGAATCGATTTAAACATATTGAAAATGAATGGTCCTAGCATCAACACCAGGCTTCGGCCACGACCTAGTCGGGTTTGATTTAACCATATTGATTGAAACAGACCAGGTGCTAACACTAGGCTTTAATCGCGACTGAGTCGGGTTCGATTTAATCATATTGAAAATGAAAGGACCTGGCGCCGACATCAGGCTTCGACCACGACCAAGTTAGGTTTGATTTAACCATATTAATTGAAACGGACCAGGCTCTGACACTGGGCTTCGACTACGATTGAGTCAGGTTTGATTTAACCATATTGACTGAAACGGATCAGGCGTTGACACCCGACTTCGGCCGATACTAAGTCAGATTTGATTTAACCATATCTAAAATAATATTGAAGTTGACTTATGCAAGTCTTACATGATAACAAAAGCTAGATCAATGCATGCTATAAATACTATAGTGTCCATAGATTTCAAATTGATGTTCTTGATGACTTGAAATATATAAAACAAATAGTATGATGCATGTCTAAGCAATGAAGTTCTTGACTAATAATGCAAGTGAGATGATCATGACAGCGTGAACACCATGCATGATTGCAAACATTTAAAAAAAATCTGATGATGGGTATTGGATCATGCCCCATTATTCAGATTTTGTCAATGGCGGAGGCAAACATATGATTTTCCTAATTTTACTTCATTCCATCAGTTTCAAATGTGTAAAGCACCCAATAGTGTTCTTTTGAGCTTTTAATATGAACATACAGCTTGGTGCAATTTTCAAATGTTCACTTTAACTGCAACTCTTCTTCTTTTCGTCAGATCGTGCTCTAAGATTTGAACTTTATTTTTGTGGCAAAGTCAGTGGCAAAGTCAAATGAGAAAAGTGGAATTTTTATCTATATTCATCTTGTAAAATGCCACAATACCTTTTTGCGTTTTCATTGTGCATATGCTACATTGGAGCTACAATCCTACTCTTTTTCTCATGGTACCCTTTCAGGTTTTCGTCATGCCTTCACACTACATTTTTCCTTTTCGTCTTCTTTTTTTCTAATTTTTTTTTCAAAGGTCATGCTTCAAGACTAATTTACAGTTTCATCTACATGCTCTTAATGTTGGGGGAAAGAAATGAAGAAAGTAAGAATGATAGAATATATATTATGACTAAAAGCCTTTTTATCGACCAAGAAATAGTGATGAACAAAGATTTGTGGAATAAGATCTTTCCTTGTTTTCTTAACTACTCTTTTGAGAAGTAAAAACATTTTACATAACTTTTCTTTCCACACTCATATTGATCATTCTTTTTGTTTTTTCTTTTTTTCTATTTTCTTCTTTTAAAAGATGACATATTGTACATGACAAACATACATTGTGGAATTAACTTATTCAAAGTCATGCTCTTGTTGTAGATAGATCTTCTCAGTCCAAAGAAGAATTTCATTTGGACTGTAATGTAGGATAAGGTTTATAATCTGTCAAAAGAAATTATATCAAAGGCTCAAAACTCTTCTGAAAAGAATATGTCAAAACCAATAATCATTGTTGAGGATTTTGCCAAATAAAGACTGCTTCATTGTGGATTTTGACATTTTATCTTGAGAAACCAAAATTAGATAGTTGTATATTTGCCATAACTAACCCTAGTTTAAAAAAATACATTTAGAATTTATGTTGAACAGATTTCCCCCTAATTTAAGAGGACACTCTTAAAAATATCATAAGGCTTACTTGGCTTTGACTTTTTTTTACAATATTTATTTTGATTTTTTTTGCCTTTATCTTTTTTTCTTTTGCCCTGGTTTGAGATAATTCTCAACTTTTAAGACATGTACTCTGGCAAAAAGAATAATTTCTGAAGTATGGGGAGTGCTCATTTACTGGGTGTCACGAAATGAAGATATTCTTAGGCTCAATTGGATAAAAGTTTTTAGAATAGAAAAAATAATGCCTCTCCATCATTACCAATCAGAATTAAATTTAATAAGAACTTGACCTTAGTTAAGAATAATATATGTTTGTAATGTATTCATTCACCAGATAAAATATTCTCTTCACCTTCATCTGCTTCTTCACTAAGAATGAGATTATCGAAGCTATAAATGCTGTTGCTTATGCTTTCACTTTCAAAATCATCATTCCTAACCTGGGTTGGTTTGTTGGGTGAGAGGAAAGAAATGAGAGACATGCAAGAATATGGCATCAATGAATGAAGAATTGGAAATACTTTTATTAACTTTGAAATGAACAGAAATGCAAACGGAACAAAACTAGATTTGAATCTAGGACACAACTAAAAATAGACAAAACATGATATGAAAATGTATGACAAAAGTTCTTTTTCAAACATTGGGTAGAGCTTTCAGGAACTTGACATTAGCTCGTCACTCTTGAAAGTTCCTAAGAAGCATTGGCAACTAAGTGACATCCCAATTAATTAACTCATGATTAGGGTAACAATGATAAGTGGAAGCATCGATGTATTGCAACTATCAAAACATTCACCACATCAAATTGTTCCATTACCACATGAAAAGAGATGCTCCCCAGAATTTGTAGTGGTGTTCTCACGATGGCACACAATTCTTAGTTGAATGACCTATTACCCCAGCATGATAGTCAAATCGAGCATTTGGACCATACCACCTAAGACATGGCGGCTCAATGGGATCATATGGGACTTGCACCAATTGATTATTCTGGATCAGCTGTTGTAAAAGCTTTACGCTAGACATGAAAATTATATCATTCTTGGTGAATCTTTGATATTTCCACTTCCTCTTTAGTTTTGATCTATATGAACAACATTATGCAGGTGAATTTCTGGTCTCAAACCATGTCCAGGGTTATTATGACAAGCTGATCACTGAGAGTGATATTTGTATTCAACACACAAGGTATATATCATATATGATGTTCCAGGTTGAAACCCTTCATTGCATTTTAGAAAATGGTTAAAACTTCCATCTTGTGATGAATATTCTTAATTGACTATTTGTACATCTCCTTCTTTTCACTTCGACGACATACCCTTTTTTACGGAGGATGCATTTGATACGACTTGTAAAATTCTTTCATTCTTTATCTCATATTTTATTCTTTCACCAATCACAATAATGTCGGAAAAGTTTTTTGAAGCATTTCCAATCATCCTATCATAGAATGGAGATCTCAAGGTATTGATAGAATATTGCAGCCATTTCTTTTTCTGATAAGGTGAGTTATACCTAAGCAACTAATTTTCTCCACCTTTGTTCATATTCTTTAAGTTGGATGGTTACATCCGGGACCAAACATAGTGACATCAATGGTACCATACACATTTGACCTGTCAATAGCGTGTAATCTCTCCTCTAGAAAGTCCAGCTTACCTTTCGACAATGTGTCCTCGCTTGGTCTGGTAACGGGTCTCTATGCCTTTCAGTCATCAACATCGAGTATGATGATTGGCTCATTATTATGTTCTCCTTGTGGGGTGAAAACTTGATTGCGGCCATGTACCAGTGTTGGGGTGTTGGACCCAGGTTTTCCTAAATGCATCAAATCCTAAGGGTTTGGAAAAGGATAGTGTTGGACATTTACTCGTATCGATGGAGCACACGGGAATTGGTCTGTGTGATGACGTTGGTAGGTTGGAGTGAATCTATGAGGGTTAAGTGAAGTATCATTTAGAATTTGATCTTGTGATGATCAAGCCCCTTGCGAATCTCAAAGCAGGCTTTCCTTTGCTAGTGACAAAGAGTTCCAGGACTCTCGCCATTTATTTTTTCAGCTTTATGATTTCTTGCCTCATTTCCTCTCGTGATTGCTCTTTTTCTTGCTCATCCATAACTCTAGCTTCAGATCGTGTTTTCTTAAGATGATATAGATTAATGTATGTATGAAGGAATGAATGAACTTACAATGCATGAAGCAAATAACGGATGAATAATGCATGAAGTGAGGAATGAATCCTATAATGCATGAAGAAATATGAACTTATGATAGTGAAATGGAGACAAATCATGAATGTAAATGATGTAATGGATGATTTTAATGTCAATGCTGAAAAAAATATGAAGAGAAAAATGTCTTGTCACTCAAAAACTTTATTTAACTTGTACGCTAAAATGGCAACAATACCAATGTTGCATGAAATGAAAATGATAAATCTATAATGATAATGAGGATGAGGATGATGATATAGCATAAAAATATGACAGTTAAAAGATAATACACAACAATTCAAAGTGTCATTACTAGAACTTGAATGACACTAGTATTTGTTTTCAATTCACCATTGTGTGGACTTTAAAGTTGTCGAGATATGTGTGGTCGGGGTTTAAATTCTTACCAGGCTCCTAGGTTAGCCACATTGGTATCCAAACGGAGTAACAGGGGCCTCCAAAATGGTATCCCAAAAGGGTCGACCTGAGTGAGAACTTTCATGAGCTTGCACGAAAATCGTAATTCCACGAAGGCATTTCACTACTCATTCTCGCTAGAGGGAAATTCTTGGTACAGAGCTAGTCTATGTGTCTGAAATTAGAAATTATGCAAAGAAATATACACCATAAAATCAAACTATATACAACTACAAGCAAGAATAAGGACAATAATGAATCAAATAAACAAACAAAGAGCGACAAAAAGGATAGCATACGATAAAATTTTGGCTGAACTCTCTATCGATCTAAAAATGTTTAGATCGACTCTTTCCCTAGTGGAGTATTCAAGTTGTCGCAACATGCACGTGACGCGGAGAGATGATTGAAAAATCATTAAAAAAAGAAATTTGGAGTTGCCACCAATCATTTTAGGGCGTGATTGGTCACCTAATTTTAAAAATAAAAATTTTGGTCTATAGAAAGGGGAAGTTGGTTCGGATGCCATTTGTGTATGGGAAATGTATTAGCACCCAACAACACCCATTGTTAAAATGTTTACCAAATTTAATCAAAATGCTATCCAAATTTTATTTTAAAACAATGTTAAAGAAATTAATTTTTGAATGTCCCATTAGAGATGTTTTTGTATCATAAAATGAATCAAAATAAATGACCTTTAATGGGTGGTAAAAAGACCATTGAAAAGTTATTTTTTTATTTTTATTATTTTTTTTAAATCAGAGTATTATTAGAGTTTTTTCGGTATCCAAAAAATGAATCCTCACCTCAATAGAAAAAATGATAGATAGAATATGATTTAAATTTACATGTTATTTTGTTACATAAACATATATATGTTATTACAAGTGAGTAGGACGTAAATCACATACATATACATGTTGATATAAGTGAATGAGACATGAATCACATTCTAAACATGATAATATGAGAGTGCTAAATAAATAAAGAAGTGAAAAAGTTATATTAATAACTTTATAAAAATAAAAAAAATAGATGAAAAGTTTGAATCACATGTAGTTGTAGGATGACAAAGTGGAGAAAATTGTAAAGTAGAAAATATATATGCAAAACATATAAAATAAGAGAAAATATAAAAGATATGAAATGAAGCAAATATAAGATAAACATATTAGGAAAAAAAAGAGAAAATTAAAATGCAATGAAAATAAAATGAAACAAACCAAATAAAACAAATAAAAGGGAGGGGGACAGAGAGTTGCCGCTCACAGTCGCAGCTCTGCTGCAAAAGAGGTTGTCACACGCTCTATTCTACAGAGGATTGAACCCTCTTTTTTGTTTCTTTTTTTAATTTTTAATTTTTTTCTTTTTTATATAATATAATTATAATTAAAAAAATTAATATTAAATTCTTTATGCATATGTAAATGTAAACTTTCACAAAATAATATAAATATATGAAGGCACACACACGCACACTAA
This sequence comes from Datisca glomerata, assembly GCA_003255025.1. Classification (NCBI taxonomy): domain Eukaryota; kingdom Viridiplantae; phylum Streptophyta; class Magnoliopsida; order Cucurbitales; family Datiscaceae; genus Datisca; species Datisca glomerata. The sequence continues at coordinate 54,795 of QANY01013229.1, read as the reverse complement.
AAATACATAATTGGTATAAGTGTATCCTTTATTTTTATTAAGTAATATTTTAATTACAATTTTTTTTCAATCATTGCTATTCAAGTAGCAAAGAAACATTACAGACAGTATCTAGTTAAACCGAACGTTACATACAAATGATGATAAAATCTTGAAGTAAGAATATTTTTTTAGGTATAAATATACCCTTTTTTATTTTGGTCTACTTAGTTGATTAATTTCCATTATTTATTTTCTTTCATCATTGCTAATCAAATAGCAAAAGAATGATCATGGACGGTAACTAGTTTAAACAAATCTCATGAAAAAAAGATCTAAAAAATCCACTAGTGAGAATATTAAAAAAAGATTTCAAAGCTTTAATATTTATATAATCTTTAACCATATAGATGTTTATATCTCTGCATGGTATTTTGTGTATTTTTTATGTATGAAAAATGATCATATAGGTTCGTTTTGCATACAATGTACACTTTCAACCCATTAAAATGTTGATTCACATTGAGCTAATTTGCACACCCTCAAATATTTTTTTCCACATCCTCATTGATTGATTTGATGATAAAAATATCTCATTATAAAATTGATAAGAAAACCATCAATGCATTGAAATGAAAACTCAAGATTAATATTAAAAAAAGAATTAAGAAAAAGGAATAAATACCTCTATTTTTATTTATAAAAAATGAAAGAAATAATATACACTACATGAATATTAAGGACAAATGATGAAGAACAATGAACGATATATCTTGTTAGTAAATGTGCAAAAATTTAAACTAGCTTAAGAAAAAGAATGAGAGAAGTTGAATAGTGGTAGATGAATAGAAATGTAAACTCTCTTAGAAAATCGCTTATATTTCCTCACACACTCTCTCTATTAAAATATATCTTCTCCATCTCTCTCAAGACCTCTCTTTCTCTCTTCAAAAGACCCCCTCTCAAGTGAAGACCTCTTCTCAAATGAAGACCTCCTTTATATTTATAGGCAAATTTAGAGCTTCAGTTTTACTTTTAGTCATTATACTCCTTTTCTATTTTTTAGTCCTTGGACTATCTTTCTCATTTTTAGTTCATGCGCTATTTTTGAAATCATATATATAGTCTTAGACTATTATATGAGCCAAATAATAAATTATGTATTTTAAAAGTATTAGACCAGACAAAATATAGTATCTATATCTGCTCATTCTTCTTGTAAAATGTCTCCTCGTACAATCGATTCAAGTAATAATACAAAGTCTTATTCTACTTCTAATGTATGTAACCAAAATAGATCAAAATAAACTATTTGGAAATCTGCTACATTACATACTTCAGTAAAAAATAATGTGAATTTATGGCATAAAAAGCTAGGACTTCCAAATGAAAGAGTTTTGAATCAAATTCTCAAATATGCAAACTTACCCATTTCAAACTAGAAAATTTAGGTATTATATTATCTTTCTAGATGATTACAACAAATTTACTTTGATCTATCCCCTGGATCTTAAGTTTAAAGCTCTTAAAAACTTCAAAATTTTCCAACTTCTAGTTGAAAATCAATTTAAAAGTTGTATTAAAACTCTGCAGTCTGGATGGGGTGAATTTAGACCTTTTCTTTCTTTCTTACAAGTTTGTGGTATTAATTTTAGACATCCATGTCTGTACATTCATCAACAAATGGTTCTATAGAAAGAAAACACATGCATATCTCTGAAACTGGCCTTTCCTTGTTTGCTCAAGCTTCTATCTCATAAATAGACTCCCCACACCTGTCCTTTCCATAATTTCACCTTATCAGAAACTTTTAAATTGTTCACCTATCTTTAAACTTCTAAAAACTTTTGGTTGTGCTTGATTGCCTTTTCTCAGGCCATATAATTCTCATAAGGTTGATTTCCATATAGATTTATTTATTTCTAGGAATGTCGTGTTTAATGAATCGAGTTTTCCATATTTAACTTAGTTTGCAAAGCCTGTTTCTATTTCTATCTCCAATTCTTCAATTCTACCTACTTGGTCTTCTAGTTTTCAAACTATGGTTCCAGATAATGTTCAAATAATGATAAGCTAGTGGTTACATATAGCTCATCTTCAAGTACCTCTTCAGCACAGACCCCTACTTCAATTTCAACTCCACAACAAACTGAAAGAAGTGAACATACTAATATTAATACAGCTTATAAAGTCATTCCTTCACCATTAACCTTTGACCCTCATTCTATAGAACCATTTCTCACTGTTGACATCAGTCCTATAAATAACAGACCAGAACCTTCAAATGACAAGCCTCAACCTAACCAAGTTGTTCCTACTGGACATGCTATAATTACAAGGTCTGAAACTGGAATTTCAAAACCAAAAGCCTTTTCTATAACTAAACACCCTTTAATTATCAATCCATCACCAGCTAAACCTAAAAATGTTAAAGAGGCACTTACCAATCCACGTTGGAAGCAGGTTATGCTTGAAGAGTACACTGAACTAATCAAGAACAATACATGGGAGTTAGTTCCCTTTTCTCCTTCTATGACCCTTGTTGGAAGCAAGTGGGTTTTTAAAATAAAACTTAAATCTGATGGCAATATCTTGAAGTATAAGGCCAAGTTAGTGGCCAAGGGCTTTAATTAAACACCTGGAATCGATTTCACATAGACTTTTAGTCCTATGGTCAAGCCTACCACAAAGGTTGATTCTTTATATTGCTGCTTCTTTTGGTTTGAGTGTAAAACAACTTGATGTGAATAATTCCTTCCTTGGCACTCTTCAGGAAGTTGTTTTCATGACACAACCAGATGGTTTTCAAGATACTTCAAGACCTTAACATGTTTGTAGATTGAGAAAACCTGTTTATGGTCTCAAGAAAGCTCCAAGAGCTTGGTATACTGGACTAAGGACAACATTGCTGAGTTGGGGTTTTCTAGCTTCTGTTTCTAATACATCATTGTTTATCTACAAAACAACTAACATAATTATGTTTCTGTTAATTTATGTAGATGATATACCATTAACAAGTAATAATTCACTTGCTTTAGACAAAGTTGTCACTAATCTCAACACTCAGTTTGCTTTGAAGGACTTATGCCAAGTTCATTATTTTCTTGGGATTGAAATTTTTAAGAGATAGTACTGGTTTTACCTCTATCATTCAAAATATGTTGCAGATATTTTGAAGAAGGCTCACATGGATGGAGCTAAACCAGCTCCCTCCCTACTAGTTCTACATTGAAACTATCTGAATCTGTTGCATAACCAATTATTGATATGTCTCAGTTTAAGAACATTATTTGTGCTCTTCAATACTTGTCCGTGACTAGAGTAGATATAGATTTTGTTGTTAATAAACCGAGTCAATTCCAACACCAACCAACCTCTTCACATTGGCTGGCATGAAAAGAAGTTCTGAGATACTTATTGGGCATAATTACTACTGGTTTACATATCAAGTCTTCAAAATCTCTCACATTACAGGCCTATTCAGGTTTAGATTGGGTAGGTAATTAGATGATAAGAGGTCCACAAGAGGTTATATGATTTATTTAGGTGGAAGCTTGATAACTTGTTCTTCAAAGAACTAAAATGTAGTCTCCAGATCGAGCACTGAAAGTCAGTAGTGATCCATGGCAAATGCAGCTGCTGAAATCACTTGGATTCAAAACTTATTGTCTGAACTGTCTTTACATCTTTCTCAACCTCCAATTTTGTGGGTTGATAATGCTGGTGCTATTGCTCTTTCTTCAAATACTGTGATGTATGCTCGAACCAAGCATATTGAGCTTGATATTCATTTGATTATAGACAACATTTTACATAGACAACATGAAGTTTGATATGTCATAACTGTTGATCAAGCTGCATATTTATTAACAAAACCATTGTCTACTGCCAGGTTAAATTATCTGGTCTCTAAGTTCAAAGTCGTGAATATTCCCTTTCACTTGAGGGGGATATTAAGGAGAAGGTAGTGGTTAGCTCGTCTTAGTAAGGTAGCTTGTTGTCTTGTTAAGGTTTGGTTAAGAGTGTTGTTAAGATGGTTAGTTTTCAGTTAAGCTCGTATTCTTCCCATGCAGTTCATGCAATTGTAACTCTCTCTTAGTAACCCTCTTCTGAAGCTAGTCAGTATATAAGACTAGTCTTCATTTGCTTCCGGATGATTGAATAATATAGAATTGACTTCTTCCACTCTCTCTACAATATTTCACTAACTATAAGAACAAGTAATAAACCTTTTAGTGTGACTCTTAGACCAACCCTGAGATGAAGTAGGAGAAGATGGGGGAGAAAGAGTGTGATTTATCTTGCTTGCTTCTTTATATTCCTCTACAAATTTATCTGCATGGCCTAGCATATCAAGGTTTGCAATTGAGTTATTATCATGAAGACAACAATGCCTAAAAAACCAAATACACTGCATAAAAGGACTACCCTTATAAGTAATTGTCATATAATATTTATGTCATTTATATGCATCAAAATTCCTGGGTAATTGGGTAATAATTGTACGTAAGGAATTCAAAGGTAAAATGCGGGATAAAAAGTGGTAAAAGGAAAGACTTAGAAAGAACCTTCAACGTCATGACGCTAGGATTTCAACGTCACCGCTGTAGGAAAGAAACCATAAAGAGGAAGAATGGCCAGCGTCCTGATGCTGCTTCCCACTATCGTGACACCCACGTGCACATGCTGGGACAGAATGTTCAGCGTCACGATGCTGGTGTGCACAAACGCTGGACAGATTGGCCAGCGTCACGACCCTAGCATGATTTTAGGAATTTGTTGTGATTTTTGTTCTTGTTTTATCCTTGGCAAACCTAGTGTATAAATAGAATATTTTAGGATTCTTTTGGGAGTTTTTCTGGACCAGGTGCAGCCAAAAACTAGCAAAAACATGCTATTCTGCTATCAAGAAACATAAATGACGAAGATGAATCACATATCAGGCTACGTCACCAAGCAAGGTTAGGGATGATCTTTCACGTCTATTGTTCTCTACCTCAAACGTTAATCGTTTCATGTTCTTATAACTTTTAGATTTGTTTAAGGTTAAACTTTTTATTATTCGTTAGACTCTTTTCAATCCAAAGATTATATTTTTCTTCTTTCATATAAATTTAGTTTGGCTTTGTATAGATATCACAAGGATAGTAATGAGCATAAATAATTTGTTTCATCCAAAGACATTAAAAACATAAGAGACATTCCTCAATTTATTCTTGGAGTCTCAAAGATTAAAACTAAATATTACTCTTGTGCATTACGATATTAGTTTGGGTTTTCGATCTTGCCACTAACAGCAAGCTAACCAACTTTTTTAGGTTTCTTTCTAGATATCACAAGGATAGTAATGAGCATAAATAATTTGTTATCAACGCTTGAGGGGCAAGTTTCCCATAAAAAGCATGTATTAAACTTAGAAGAGCACATGAAGCATTTAATGCAATTTTGTAAGGAAAACATTTTAACTATTACTGCAAGACATATACTTGATAGGCCTTCTGTCAATTTTTCCTGCTAATTGGTGATTATTTGAGATACTTCAACTGCGGCCCTGTTAACAACACTAACTACTCCCGACAAAAAAATAAGGGAAACAACGTATACAAAAACCAAATACAAGATAACAACTATACAAAAACTAAACATGTTTTCCCAAACCCATTTACCAGTAATAATTTTGAAAGTTTCAATTTTTCTTCAAACAATCCTTTAAACACATACCTGAATCAAATGCTGAAAAGCTAAAGTTGGATTTGTGATGACATCTTTCAAACCCCATATGCCTAAAAATCGTGATATAGAAACCTTATATCAAACTCAAAAATCACAACAACAGACAAAAATCAGACATGGAATTGAGATTGAAACCTACCTCACAAGAAAAAAATCCTTACCATTTGTTCTTAGCTGCAAAATTGAAGTAGGAAAGGGCTGGGAGACAAAGCTATGCACAGATCTGAATGAGTGATAACTACAAGAGAGAGATTGCTACGAGACAAGAGAGAGATACAAGAAAAAGTTACGAGAGAGAAGATATGATGGAGCTGAAAGAGAGAGCTTTGTGAGAGAGTTTTACGAGAGAGAGCTGATAGAATTAGCTTTTTGAGAAAGAGCATCATAGAGGGAAGAGGTGAGACTGAGAGAAAACTATGAGATATTGAAGAGAGAGCTACTAAAGAGAGAGTCTGGTTAATTAGGAGTACGGGCTCTGCTCTCTCACTTCTTCGATGAAGCTCAAGCCCTAGGTTGGGGGTTTCGATTTTAAGAGGGAGAAGCTGTAAAAGAGAGAGAGAAGGCAAATCCTTCATTGTCGACTTGTGTTGGATTTTGAGTTTGAAGATCGAGAACCTCCAAAGGAGAATCACGAAGGAAAATCATGAAGGAAAGTCATATATGAAGGAAAATTGCGGGCTTTAGTGCAACGCTTGTCGTATTCTAAGAGAAGGAAAATACCATTTTTTATAAGCCCAACTTTCGGTAATATAAGTCCCACTTAACTTATTTTCACACTCCCGCTTTTTTAACTTTTAACAGGAATATTTTTATAAGATTCAAAAGAATCTAGTTGTTTTGAGTATATTACAAGAGGAGACCACGAACCCTATATTTAAAACTTGTACTGTTATACTCTGACTATTTGTAAAGGGGTATTTTTGTAAAACTAATTTAAAAGATAAATGTGATTTTAAAATTGGATTTTTAAAAGGGATTATGTGTAATGTTTGTAAAGCTATTTTAACTAGACGATATTATTTTTAAATTTGATGTCTTTCGAATTTTGAAAAAGGATTTTATTATTTAATTTTTAAAACTCACTCACACCTATATGCACATACACCCAAAGCCAACCCTAGTCTTATTTTTGTTTTATTCAGCAATCTCTCCCTTTTTCTCTAAGTTGCGCACATCTATTCATGTGTTTGCACCCAAAGAAAACCCTAAGCTAACATTATAAATAGCCAATATCTCTCAATGTTCATCTTTCCCTCGCACAATCCCTGTTCTCCTACTTCCTCTTTGGGTTCATCAAATGTAGGTAACCTCCTTCTTCTTCTTCCTTTTTCTTTATTCATTCTTTATCGTTTCTCCCTCTCTTAACCCATATTTTCTATTTCAAAGTTGTTTAGCCAATTCTGAAACTTTTCTCCAATTTTCGCAAACTTCCCCTTCTCCTATATTTTCATTCTTTTATTTTGTCTCGACTCTGCACTTCAATGAAGTCTTTCTCCACCTTCACAGACTGCTTTAGCTCTGCCACGTCTTCACGTCAGTAAGCTTCTATTTCTTCTCTTTTTCCCCCTCTCTCTGTTTCTTTCAATCTATCTTTTTCTCTCTTTTTTCTTTCCCTTTGAATGGAAGTCCTCTTCTCTCTCTCCATCTACTTTTCTTTCTCCCACCCCTCTGTTTTCTCACGTTCTCCATTCTCCCCTGTTCTTTCCTTCCATTTTTTTGTTGTTGTTTTCCAACTAGGTCTTGTGACCTAGTTGGTTATGTCTTGAACCGATTCAGTTAATCTAGTCTGAACTAACCTATTAGATAAATCAAACCGGTCTGGTCTGAACCGTTTGGCCATTTTGCACTATTTTAATTAAATCATTGTTTTCCAATCCAAAGCATTGTTTTTTGACCCCGCTTAAATTTATTCGCATTATTTTAATTAAATCTGTATTTATATGATATTAAAAATGTGTTTATATTGATTCATTTCACAACAATTTAGTGATTATATTTTTTTTATTCCAGGTCATTAGTTATTTAGTTCATTCCTCCGATTCAAGTTAGTGAACTTGTATTGTAATATGACCCATGAATGATAAATGTATATGCCTTGAGTAAGTGAATTTACATCGTAGTGTGACGCACGCGTGATAAATGTAATATGTGTTATTCTCATCAGCTTTAATTGTCTGTAAGCATATTGTGTTCATATATAGGTTTTGTATAAGTGAGATTTTATAGTGATTTGACTCTGATATTATAATTGTATAATGTATTTATATTTATTATTTGTTAAACCATTTTTTTCAATAATGTTTATATTCGTGAACACTTTAGTGTTGAATTATTATTCAGTTATTAATGTGATTATCTTCAGATAAATATTTGGGTATGTTTGATTATATGTTAGTATGTTGTTATGTCTGCTTTAGTTACATGTATCAGTACGCATTATATGTTTACATATAAACCATACGATCAATTACTATCATACATTGGACTTTGCAATTTATAAAGATAAATTAAGTGAAGTGATAATTGTGAAAGCTATGAACTTAATCACGACCCTTAGTTAACAAGAAATCAGGGTTGTTCACGTTTTATTCTGTTATACGAATGAGGTGTCATATGTTCATGCTTTCGTCACACATATGGTGTCATCTGTTCATGTTTTAGTCATACGTTGGATGTCATTTATTAATATTTTTCGTCACTCATGAGGTGCCATCTGTTCATGTTTTCCTTCACCTATGAGTGTCATCCATTATTAATTATGCATTTAAGACATTTTATTGCATCTACTATTTAATGAAAAAGATTTTGATCATGGATAAGTTTAATGCTTCTGTTATTTAAGGTCAAGGTTTTTCTACAATGTGTAAATTTAGAATTTCAATTTTGAAATTTTCTCAAAATTAAGGTTTGTTTTGAATTGGAGATTTCAAAATTATAAAATTACACGTATGTTTAACCTTCGACGATCGGGGTGTTACATGTAGAATATCACATATGTTGTAGTGGTTTATGTGAATGTTTTAATTTATAATTGTTACTTATAATTTTATTTTACGTATTGATCTTTTACTACAATATTATCGTTCAATGTATTGTCGATTTTTGATAATTCGTAAGATTTGTCAGAGTATAATTTCACAGAATAGTGTTTCATCATATCATATATACATTATATTTCTATGGTCCTCAACTAAATATTTTTTGATGGTTTGTTTGGGATGTCAAACAAGCAAATGAGTTATCATTATGAATCAAAGTGAGAAATAGAGAAATTAAGATTGAAAGTGATTTCTGATGCCTTGCCATTTTTATTATTGCTATTAATCAATTTTACTATTACGTTCTTAACCTAAATCATATTCTCTGTTGGCAGAAAACAAATCATATTTTCTTCTTCATTAATTATTGATGATTGCTTTAACTCGCTATTTCTTATTGTACGATACTTTTTCGTGGGATTGACATCTCAATCTATATTGTAATCACCGAAGGTATATTTTGAGCGTAATCACATTTTGACGTTGTTGCCGGAGAAGCATCATCGACACAAGAAGTTTAGTGAGTTCATCAAATACAGTACCTTTGTTCCTTTACGTTAAATTTTGTTTTTAATTTAAAAAAAATTCAAAAATTTTCTTGTTGCCGTATTTTTAGGTTTAGTGTATATATATATATATATTTCAATTTTTTCTTTTAGTTTAGTTAAAAACATCAAAAATCAAAAAGAGAGATGTAAGCAACATTAACTTTAAGATATTTATCCATTTTACTTTTATTATTTTACTAGTTTACATTAGTTGCTGATATTTTCTCTCTCTTTTCTTTCTTTATTCTTTTTCTATTTTTTTAAAATAAAATATAATAAAATAATTTTAAAAAAATTGTTATGGTGAATGCCTAGGAATATAGAAATATATAGAGATAAGTTGGGAAGATTTGCAAAAAGATCTAAGTCACCGACTTCTAACTGTTCATTTGAACAGTTGACTACTACTTTATTGTTTGACTTATTTCTAGGTAGCAACATGGATCCAGACGAAGCATTAGAGCAAAATGTTGGAGTAGAGGAAAATGTTGTAAAATATTTGAGAGATTATTTACATCCTACTCGTACGGCTATGCCATCATGCATAATGTTTCCCGCGAATACTCCACATCAAGATTTCAAACCAAGAATGATTTAGTTATTACCTTCCTTCCATGGTTTAGAGAATGAAAACCCATACGTGCATGTTAGGGAATTTGAAGAGGTAATAGCTACTTTTTATAGCCGAACTAAAAGTGCTGATTCTGTAAGGTTAAAGGTTTTTTCTCTTCTCCTTAAAAGACAAAGTGAAAAGTTGGTTGTATTCTTTGAGACCAAGATCAATAGGAAATTAGGGGGAGATGACACAAGTAATTTTCAAGAATTATTTCCCACATCATAAGACCAACAACATAAAGAGACAAATTTCAACATTCTCCTAGAAGGACAGTGAAACATTATACCAAGCTTGGGAAAGATTCAAAGAGTTGTTGAACTTGTTTCATCATCATGGGTACGAAAGTTGGCGCTTGGTAGGATATTTTTATGGGGGACTCACAATCAAAGAGCATCAATTTATTGAGATGATGTGCAATGGGGATTTTCTTCACAAGGATCCAGAAGAAGCTATGGATTATTTGAATGAGTTAGCTGAGAAAGCACATACATGGACAGGCCCAATTACTACTAATAGCATAAGTAGAACAACCAGAGTTTATCATCTAAGGGAAGAAGATAATCTTAAGGCTCAAGCAGCAGTCTTAACAAGGGAATTGGAGGCTCTGAAAACCAGTAGAGGTACACAAGTAGTTGCTCGAGTTGAATCACATGACGTTTGTGTTGTGTGTCGAGGGGTAAATCACTCAGCTCAAGAATGTCCTACTTTGAATGAGATGCGAGGGGTATATGAGGAGCAATGTAATGCCTTTGGGACATATTGGTAACCATACTTACTTACCTTATTCTGAGACATAAATTCCTGACTGGAAAAATCATCCAACCTTCAGTTGGAAGTCAGATTCCAATCAACATGGACAGTCTAGCAATTCATGAAAGCCTGAAGCACAACCTCCCATGTCTTATCCTACTCCTCAATATAGTGCACCATCACTTAAACGATCCTTAGAGGATAATTTACAAGCATTTATGGAGGCACAAAAGAAAACCAATAAAAATTTTAAGACTGTGCTCTCACAGGTAGTGGAGGAGAACAAGGAAATGAAAAACCAAATGTCTAAACTAACTAGTTCTTTAATTGTGCAGGAACATGGAAAATTTTCAGCACAACCTCAGTCTAATCCAAAGGGGAAATACATGATACATGCATCTACTTCTAGTTCATAAAATGTCAAAGATGTCAGTGCCATCACTACTCGAAGTGGTAAGATCCTAGAAGAATGACTTTCACCCAGTGGTAAAGAAAAAGCTCCTAAAAAATAAGGTGAACAAAGAAACAATGTTTTGGTGCCTTTTCCCCAAGCTCTGCGTCCTGATGGGAAAAATAGGGAAATCCAATGTGAGATTCTAGAATACTTGAAAAATGTAGCTATTAACCTTCCTTTATTGCATGAGATTCAACAAATGCCAGCTTATTCAAAAGTGATCAACGATTTATGCACGAAGAAGAGGAAGCATCATGCTAAGAAGACTGCATTTCTTACGGAACAAGTGAGTGCGGTGATCGAGAAAAATATGCCATTGAAATATAAAGATCCAGGATGCCCTATAATAACCTGCCAAATTGGGAAATGTGAGATTAGTCAAGCTTTATTAGATCTAGGAGCAAGTGTAATCTAATGCTCTATTCTATTTACTTACCGTTAGATCTTGGAGAAATCAAGACCTTATATGTTATTTTGTAGTTGGTTGATTGTTCAATAAGAAGACCGAGGAAATAATTGAAGATGTTTTACTATGGAATTATGTTATCGATATGGATTATAAGATTCCATTGATTCTAGGCCGACCTTTTCTTGCTACTTCTAATGCTTTTATAAATTGCATGAATGGTCTAATAAAGCTGTCATTTGGGAATATGACCTTAGAAGCGAATATCTTTCATGTTGGAAGACAGCCACAAGAAGAAGATGAATGTTATCTTTCATACATGATAGACACTCTCATACAATAGGAGATGTATAAAAGGGAGAAATTTGATTCTTTAGAATATCTTCTTTGTGATTCTGATTCTGAAATTTATTTTATCCTGATAGCACTGTTGATGTCTCTCTCATTTTGATAATTCACAGGAAAGGAAACTAAGATTTTGGCAACCACGCTTCGAAGTGCTTCCATGAGAAATCCAGGATCTAAAGTCGTCCACCATTGAGATTCTGAATGTCAATCTAGCTCCACTACCTAGAGGACTTAAACATGTATATTTGGGACTAGGCGATACCTTTCCAATTATTTTTTCTTTTGAGCTTAGTACTTTACAAAGTGAGACATCGATTAATCTGTTGAGGGAACATAAATCTACATTAAGTTGGACCATACAAGATGTCAAAGTTATGGGCCCACTAATATGTTCCCATAGAATCCAGAATGAAAGATCCCCAAAGAAGACTTAATCCCACAATGAAAGAAGTTATTAAAAATGAAGTCTGGAAACTATTAGATGCATGAATCAATTATTCGATATCTGATAGCAATTGGGTTCATCCTACTCAAGTGGTACCTAAGAAATCTGGGGTAACTTTTATTATGAATGAGGATGGCATAGTTGTTCCAGCAAAGGTAGTTACTGGGTGGTGCATGTGTTTGTCCTACTCAAGGTAGTTATTGATGTAATTAAACTCTACTACCCGTAAAGATCACTTTCCTCTCCCATTCATTGATCAGATTTTAGAACATGTCGTAGGTCATCCTTTCTATTGCTTTGTAGATGGTTATTCAAGATATTATCAAATTGAGATTGCTATGGAAGACGAAGATAAAACCCCTTTTACTTGTCCTTTTGGTACTTATGCATTTCGTCGTATGCCATTTGGTTTATGTAATGCACCTGCTACATTTCAAAGATGCATGGTGAGTATATTCAGTGACATGGTTGAAAAATGTATGGAAGTTTTTATGGATGATTTGACTGTGTTTGGTGGTTCTTTTGATATATGTCTGCTGAATTTAAAAGCTATTTTAACCAGATGTGAAGAAATGTGACTTGTGTTGAGGTGGGAAAATGTCATTTTATGGTATGTTCTGAGATTGTTTTAGGGCATATTATTTTTGAAAAGGGGATAGAGGTGGATAAATAAAAAATTGAATTAACTTCCAAATTACCCACTCCTAAATCTGTTAAGGATGTGAAGTCCATTATTGGACATGATGGATTTTATACGAGGTTTATACAAAAATTTTCCACTATAGCCAGAACATTGTGTAATCTTCTTGTAAAAGATATTGAGTTTAAGTGGACTCAAGAGTATGAGAATGCTTTCAAAGTACTTATAAATTCATATTACTCTTATAATGCAGCCACCTGATTGGAATTTACCTTTTGAGATTATTTATGATGCAACAACTTTGCTGTTGGAGCTGTCTTAAGACAAATAAGAGAAGGGAAGACTTTAATCATTTACTTTGCTAGCAAAACTTTAAGTAATGCACAGATGAGTTATTCAACTACTAAAAAAGAACTGTTAGTTGTAGTATCCATTTTTACTAATCATGCACCTTTGAAATACCTTCTTTCAAAGAAGGATTCTAATGCCTGGCTGATTCGTTGGATTTTGCTTTTGTAGGAATTTGATTTGACAATTAAGGATAAGAAGGGTGTTGAAAATGTAGTGGTAGATCACTTGTCTCACCTGAACTTCAATGATTCTGCTTATGATCTACCAATCAGGGATGATTTATGTGATGAACATATGTTCATTGTTACACAAGTTCTATAGTATGTGAATATTGTCAATTACTTAGTGTCTGATGAAGTTCCATCTAGTTGGAATGCACAGGATAAGATTGAGTTTCTGGTTGAGGTAAGAAATTTCTATTATGATGATCCTTATCTATTCAAATATTGTCCTGATCAAATTATGAGATGATGCACTCCAGAGAGTGAAGTTGATAGCGTCTTAGACTTTTTTCATAGTTCATCTTGTGGTGGTCATTATTCTATTAAGAAAAGAGTTGTGTATTCTTTATTGGATGACCTTGTCTAAAGACACTAACAACTTATATCGTTCTTATGAGAGATGCCAAAAATTAGGTGCTTTGTCTCGTCGTCACATGATGCCTCTCAACCCGATCCTGATAATAAATATACTTAAATGTTGGCAGATTGATTTTATGGACCATTTCTGTCTTCTTTTGGTTATCTATACATACTTCTTATTGTTAATTATGTGTCGAAGTGGGTAGAATCCGTGGCTTTCCGTACCAATGATAATTATGTGGTTGTTAAGTTCTTGAACGAAAATATATTATCTAGGTATGGTACACCATGTGTTATTATTATTAATCAGGGGATACATTTCTGTAGCTAATCACTTGAAGCTTTGATGCGCAGGTATAGTGTCATTCATAAAATTTCCACTACTTACCATCCTCAAATCAATGGACAAGCTAAATTGGCAAATATGGAGATAAAGAAAATTCTAGAAAAGATGCTTAATCCCAATCGCAAGGATTGGACTTTACACCTTTCTGATACACTTTGGGCATATCGTACAACATATAAAATCATTCTTAGGATGTCTCCTTACAGACCTATTTTTGGAAAAGCTTATCATTTACATGTCGAACTTGGGCATAAAGAATATTGGGCAGCTAAGGTCCTTAACTGTGATTTGAGTCTTGTAGGTGCCCAGCGGAAACTACAATTGTCTGAGGTTGAAGAGCTGAGGAATGATGCTTCTGATAATTCCAAGATTTATAAAGCAAAAAGGAAAGCATCTCATGACCGACAAATTCTATGGAAAACCTTTGAGCCAAACTAAAGAGTGCGTCTTTATGACTCTCGATTGCATCGCCATCCAAGAAAATTAAGATTAAGATGGACATGTCCTTATGTAGTAACATAAGTTTTTCCTAATGGTGCTGTAGAGATTAGGATCCCACTGATGGAAGAGTTTTTTGAGTCAATGGACAAAGATTGAATAATTATGTGACGAGAATGGACCAGCCAATAGAGGTCACTGTGGTGGCTCCTGCTTATCAATCTTAAATAAGCTTTATCCTTTCTTTTAGTTTAGTTTATTTTTTTTCTTTTTATTTTATTTAGATTTTCGTTCTTTTAGTTAGTTTTTGAGACATTGATGACACTGCTAGATTTTGATTGGGGGTGGTAGTATATTCATGCACTTATTGCTTTCAATAGCTTTCTTAGTTGAATAAGTCTGCATGTCATTTTTAAATTTGTTCTGAAATCCTTGCTCTGCATCTATGGATATTTCAAAATGATTGTTTGAGTCACTTTTTCTATTTTAATCATTAGAGAATAAATTCTGAAATCTTTTTTAGCACGATACTAAACCTAGTCGTAAGACGGATGGGAATACATATAGCCAAGCAAATCCTGCATATTTAAGCATATTTATTTTGAGTCGGATAAAAGCTGTTTATGGCTATCATTACATGGTTTGTGGTATGTTGGTTGAAATGCTGAAGGATGAAATTCCTCAGTTTTTTTATATTTTTTCTATTAGCATCTTCCAATGTTGCTATATAGTGCAAAACAATCAAAAAGAAAAAAAATATATTCACTATTAGAAAGTGTTCTACTATCTTTAGAAGACAATCTTCTTAATTAGTAGTTTTTAATATTATGTTGTTAACTTAAGTTGACTAGTAAGACTTGTGGAAAGATTGGTTGAGGACTTAAATAGCTAGTATCTATCTTTTGATTAATGTTTGTTCATTTATTTATCCTATAATGACTCTCCATTGAGTGTATACCTGTTTCCAACTTCATGAGAGAATTCCTTAACCTAAAATGATTCTTATACCCGTGAGGATATGAAGTTGAGGCTTTTATGTTGAGAATTTTTCAAGGTTATTTTTATTAAGGCTTGTGGTAAGATGGTTATGGTTTAGAGGACACTTTGACACACTAATTTTAGGAGTTATAATTGAAATGATTTTACTAGTAATTGTGATCTCTTACTGATTGTTTCATTGTACCCTTAATGGTTTGTTTGGATCAGTTTCAAACTTATCCTCATGATATGTGTCTTTTTCACGCTTGAACTGCTAGAGACTAGCAATACGCTGGTTGGGGTTGTGATATGTGCTTGAAGTGTGAATTAAATATTGATATGTCTGGGATATTTGTCAATAAACTAGATTTATCGTGATATTTTATTATCATTATTTGACAAATATCATTTTGATGAATGTGTTTCACAATCATATTTTAGACACTCTTAATTTGAATTTTGTTGGTTCTTGAGAGATTTATTTCTAGATTTTATGCTTGTCTTTGCTTTGGTTTAGGTAAGGAATTCAAGTGCACTTGGAGTGATTTTAGAAGATTTCAAAAGTAAAAAGCGGGATAAAAATGATAAAGGGATAGACTTAAACAGAACCTTCAACGTCATGACTCTAAGATTTCAACGTCATAGCTTTGGGAAAGAGAGCACAAAGAGGTAAAATGGCCAGCATCGCGATGTTTACATGTAGACGCTAGATGGATTGGCCATTTAATGTTCTTATAAATTTTAGATTTGTTTAGGATTAAATTTTTTATTATTCGTTAGACTCTTTTGAATCTAGAGATTATATTTTTCTTCATTCATATAAATTTAGTCAAGCTTTGTTTATGTGAATGATTTCATTTATAGTTGCTACTAGTGATTTTATTTTACGTATTGATCTTTTACTACAATATTGCCGTTCAATATATTGTCGATTTTAGATAATTCGTAAGATTTGTTGGAGTATAATTTTACAGACTAGAGTTTTATCCTATCAAATATACTTTATATTATATGGTCTTCAACTAAATATTTTCTGATTGTTTGTTTGGGATGTGAAACAAGCAATTGACTTATTATTATGAATCAAAGTGAGAAATAGAGAAATTAAGATTGAAAGAGATTTCGGATGCCTTGCCATTTTTATTATTGCTATTAATCAATTTTACTATTGCATTCATAATCTAAATCATACTTTCTTCTTCATTAATTATTGCCAATTGCTTTAATTCGTTATTTCTTATTGTAAGACACTTATTCTTAGGATCAACACCTTAATCTGTGTAGCAATTACTGTAGGTATATTTTGAGTGTAATCATCTATAAAGACAGACTCACGTGTGTTATATATATATGTGTGTGTGTGTGTGAAAATTTCTTCTCACATGACTAATCAGAGCATATAATAGAAACCCTCTCTCAAACTAAGGCCTTTACTGAAGGACAAGGTAAACATAGATCTTTCCTGAAGGACAAGGCAAACAGAGCAGAATGAGAGGCATGTGACTCAAATGGCACAAAATGTTTTCTTTCATGCATGCACATTCTTTCTTATTTTATAAAAAATTTAAATTCTCAAACATAAAATAGCAGCAGCATAACTTAACCATAGCAAGAACAAAGAAAACATTACAAAACATCACATCACAAAATACAAGTATAGTTCTATTATAAAAATTTTAAACAATTACATATGAAAATTTCACTTATCTTCATTCAAATTAGCTCAAATATCAACTTGAAAATCCTGAAATTCAAATGGATTATAAACTCTTTAAGTTGTACTATGTATTCATTACCAAAACTAACTTTAGAACTAGTTTTATGATTAAATAAGCTCATTCAAGCTTTAATTTATTTTGAAGACTATCATAAACATTTCTAAGATATTTTGAAAACATAAATTAATGCTTTAAATTTAAGTCTTGTTACGAAAATGAAAATTTTGAACATAAAAAATTTAGTACAAATTTAAACTAAATATTTTCTTCTTTGAAGTCTAAATTAGAAATAGTTTAAAACTTCTAGTAAAAATTGCAGATCTAAAACTTGTTTAGAAACTGTAAACAATTCACAAAACCCCTCGGTTTCATTATCCTTAAGCATAAGTAGCAAAACCTATCATTTTTTTGAGATCAAACTTGAACCTTTTGACTTAAGACTTTATATATAACATCTAATTGTAAAATATTATTTAAGCTTTACAGCTTTTGTAACTACCATATGATGGTAAGCAAAAATCTATGTAAAAGATTGACTTTTTAATCATCAAATCTTCAAATATTATCCCAAAACAACATGTGTGGCTACTGTCTATCAAATGGTGCTTAAGCCCATACATATTAAATTTGTGAAAAACCAGCTTTTCTAGTTACAGATTTATGTAATAAAAAAAGAGACAAAATTGAGTCTAAATTAAGCAACAACAATAGAAATTCTGCATCGTTCAAATAAATTATGCTTTTTGACTTGAGCTAAAAATTCAATATATTAAATACACATAAAAAAATATAGAATTTCTAATTGATAGTAAATATTTTCATTTTATAGTTAGAAATAGTAACTATTTTGTATGAATGCAACGATGTCTCAATTAAACCAAGTGTAATTTTTTTTCCACATAAAATACATGTATAAGGTATTCCTAAACGTAAATTCTATATCATATAAAAATTCAAGCACTCTCATTGTTGTGAAAATGACTAAATTTAGGGATAATTTTACAGGTCAAGACACAAAGCACATATACTGGTTCAGTATAGGAAGGAGGAGGTGAAGACACAAAGCACATATACTAGTTCAGTTCTCAAGGAGAACCTACATCTAGTTGTTGGAGGAACAAATCTACTAGTATGAAGTCCAACAATACTGAAAGTTTACAAGGCATTTAAGCCCGATAAGACAAGCTGAGATCACTTCCTCATAAGCGTCGATTACTGGTAAATCTAAAGCCTTTTCGAAGTAGCTTAGTTTAAGTAGTCTGAGTAGTTTCTGGTTTCTCGATAGTTTCCTCTTCTTAGTACTTTTCTTTGCACTTTCTCTATATTTCAATATATATGCTGCATTTTGATGTGAGAAAATTTATATCTGCATACGATTTGCTTGTTGTCAAGACTTAGTTGTAGGCTAGGTAGTTATCTAGCCCTTTAATAGTAGTATGACAGTTATGGTAACAGTCAAATAGCCTACTGATGTGGCTAACAACCTCAAGTTGAGTCATAAGCTGTTACAAATCTCCACATTGAATCAAGCTTTAGGTTGGAACTCCCAAACCCTAGATTTTTCCAACTATCCTTCAAACCTCAGTTTGAAACAGTCTTTACATTTATCAAGTTTCAGCAATGCTCAAACTTGACCCACATGACATGCTTGGTGATTATATCATCAGTGTGGATTTTCTCCACTGTTACCTTTCCTACTGACATCACTTCTCTAATAAAATGCACTTTGATGTCAATGTGTTTTGTCCTCTCGTGGTGCATTTGGTTCTTGGTCAGCTGAATTTCACTCTGGTTATCATAGAACACATTTATGTTGTTATGTTCGATACCTAGTTCTTCATCAATTCCTTTTAACCACAATGCTTCCTTTACTACCTCAGTAGTTGTAATATGCTCACTTTCTATTATAGATAAGGACACCACTAGTTGTAGAGTAGCTTTTCATCTTATAGTGCAACCAAAAATAGTAAACAATACCCTGTCAGAGACCTCTTTTTGTCTAGATCTCCTGCAAAGTCAGTGTCAACATAAACTAGAATGGTTTCTTCTCCTATGCTTGCCTTCTCAATCACCAACCCACGTCTAGTAGTCCCTCTTAGGTATCTCATGGTCTACTTCCTAGCTTCCCAATGCTCATTCCCAATTTTGCCATAAATATGCTTACAAGGCTAGCTGTATAGGCTAGGTCTAATCTTATACAGACCATAGTGTACATAAGGCTGCCAACAACACTTGCATAGGGAATTCTGTCCATCATGTTTTGTTCTTCCCTTGTCTTAGGAGATTGCTTAGAGGAGAGTGTAAAGTGAGTAGCTAAGGGGGTTTTGACATATTTTGAGTCTGTCATGGCAAACATTTTCAAGACTCTACGAATATATTCTCTTGGTGAATAAATAGTCTGTTATTCACATTATCTCTGGATATATCCATTCCAAGTATCCTTCTAGCTGCTCCTAAGTCTTTCATCTCAAATTCCCTGTGAAGTTATGCCTTAAGCTCTCTGATTTGAAGTATTTCAGATGATTCTTCATATCATCTACATATAGCAACAAATATAACCTTGGTTTATTTTCAATGCTCTTAAAGTATACACAATTGTCATACATGCTCCTTGTGAACCCATTCCTTGTCATAAACTCATCAAACCTCAAGTACAATTGTCTAGGACTCTATTTTTTAACCATAGAGAGATTTCTTGAGAAGACATACCTTATTTTCATCTATTTAATTTATAACCCTATCAGGTTGAGCCATGAAGATTTCTCTTCTAAACTTCCATGTAAAAATGTTATTTTTACAGCCGTCTGTTCTAGTTGTAGTCCATACTGAATGACTAGAGCTAGAATCAGTCTAATAGATGTATGCTTCGCCACTTATGAGTAAATCTCTAAGTAGTATATGCGCTCTCTAGCTAAATCCCTTAGCCACCAACCTAAACCTTGGAATTCCCTGTTTTACCTTGAAAATCTATTTGCTCTCTACAATCTCGTGTCCTTCTGGTTTATCAACAAGTCCCAGGTGTGGTTCTTGTCGAATGAGTTTGTTTCCTCCTTCATGTCATCAAATCATTGCTTTGTATTTCAGTTCTTCATAGCCTTATAAAACTTTCTCGGTTCATTTTCATCTAGGTTCTCAGCCACTGTCAAGGCAAATGCAATGAGATCTGCATAGCCTTACTTGATATGGGCCTTCTGCTGCTTTTTGTTTTTGTCTCTGGCCAACTGGTAATAACTTAGATCTTCAGGTTCATCATAGGTTTCATCATGCCTTGGGTGTTCATTTTATGGTATAAATTTTGTATCGGCAGAAACTGAAGAATTAGGTTCATTGCTAGTGCTTCCAAGCTCCACCTCAAACCCAATATCATTGTCCTTCCTAGTTAAATAGTTGGTTTGATAGTGTTCATTACATTTCACATTCTCTGAATGTGACATCTCTGCTTATGAAGCTTTTGGACTTGTTCAAATCTGAATACTATAACTTGTATCCTTTCACACCTTCAGCGTAGCCTATAAACATACACCATCTAGCTTTGGATCCAATTTCCCCTCATTGGTGTGTGCATAAGCTACACATCCAACTACCTTAATATTTGGAGCCGGTCTAAATTTCTTCAGGTATCTTAAAGTCCAAAGCTTCTAAAGGGCACATGTTTATAAGGTAGGTTGCTATGTTAGTAGCTTCTTGCTAGAACTTCTTAGGGAGGTTTGCACTCGATAACATGCATTTCACCCTTTCCAGTAGAGTCCTGTTCATCCAGTCTACTAGCTAGTCCATTTTTTCTGAAGAGTGTGAGGTACTGTTCTGTACCTCATAATACCTTCATCCTTACAGAACCTATAAGAGTCTTCATTTAAGTACTCCAATCCACTATCAGTTCTTAAGTTCTTAGCTTTCTTCCCTACTTGTAATTCTATCATTCTTTTCCAGTCTTTGAACTTCTAGAAAGCCTCATTCTTTGACTTAAGTATATAAATCCAGGCCTTCCTAGAACAGTCATCAATGATATATATAAAGTACATTCCTCCCCTTAGGGATTCAGTAGTAGATGGCCCCTAGAGATTTATATGTATATCGCTCAAAATCTCTTGTGTTCTGTGAGTAGTACGCTGAACTTTACCCTAGTTGCTTTGCCATGGATACAGTGTTCACATAACCTCAATCTGTCCAACTTTTTTTTATTCAGTAACCCTTGTTTTTCAAGCTCTTGCAGACCCCTTTCACACACATGCCCCAACCTTTTATGCCACAAGGTTGGTTTATCAGAATCTCATACAGAATGTGAATTCACTGCTCCAACTAATGTACTGCGTTGGACTACATATAGGCCACTCTCCTTGATTCCTTTCATCACTACCATAGAGCCTTTAGAAATCTTAAGAACTCCATTCTCACCTTTGTAGGTATAGCCATTCTCATCTAAAACTCCAAGTGAGATGCGATTTCTCTTTAAGTCAGGCACATATCTCACTTCTATAAGAGTTCTCTCATGTCCATCATGAGTCCTAATTCTGATGGAACTTGATCCAATAATTTTGTACTTTGTTATCTCCAAGTAAGACTTTCCCACCATCATACCTAGAGAAGGTCTAAAGCCAATCCCTATTTGGTGTCAAGTGAAATGAAGCCACAGAGTCAATAGTCCACTATTTTTCTAAGTTTTTGGTTGCCACTACTAGGACATCAGCACTTTCATACCCATCTTCCACTATAGCAGCATCACCATCAACCACTTCCTTTACCTTAGGTTCTTTGTTTCTCTTAGGACACAGTGTTCTAATGTGACCCTCTTCATGACAATGATAACATCTCACTTTCTTACTACTTTTAGCATTTCTGGACTTTGATCTAGATTTTCTTCTGCCTCTAACATCTTTCTTTTCAAGTCTTCCTCTAATTGACAAACTCTCCCCACTTGAGTCCTATTGTTCATGCTTCATTTGCAACTCTTTTGAGTTTAAAGCTCCCACTACATCTTCTAATGACAGTATCTCCCTCCCATGCTTGAAAATGTCCACGAATGTCTCATATGAACTTGGTAAGGAATACATTAATACCAAGGCTTTATCCTCATCGTCATACTCTACTTAGATATTCTCAAGGTCAAGACATAGCTTGTTGAACTCATTAATATGTTCTTAAGGTTTTTTCCCCTCTTCCATCTTATATGAAAGGAATTTTTCCTTAACATATAGCCTACTTGACAGTGTCTTTGTCTTGTACAGGCTCTCTAGCTTGAGCCAAACCTCTGTCATCATGCCTAGAGAAGTTCTCAAACCTTTGTTGCTATGTCCAAGCTCATGATCAAAGTATTATATGCCCTCTTCATAAAATCTGTCTTTTTCTCTTTTGAGTAGCTTGTTGGCATTTTAATTTTTCCTTCAAGAGCCTCATACAATCCCAGGTTTCCCAAAAGTGCCAACATCTTCATTTTTCAGATGAAAAAATCCTTTGTGCCATCAAACTTCTCAATATCATGTTTGGTGGAGGTGGTAGCCATTTCAAAAGCTTTCTTGATAGCTTCTTGATTTTCATTTAGCAATCTTGAATTATCAAGATTCTTGAACTTTGAATCTTGAACCCTTGAGATTGACAACCTTAGGCTATGATAACACTTTTGTTGTGAAAATGACCAAATTTGGGGATAATTTGCAGGTCAAAACGCAAGGTAGAGAGAAAGATGAGAAGCCTCGATTACAAGTAAATCTAAAGCCTTTTTGAAGTAGCTTAGTCTGAGTAGTTTCTGGTTTCTCAATAGTTTCCTCTTCTTGGTACTTTTCTTTGCACTTTCTCTATATTTCTATATATATGCTGAATTCTAATGTGAGAATATTCTCTTGGTCAGTACCACAGTTGCTTCTCTCCTCATCACCAACAAATATATTTCTAATAGAAGCAAATCAAGGAGTCTAAATTGAAGCTCACTATTAGAAATAAAACAATCATATCCTCAAGAAGTCAATCTGAACTATCATCCTCTCAATAGAAACCATCTCATTATTTAATCCTTCTCCCTTCTTCCCCTATATAAAAGGTTCCAACACACCCCATTATTTGATATTTTCTTTTCCCAACTTTTGGAAAATAAAAATCAACAACTTGGCTAGGGTTTGAAGTAAGGTTTCCATCCTTTTCTTTCTTCTTATTTTGCTATATTTTTTTGGGTAGTGTCTCCATTTTATTGCAACGTCACCGCCGAAGGAGAGGGAGGGGTCGGTTAAGTGGCAGTGGGGTGGGATGGGGTCGAGCGCGACCCGAACTTGCTCTGGGGAAGGTCCAATGGCGGTGGGGAGGGATGGAGTCGAGCGGAGCTTGCCTGAGGGGAAGGTCCAGTGGTGGCGTCAAACTTGCTCTAGGTGCGAGAGTCCAGCGACGACGTACAGCGCTAGAGGGGTGGGGGTCCAGCGACGGCATCGAACTTGCTCGATAGGTGGGAATCGAGTGGTGGCATCGAACTCGCTCGATGGGTGGGAGTCCCGCAACGGAATAAGTGTGATCTGAGTTGGCATGGGGGAGGGGGTTCAACGGCGGCGTCGAGTTGGGTATCATGGGGGTCAGCCTGCTGCCTTTATAATGCCGCCCTTGAGGATGGAGTTTTGCTCCATGACTTGGTTGGGTGGTTCGCGTTCCTAACGGAAATAACTTGTGGAGAAATTTGGAATGCACGCTAAGTGTTTGATAGAATGGCTTAGTCATTTTTCTTTGATACGTAAACTTTGTTGGTGGTGCATGATTTGTGTTTGATGGAATGCCTCGGTCACACCACGATTGATCATCGGGTTCCATTGAGTGTGGCACCAAGTGTTTGTATGATTGACATATATCTTGACCTAACCAAGTCTTTTGCTTATCTTGTAGATTTTGCTCTCATGGACCATCAAGGAGTCGTCGCGTGAACTATAGGAGTCGAGCTCGCTACCTTGGACCTCTCCTTTTCAAGTGAGTGAAGTATCAGACGGTCTTTATATATTTATATGTTAAATGTTGTGTGAGTTTTCTTGCATTATTCATATAATATGAGATATATATATATGATTGATGGTTATGTTTTTTGAATTTATGAAAGTTAATGGATCGTTAATTATATGTTGATTATTGGGTTAGGCTTTGTTTTATTTTTTCTTAGATCTTGTATAAGCCAAATTGAGGCCTAGAAATTTTGTAACTTTATTTTGAATATTATTGTATTTATTTCAAACGTCAGAAATTTACAGTTCACGTGAAATCACAGTTCATTCATGAAAACACTATTCATACATGAAAACACCGTTCAAGCCGGAAATTTACTGTTCCGATAGTGGTGAACAGTGTCGGGTATTGGTGGTGAACAGTGGCTGTCCGACGCAAGAGGCGGCTGCCGACGGTGGTGATGGCGACGATCAAATAGTCTTATGGTCCGTGACAACTGTTATCACGTTTTAGGAAAGTTTCCAACAAACCATGCAAGCAATCTCTATCACCTAAGTGTTTAATTAAAACCCAAACTCTTTTAATTATCCATTTAAATTTTGAAATTAATGTAATTTTAAAATTAATTATTAAATTTTTATTTTATGAAAAATAAAAATTAATAGGTTGATTGGGCTTGACTCAAGTTTGACGAAATCAAATAAAATATTTATTTGACTAAGTCAAAATCATCTATATTAAAAGAGAAAATTATAGAAATTATTTTAATTAAGAAAAATAGTTTTTCTAATTAAAAAGGGTTTTGTTTAAAGCTTGAAGATTATGAAGATGAATATCAAGAGAAGAAGATAATATTTGGAAAATATGTATTCTTGAAGTCCGCTTTGTAATTTTATTTCAAAGATTGTAATTTAGAAATACCCAATAATCACTCGGTCCATTTTTATTTTATTTAATTGTTAAATAATTGTTTAATTGTTATGTTTGATAAAATGTCAATGCATTAATCGATCACATGTCATACATGAAAATCTCACACAGTTTTATTTAATCATGTAGAACATGATTTATTAGGATTGCCCTAATATGTTTATATGTATTGCTTTATCAAATCAATCGCATGTAAACTGTTAGGTTTTAACTAATTAAAACTTGATAATCACATCACAGCAAATGTTATAATAACCTTTAGGTTAATCATCTTTAGTAAAAGAGTTTTATTAAAGTTTGATGAATAATTAATTAGTTAATCTAAGTTCACCTATTTATGACTTAGGCGCTTCAAAAAGTTAAATGAACTTTGACCAATGAGATTGAATTAACTGATAATTAAATATTCATAGGGTTATTATTTTAAATAGTAATTAATTTGGATTTAATTGATTAGTTAAAATAGAAACACATTATCCTAAAATAGTGAGTGGAAGAAGGTTGACATGTCAATGTAACATATGGTCTTCATCATTAGTACAACATCGTGAGGTACAGTGAGGATCTCGAGATAGTTTTGTTTCCATCCTCCTAAGGAAGCTTTCGAGTTGTACCAATACCAAGGTTGGATTTCTTAAGAAGATAGTAGGAAGTGATGTAGTTTAGTTTTGACCGATCCTAATTCGGCATATTCTAAATGAAGTCATGAAATCTGAAATGATGGGTTACATTCACAAAATCACAATTAAGCTTTCATGTTGATAGTTGTGACATGACCGAACAAGCGATACCTTATTGTTAATAGATAAAATATGAGATATTTTAAATTTTAATTAATAAGGATGAGAATGTCTCATAAATAGTCTGAGGTTAATCTGACCAATCCTAAGACGGCACATTAATCGTTGGGTTGTTTTATCGTGATTAGTAAATCCTAAATTTATATGTTTATTATGATTGCATTCATCCATCACGTTTACTTTTCAAATCCTAGATATTTATCTATTATATTGAATCATGTATGTTTAAAATTTTAGTTATCAATATTATGTCTACCATGAGCAACCCTGTTACTGCTTTACTAGCTCTTGAGAATTGAATGGTGATAATTTCGAACGTTGGAAATAAAATATGAACTTAATGTTGATTTGTGAGAATCATAAGTTCGTTCTTACTGAGGAATGTCCTGAGGAGCCCGCTGCTAACGCCCCTACAATGTTAGGGACAAATATGATGCTTTGATCATATCAAACAATAAGGCGAAGTGCTCCATGCTTGTGAGCATGAATGATGTTCTAAGAACCAAGCATGAAAGCATGGAGACTGCCTATGAAATTATGGAATTTTTACAGGTAATGCTTGGGCAGCAGTCCAATCAAAGTCATCATGAGGCATTGAGAGCTATATGACAACTAAGATAAGGAAGAGTACTTCTATTCGAGAACATGTTTTGAGCATGATCAATATCATGCATCAAACAGAAGTACATGGGCGATCATTGATGAACAGACTCAAGTTAGCATCATACTAGAGTCGCTAACACTAACTTTTCTGTTTTCACGACCAACTATGTTATGAACAAGTTACAATTCAACATGACCTAATTGTGGAATGAACTGCAGACTTTTGAGTCATTCAACCTTAAAATGACCAAATATGATGAGATAAATGTTATCGAGCAAAAGCCTACTCTCAATATTGTTAATAACAAGAAAAGGAAGAAGAACAATGGTAAGGACAAAGAGTAAGAACAAAAGAGTAAAGAAAGCCAAGACATCTCCAAAAGTCAGGAAGAACAAGAAAGATAGCAAGCTCAAAGGAAAGTGTTTCCACTGTGGGGTTGAAGGTCATTGGAAGAGAAACTGTAACAAAGATCTATCTGAACTGAAAAAGAAAGTTAAATATGATATACTTGTACTTGAATCTTGTTTAGTGGAATATGATTTGTCATCCTGAATACTTGATTAAGGAGCCACTAACCATGTATGTTCTTCGTTACAGATGCTTGATTCGTCAAGGAAACCGACTGATGGCGAGGTCATTTTGAGAGTTGGAAGTGGTGCGCTCGTGTCAGCTAAAGCATTAGGGACAGTCTGTTGACTTTTTGGATATAATTACTTAGTTTTGAATGATATTTATTATATTCCTGGTTTTTCGAGGAATTTGATTTCTCATTTTTGCAATAACAGTTGTTTGAAGTTTCTCTCATTAATAAAAAGTTTATTATTTTTAAGAATGGATTCGATATTTGTCATGCTAAAATTATAAACGAACTGTATATGCTTAAACTGACTGAACGCGCATTAAATAATTCTGAATTATTTAAAGTAGTAAAACCTAAAAATAACAAATAGTTTCTCATGATGATAACACATATTTATGGCATCTTAGGTTGGGACATATTAATCTAGATAGGTTAAACATGTTAACAAAATGTGGTGCTTTGAGAGAGCTAAAAGTTGGAACTCTTCCTGTTTGTGAATCCTGTCTAGCGGTGGGTATGGGTATTTTCTCACTTTCATTGACGACTATTCAAGATATAGTTATAGTTACCTAATGCATCGAAAGTCTAAAACTTTTGAAAAGTTTAAAGACTTCAAGGCTGAAGTTAGAAAACAATTAGGTAAATCATTGAAAACTCTTCAATTCGACCGGTGTGGTGAATACTTGGATTTATAATTCAAGGATTATTTGCTGGAGTGTGGAATTTTATCCCAACTTATAACACCTGAAAAACCACAGCAAAATGATGTTGCAGAGACGAGAAACCGAACCTTATTGGATATGGTTATGTCGATGTTAAGTTACTCATCATTGTCACTTATATTTTGGGGATATGCACCACACATTACAACCTATATTTTGAATGTAGTGCCCTTTAAGTCTGTAAGAAAGACGCCTTTAGAGTTATGGAATTACTCTAAACCTAGTTTGTGTCATTTTCGTATATGTAGGTGTCCAACTCACGTTCTTAGACCCAATACCGAAAAGTTAGACTCAAGGTCTGAGGCATGCATATTCGTTGGCTATTCTCTATAGACTAGAGGTGGGTACTTTTATAGTCACAATGATCAAAAGATATTTGTGTCGACAAATGCAACCTTTCTTGACCATGACTATATGAAAAAATACAAACCTCGTAGCAAAGTAGTTGTCGAGGAATTAGCGACTGATGAGATCAGAATACCTTCAATATCTTCTTATAAATGAAAAATCAGAGAAACCACAGTTCCTGCAAAGTAAACCCGATTCAACGTCATAGTGAGAGAGTTGTGAGATAACAAGTTCGCTACGAACTAAAGGTACATGTCCTAGCGTCAGACTCTAATAATGATGATCCATTATCTTATGAAGAAATAATGGATGATCTTGAAAAGGAGAAATGACAAGATGTCATGAACCAGGAAATGAAATCTATGTATTCCAATTCCATCTGGGAACTTAGAGATCCACCTGAAGATATCAGGCCCATTGGATGTAAATGGATCCTTAAGAAGAAAAGAGGTGCATATGGGAAAGTATAGACTTTCAAGGCATGGTCAGTAGCCAAGCGCTATACACAAAGGGAGGGAGTCGATTATGAAGAAACATTATCCCCTTGTGGCCCTGCTAAAATCCATTCACATCTTTTTATTCATAGTTGCTAGTTTTGACTATGAGATATGGCCAATGGACGTCGAGACAACTTTTCTGAATGTCTCTCTTGAAGAAAGCATCTATATGATGCAATCAGAAGGGTTTGTACAAAATGAGCAAGTTCAGAAAGTATGTAAGTTGCTTAAATCCATTTATGGATTAAAGCACCTATCCAGATCTTGGAATCTTACATTTGATGAGGTTATAAATTCTTATGGTTTCGAGCAAAATGTTGATGAAACACGTGTTGATAAATACACCAAAGATAAGATATTGGTTTTCTTAGTTCTTTATGTTGATGATATTCTACTCATTGAGAAAGATGTAAAAATTTTGTCAAAAGTAAAGAAGTGGTTAGCTGAGAAATTTCAAATGAAATATTTGGGAGAAACGAGCTATGTTCTAGGCATCCAAATCCTAAGGGATAGAAATAACAAGTTCTTAGCACTTTCTTAGGCATCTTATATTGATAAGGTATTGGAGAGATTCTCTATGGAGGATTTCAAGAAAGGTCAACAACCGACCAGACATGGAATTGTCCTCTCCAAGGAACAATGTCCTAAGACATCTCAGGAGGAAGAGGATATGAGAAAGGTTCTCTATGCTTCAACAGTTGGAAGTTTCATGTATGTCATGTTGTGTACGAGACCAGACATCTGTTATGCAGTGACAATTGTCAGTCGTTATCAATCGAATCCAAGTTTGGAACACTGGATTATAGTAAAGAACATTCTCAAATATCGTAGGAGGACGAGAAACTATATGTTTGTTTATTCAGGTGGAGACCTGAACCCCACTGGATATACTGATTCTAATTTTCAATCAGATAGAGACAGTCAAAAGTCAACATTTTGATCAGTATTCACCCTAGGTGGAGTATTTGTAAGCTGGAGAAGTATTAAACAATCTAGCATTGTATATTCTACTATGGAAGCCGAAATATAGCAGCTTGTGAAGCTGTGAAAGAGGCGGCATGGCTTAGAGAGTTCTATTCTGATCTAGAAGTAGTTCCAGATATGGACAAGCCATTGATCTTGTAGCCGTTGATCCTGTACTGTGATAACAGTAGGGTGGTAGCAAATTCCAAGTAAATTTCAATGGACAACATGAGAATACTCTATAAATACATTCTATAATCCCAAAGAGTGTAATTACATATTTATAGTGGAGTAATAATAAAATTAATAAATAAGATTATTTAATTAAAAAATTAATTAATAATCTGATTTATTTGAGCTTAGAATTATAGGTTCATGGTCCCCGAGTCACCTCTGTACTACGCTATCTAGGATGTGAGTATTTCAAGACGTGAGAAAAAGACTCACTTGCAAAAAAAAATTATTCTGGAGCAAGTACGTAATTATGAGATAATTATGTGTGTTTAATTAATTAAAAATTAATTAATTGAATTATTTATATATTTAAATATATTTTTTAAAAACTATATATATAATTATCAATAAATGAGACAGAATATCTAATTTATGAAATTAAATAATTAAATTATTATTAGATAATAACTTAAATCAACTAAATCTGTTATATGTGAAATAACAGATAAGTTAGTTGATAGTAATAATCAGATATGTTAATTTTGAATAAACGGATATCTAGATAATTATCTTATTAAAATAAATATTTAATTCATAGTAATTATCACGTGTCAATCACTGATAGGGTATCAGAAATTGACATGGACTATTGTGGTGCCACATGGCACTATAGTGGTGCCGTGAGTTACTGTGCTGGCTCATGACACACTGTAGTGCCATGTGGCACTATAAAACATACTATTAAAGAATTGCAACAAGCAAATGAAACCATGAAAATAGTGTACATGAGGGTTAACGACCTCGACGTTGACCTACCGTGAATCGTAACTCTTGTGGCGTATCGGGAATGCCTCCATCATGAATGCACCATGGATTGCCGCCACTGAGGTGAACGCCTCAGGATGTCACCCCTAAGGTGCCCATGGCATGTCGTCCCCTTGGTGGCACCATAGTTTGTAATTTTACATACAATCGATTTCAATCTTTTGGAAAATTCAATCTCTCTCTTTAATATTCATACTAACAATTCAAAAATTCATGAGATGAGAGAAAAGTTGACACGGAGAGTTTTTACGTAACAAGGAAAAATCATGGAATCTCTTCCAGCAAATAATGGACTAGATTTTAAAAAGAGTACAAGACTAAACTTTCAAACCGACATAACTATTTTTTATCATTTAACCCTATGACTCCTAGTATAGCACCTTTGACTTCTTGTAGATTCTTTACCAAGCTGCTCGTTAATCTTTAAATTCCTCCCGGGCACAAGTTATCACCAATTTGGCACGTCCATCTAAACTTCACGTCAAGGCACAAGAACGTCCAAACTCGGTCACTTACATATAGTTCCAAGACACGAATATACATACTAGTTTTTTTATGGTCAAAGTAGTCTCTCTTTCACGCTAGAAATTTTTCTGTAAAAACAAGTTAAAAAACTGAACTTTTCTTTAAAGAGAAAAGGAAAACAATTTCTACTTATGAAAATATATTTGTTTGAAAACAAGAAAAACATCAAAATATTTCAAAAGCCAACATCATTTAGCAAATCAGTTTGAGGCTTTTAAAAAGATAAAGCGAATTTTCTCTAAACCTAGCTTCAAAACCATGAAATTAAGCTTAAAGCCCTACATTCAAGAAATTGTAAAGAGAGAAATATGATAACTCTCATATCTAGTGTTAATAAAATAAGGAGGAATATATTGAGGGACGATTAGTTTGAAATACTTGATGGATAACAACAAAAATCAGATTTAAAAATATCTGAAAAGATCTTTAGAATCATCAAATTCGAAAAAATATTTAATAAGATTTTTTAAATGTCGGTCAATCGCTAGAGAGTTGGAGGTCCGAATGTACATTTTTTAAAAATGAGCCTAGTGATCGATTACAATATAAGGTGGTTGATCTCTGGGACTGAAAGTTAGAATACATCATTTTAAAAATGAGTTCAGCGCTCTATCGTCACTTATCAGTGACGACTGGATAACACAATACATGAAAAAAATATTTTTTTTTCTTAACCCTCAAATCTCGAACGAATCTTTAAATATCCTTTACAAAGTTTTGTTTGCAGAAATTGTTAATTACAAAAGTAAGACGTCTAAAATTTTGTCTCAACACACTATATTAAATCAATATATGAAATAGACGACTTTTATACCAATTGTTGGTTTCTCAAACCAAGGATTATGATATGCAGCAAAGCGTGAGCATGATGGATGTTCAGATAGTTAGCAATAATTTTTCTTTTATAAAAATATTTTTTAATATTTTTTCATATTCAATCTACTTATATATTAACTTAATACGCAAGAGAAAATATATTTTTACCTTCAGATTATGACGAGACCGATTCTTTAAACTATTCACAAACAATTGAGTTCTTCAGACTCTTCAAGAATGATCTTATTCTTTGAACCATTAGATCTTCCATGCCTAGTCTCGGTACGGACGGACGTGTAGGCATTTAATGAAACATGATAGATCACACACTTATTTTTGAAAATTCACTATGATCTCAACACATGAGAAAGTGAAATAGGAAAACGAAAAGTCTTCTCACTTTTTCTCTTCAATGGCCAAAATTTTCTAAGAACAAAATAATCGCTTTATTTTCTCCGAGAAATCTAATCTCTAAAAATCAAAGAGTGAGAGATAGAAAGAGAGAGCACGAAAATTCTATATTTGTCTCCTCTTTTTGATATAAATCACTATTTATCTTCAAGGGAGGATATTAAAGTTGGATCTTTTTGACTTTTAAAATAAAATTCAAAATACTAATCAGATAACATTTATTTAATAAGTGATCATCTCCCTTTAGAGAAGTAGATAACTTTTAGTTCAACATTTGAATTAGTTAGATTTTTCTTGATAAGCTTATCCATAATTTAAATTATCAGATAATTCTTATCCGATAAATGATCACATAAACTTCGGTTTGAATTATTAGATAACATCTTATAACTCTGATCAGATACCGGCGGCAACCTCACCTAATTATAGGAGGTGGTGAGGTGGATGATCAATATTTGATTACCCAAAACATCGGGTGTAGTATTTCTAGATAATACATGGTTCCTTACTAGATAAGGTGTAGTCCTCGTGTCGTATTTTAGGCTCCTGGAATCCATAAAGTTGTTTTATTTGACAACGAGCTTCGTCACTATTATTATGAGTACCAATGCTATACAACATTTTAATGTATTCTTATAGAGTAATATATTATAGGCCGATCAAATTATAGACTAATTTTAATAGTGACGTGTTAATTATTCATATATTGATATTTTATCATTCATTAAAATAATTTAATAAATTAACTTATAAATGATTGACACATTAATTAATCAAGTAAAACTTAGTGTAGATCTTAATTGATATAGAATTACTCATTCTAATAACACACAAACTTAGTGTGCATCTTAATTAGTGTAGAATTACTCATTCTAATAACACACCACAAAATCTAAGATAGTCATTCTATTAATAACGGGAACTCCTGATCTTGATTGGTTCACAAACTAGGTATTACGGATTCTTTGGACTTTGTGCAGGCGTGCAATCGCACTTTGATTTGTCTGTTCTTTTAAATGTTTTGTTTTGTACAACCTTTGTCTCTCTAGTTCGAAAGCTTTACGCTCTTTTGGTAAAAATTTACGAAAACAAGCATGCATGCAATTATGCTCTGTCCTTGCTTTGTTTGTGAATATGCTTCAACTATGATCAGCTTC
This sequence comes from Datisca glomerata, assembly GCA_003255025.1. NCBI lineage: Eukaryota > Viridiplantae > Streptophyta > Magnoliopsida > Cucurbitales > Datiscaceae > Datisca > Datisca glomerata. The sequence goes on along the minus strand of QANY01013229.1, from coordinate 21,165 downwards.
GTGAAACTACATGCACACAGGATAATCTAATTCAAGATTTTCTCATTATAAATATATTCTGATTGTTTGAAGTCGTTATCTAAATAAGGAATGTTTTGTATATTTTGATTACAGTCTGAGAAATATTGTTAACGTAAAATTAATCGGTATATCAATTTAGCTATTAATGTCGGTGTAAATGCTTATGTCAGTAAATGGTGAAAAGATGGGAAGATAAGGTGAAACTGCAAATCCGGCAACTCGGCCTCTCTGTCATGAAGTGGCACTGACATTTCTCTGTCAACCTTCAAAGAGTGTCCGATCATTATGAGATACATTAGATAACATGGCATCCTTTAGCTACACAATGCAGATTTAAACTGGCATAATCCAACCTTCTTCTGAAAAGTAAACGGAATAGCCATACAAACGACGGGAAATGGGTGTTCTATTTAAAAATTGCATCGATAAAAAAGTAATTGCAAATACAGGTCAACGTCAATATTTTTTTACCTAATGTTAATAAAATATTTACTATTTTTGGTTGGTTGATTACTCATTTTGCCGAATTGTTAACTTTTCCGAGTTGGTTATTAGTAATCCATAAACCAAGAATACGCAACATAACCTCACAACTTATAAATTAAGTTTCACATGTCACGTATGACGCATTAATAATGTATTTACCTATGGATTTACTACTTGCATAATGCGAATTTTTAGGGTTAAATAAATTAATTCCAGATCGACTTTTAAGAAAGAAGTTGTAACCACTTGAAACTTGAATCACCTTAAAAAAAGGTTTTTTTTCTTGTAATAAAAGACTAGTTATTTTCAAGTGAAAATCATTATTAATGTTTCGTGGATATATTATGCACATTTTTACAAAGGAAATGATTATGTACATTTTTTTAATAGGAAAATGGAAGGGTTTTGGAGAAAAATACAAAGGAATGGGTGAGGTATAGTAGTGATTTGGGTAAGTGAAAGGGATAAGTCATAGAAGAGAACTGAAGAAAAGCTAAAAATATGTTTGGAATCAGGGGACCATTTATTGGGCAATTATGGTTTCCACAGTTCTCATTCAGAAATACAGCCTAATGCCTCTCTACTGCTTGTTCTTTGTACCAAAAACTTTTACCTTATTAATCATCTTTTATCTCTGCCCTTCTAACTAATTTGGCAATTAATAAAACCTCTCGTCCAAAATGACAATTGGACCGTGGCATTGGACCGGTTTTGTTGAACCAATCAAAACGAGAGTACTGGTTCTAATCTATTTCTAGGTTGGAAGCCTGCAGGATTAGACTCTTAACTACTCAAATTTATGGTATTTAGCCATTCTAGTCTACAGAATTGTTTAATAGCCATTTATAATAATAATAATTAAAAACCCGAGCGAAGCGCGTATTGAAGAATTATAAAATTATACAATAAATTATAAAATTATTATTAATGTTGAAACAAATACATTAACGTTCAAAATATTGTAAATCTAGAACAATAAACGAAACAAAAATGATAATTTTCTCATACATGCAGTTAAACTATTACAGATAAAATGAAATGTCATGCATCATCTATATATGATATATTTACAATATAGTTATTGCAGATAGAAGAAAACTTGAATAAAATGTGTATCATCTCAAGATGATAAATTATTTAAAAAAAATTAAAATAAAGAACGCACAATCCTAACAAATTTAATATAGTAGGATTAGATGAAAAGAAACTTAAAATTATTTGAGAAGAGGAAATTACATTTGACAACTTATTTTACTACGGGTAATGTACATGAAAATTATTGCATTTGTTATAAATTAAAAAAAAACTAAACAGCAAAATAAAAATCTTGAAGATAGACAGTAACTCATTGTTGCTGAGAAAATAGTGTCCATGATATAGATATCTCAAATAGTCTGCATGATTCATCACATTTATAATAATATAGTCATATAATAACAGAATAATTAATGGGCCTTAAATAATAAAGAAAAAACTTGGTCTATATTATATATTAATAGGGCTTAAAAAGATAAAAGATAAAAGAGAAAATCTAAAGTTCTCACTCTTAAACCCATTTTAATACAGTAGAGATATGATTTTGACTTAAATATTGTCTGACCACATTATTTATTACCATAACACTCTTTTCCTTAATTTATAATTTTGACTAAAATATTGTTTTAAATTTTATTGTTTTAGCATTTTTTTGTTGATTTTATTTTTCTTCATATTAGTCAAATTTATAAACAGGAAATAATTTTTGTCAGTCCTAGAATTGAGGAAGCACACCCTAACTAATTATGGTTTCAACTTAATAATGCAATTTTTTGACGTTGAATTAAATAATTCTATTAAATTAGGGGTATAACATAATGGATCATTTGAAATCTATTTCTACAACTTACCATACTCCCCATCATTTGTAATTTAATTTTCTCTCGTCAATAATTTATATGAATTATAATGATTTTTTTCACACAAGAACTATAATGATTATTTACTTGATTACTTTAATAATTATTTACAAATATATTATAATTATTCTAGTAAACTAGTTAGATAATTCATCAATATGCATTTACTATTGACATATAATTTGTGTCTACTAACGATAAAATTTAAGAGTATTTGTAAATACCTATTGTCTAAATTTGATTGTAATACAAATTTACATTAAAATGATTAATGATATAATCTTACTATTGAATGTTGACATATTTTATTGATGTATTGATGTTTCAGAAATAATAGTAAGTGATTGTTATTTATAAAGTGTATAATACTAAAATCTTAATAAACAATAATATTGTTTGGTATATTAATTTGGGAATTTTATTTTTATAATTACACATAATATTTATTAATGTATTTAAATTTTAGAAATAACACTATAAAATTATTTTACCCAAATTCAGTTGATTTGATAAACAGAAATTTTATATTTTACCATGATGGAAAACTTGTTAAATCTCATTAGATAATTTAAAATTTATCGATTCTTTAATTTAGTTATTAATTAGAATAAACTCTACATTAACTTATTCCATGGGTATTAATTATTATGATAAATGTAGTTTTTATAAAAGAGTGAATAATCTAAAATTCCAATTGCTGGATGCCTGATTTTCTGCATTCTGATGCCTTCAATTGCATATCTCTCTGCAGCAAAAGCTGTGTGGTCGTCTTCATACTCAGTGGGAATTATGAAAGGTATAGAAAATGGTCCCTCTGGCCTACAATGTAAATTAGGCTTCTCTCACTGTCCAAAAGTAACTATCACCCACCTCAACATATATGACAAACAATACTATTAATCCATAATCTTTGCAGTTTTTTAGCCAATGAAAAATGGAAGTATCTTATTTCGCTTCCTTTTTTCTCTCTTTACACTAACCTTTGCCTTACTCTTACTCTTCTACTTTTTGAAAATTGTATCATCATCTTGAAAATGTACATAGAAATAAACTTAATTATTTTTGACAACCATGAATGTTCGGACCTTGCATACCCGACTAATCTCACAAAACTTATATATCATATCCTCTCAAAAACTTCTTACAAACTTCTTTACGAGTCGGATGAATTATTGACTTTAACATTAGGGAGCAAGGCCCGTAAGAGAACTCGAACTTATGACCTAGAAGGCAATAAACCTATAAATCTAAGGCCTTCACCACTTTACATATTTATAATTGATGGAGTTATAACAAACTTATTTCCTTCTTAAGATAACACATCAAACAATTTTCACTTCCTAGTATGTATATAGTCTTATATGATCACTTGATGAGTCCTTTGCGTCAATTGGATATATACGAGCAAGATTGATAGACGTAAAACCACGCTTTGTTTCTGTTAAAAATATGTTGTAACGGAAGCGTCAATAAACAATAAACAAAATAATATTTTTTATGTGGTTCAACCAATTTTTCTTTGTCTACAGATATATCATTATCATCATCATTACACATTCAAAACTAATATAACCACTTAACTCAAATATCATTACACGCAAATCTAAACTCATCACAGACAAACCATACCTTGAAAATTGTAATTAGTTTAGAGAAAAGACATAACTGTCAATCAGACTTGAGCAACCACTAACTTGAGAAAAGTATATAACACGGACAAAGTCGCCCTCTTTACACCTTAGAACGACCCCTATATATCTTAAGTCAGAACTTCCTTATCACGAGATGATCATTTTATAGCAGAGTCATCCATCACCATTTGTCGAAGTAGCGCCATCAAATCCTGAACCAAAATATCTTATTTACAGACTCATAAAAGACTCTAACTTTTCTACTCAAAATAGAAAACTCATTCAAACTAAAATATCACTTAATATCATTCCTAAACATGTTCATAAATAGGAAATCGGTCACCAAAATATTTGAGGTACCAAATTTCATCAACATATTTACATATTTATAATTGATGTAAACAATTGTCTGTCCACACGCTCACCATTGTATGGCATTGTACTGCAAGAAGCCATAGAAGCTTCTCTACTTATAAAGGAGTCTTGCATTTTCATACATATATAGTCGAAGATACAAATTGTTCTCTTCAACGATTTCAAAGTTTTCTTAAGAAGAAATTGACGAGTTTAGTTAACTGGCTTAGTTATATATAAAACTTCAGCTAGCATAGGTATGGTCACACGATAGAATGAGCCCTTTCTTTGGTTGTAGGCGTGCATTGATCGACCCATGTGATAGGAATTCAGCCCTTTTTTGAATTTGTCGATAAAGCATGACTCATGACTTTTCAAAATGAGCAGCATATGGTCCCCATTTGATTTTATTAATTTTCTCTTGTTTATACAATTATATTAGCTATAACAAATAACTTTCACATAATCATATGTTAATATGATCATATTTTCATAATTATTCGCCGATATATGGAAGATATATAATAAGATAACGACTAGCACACATTTATTTGAACCGATAGCGACACGCAACAGGTGGCTCCATTTGCTCCATTGCTTTATCTTCAAAGGAGCATGGTCGGTTGAATTCCGGCATCTTCCTTTTCTCAGCCGACTCTATCATTCTCAATTTCTTCAATTAAAGCAAAGTTTAGCCTTCAAAACTATATGCAGCTTGGTGTTGAGCTCATCACTGTATTGTGAGGGCACATTCATTCGCACAACAGATAAATCAATCATGTATGGACTGTACGATTGCATCGGAAACGTTCTTCGACACGAAATTAACTCAAATTGAAGCTTGTAAGTTCTCTTGATCCCTTTATTCTTTATATGTTCGTATCTAGCTGGGTTAATTTGAAAACCCTAGCTTTGGACCGCAGCTAAACTATGTTCATGTGCAAATAAATATTAACATAAAAGATTTAAGGTCCTTTGTGGAATTCGTTATCCGAAATCATAATTTGTTTACCTAATTTTTTATGAACTCGTATCATATCAAACGAGTTCCATTCGGGTCAATTTTATATATATTTATCAATTTTAGGGTTTTAGAACAGATCTACTTCATAAATTGGCTTTTCATGGATTAATGTAGGCTTATATTTCATGCAAAAGCAAATTTTTTTTTTTAATTACGTTTGAGAAATTTCAGTAACATACCTTCTCATTTTCATGTTATTTGCAGATTTTAACATAGAAATAATTTTCTTTTTTCGCCTGAGGAAAAGAAACGGGTTTATAGGAGCCTAGAAATTGCAAGATTATAGAACAAAAACGACAATGAAAGACATAAGATGATTACTAGTAGCACAGAAGGGGATTTTCAACCAAAGACGGAAGGAAATCCAGGCGATCACAAAATCAACAAGGCGTCATCGTCAAGTTCAACACCGTGGTCATTAACACTGAAGAATCCAAGGATTGTGCGCGTCTCACGTGCTTTAGGAGGAAAAGATAGGCATAGCAAAGTTTGTACGGTGCGAGGGTTAAGAGACCGACGCGTGAGGCTTTCAGTGCCTACGGCAATTCAATTATATGATCTTCAACATAGACTTGGCCTTAATCAGCCTAGCAAGGTTGTTGATTGGTTACTCAATGAAGCCAAAGATGAAATCGATGAACTCCCTCCACTCCCAACATTGCCTTCAAACTTCGGCCTAAATCACCCTGAAGGCATTGGTCCATCGTCATTCATCCAGTCTAATGCACAACTCGAATTCGACAACAACACGAGTAATTTGGAAGGTTCAAGTGGATTAACCAGATCAAACTTCTTTAATTCAGATGTTTTGTGGAGAACAAAGTCAAAAGAAGTCAGTGAGAAAGAAAATTGGGCAGAGAGAAGAATCACGGAAACCAAACAGCACGATGATCATGGTGAAAAATTAATTTCACCAAACAATTTTTCCTTCAAAGGTATGATGAACAATACCAACCCAATTCCATATATTGGTTTTCAACAAATGGAGCCCGCAAATTTTCAAACTCAATCAGAACATCTCCATAACAGCTTCAACATCATGTCGTTGCCTTCATCGTTTTCTCTTCCAACTGGGTCAGCTCAAATCTTCATATGTCCTACAGGCACACAATCTTATCTCCCTCCACAAGTCGCAGCAGCTTCGTTTGAGATTGACCCGCAACAAGTCAACCATGTACAAACGTCACGCTCGAGTTCTTCTCAAAACCTTTTGCCATATTCTCCCACATCATTCAATTTTAGTATGGCTCCTAAGTTTTTCCCTTCTAATCCAGACAACAATGGAGATGGTCATCATCCTCCTAATAAGAACAGGCCGGAGTTTCCTTTTAAAATGATATAAATAGCTATTCTAATAGTGAAAATTAATGCCTTTCCTTTCCAGAAAATAAGCATTCTACAAGCTAAATTGTCAGGTGCCAATTACACTTACCTTCCTATATATGCCACTTTCTTATGAACAATGATATATTTGAGTTATTACTATTATATCTTCTTCATTGTGCACTTTATGGTTTCAAATATTTAATTGAAGTATATATGCCTTTACAATTGTAAGAAAACATATGAATCTAATATTCCGTCCTTATTGAATTGTTTGCTTGCTTGACTTGCTGTGTGCCATCGCAATCTTTCGTGTTAAATGCAATGATCATTGAATGAACTCCTGTTTGCAAACTGAGAAAAAATCTGACTATTCTTAGAAAAACTTGCAAAGTCTGGTTTTCAATTTAAACCCTATGAAAAATGAAGTAAACATAAACTATAGCTTCATCTAGTCACAATTGAAAATGACATGATTCTCTCTTATAGGCTACATTCAAGTTAGTGTACTAAGAAAACTTTTTAAATGTCAAATTGTATTGGCTTCATGTTTCTGGGGAGATTGAATATACTATTGGATAATCTTTCTGAGAGTGTTAAAATCGTTTCAAACTTTTGTTTTTTTTGTTTAGTCATTATTTTATAGGTATTTCTTTTTCATAAAATACAGTTCAAGAATCATTGAACAGAGAGAGATACACTTAAGGTATATAGTGTTGTAAGAAGTTCCTGATTTTAATTCAGTAGTTGTTGTGCCTCTTTACCGTGGATATATATAAAAGTAGTTATCCGTATGCGAGAGTGGTGAGAATTAACCATTTCTCAGTAGACTTTGTCTTTTCTCCTGACTATATATATGGTGAATTATAGTATGATAAAAATTACCTGACATACTTCTTTTTCTTAATCAAACGAAAGGGTGGATATTTACAAAGAAAATCATATAGAGAGTTTGATTTAAAAATTATGCTTAGAAGTTATAACATATGTAGTATGCGAGAGGCGAGAGATGAAAAACCTAGAAAGAATAGTAGAAATCTAACCTCTCTCTCTCTCTCTCTCTCTCTCTCTCTCTCTCTCTAAAATACCTAGCGGTTGAAACCCTATGCTATATAGAGGAACACAAAATTTCCATTGCATGAGAAGGAAATGTACAGACTCATTGCATTTTCTTATAGATTAAAGAAAGCTGAGTGTTTGACATTAAATAGACATCTTCATTCATCCCAATAATTACTTCAGGCTTTGTTGAGAACGACACATGAGAACAACTGACAATATCAAAACCCGGCACGAGATCCAAAACATAATTTTATGACACATCAGAAGTAAACTTGCTTAAAATCTCAGTAAAGAATCACATGACCCTTTAACAGCAGAAAATTTAGTTGAATCTCTATAAAATTGATAAATATTGCAGTCTTTATGGACAACAAAAAATAACAAGTTAAAAGAAGCAGAAACATAGTGTCACCCTATGATGACTTTATGGTATCTATGTTGTAGCTAGCATTTTATTGAGTAAATAATATCACATCAAATAGAAAAAAAAATCTTGGGCTAATGTGAAATAATGACACATGGTAAATGGCATGGTAATACAGGATTGGAGGTCCCTTAATCATTCTGTCATCGTGCATGCTTACGTGTATAATTAATAATGCTTTCTTTCAATGCTTTAGTTAGTCATGCCACCAAGCTAAGGTTAGTTAGGTTAGAGAGAAAGTTGATTGGCTATTGATTACTAATTGAGAGAGCAATATATTGGGAAAGTTTATTCACGAGGAAGTAGTACAGTAAGTGAGGTTAGAGAGAGTCATTATCGGGAAGGAGACTCAAGTGAAGCTTCTTGCGATCTAGCTCAGTTCAGTAAGTTCTTCTGTATTGAGATTGAGTTGATTCTTGTAAACTTGCTGTATTGATTTAGGAACTTGTAATCTCTGTGCATCTCAATAAAACATTAACTCAAAGTGGATGTAGATCAATTTGATCGAACCACTATAATTCGTTGTGTTTTTCATTTATGCATTTCTTTTACTGTTATCTTGCTCTGTTTCGAGTACATCATAATAGAGAGGTTCAATTTGTCTAAGATAACTGCTTTTTCACAACAACTAAGAATATAAGTTTAGGTAACCCTTAACTCACAAGTTAGTTTGTGGTATAAATTAGGCCTCAAAACTTTAACACGATATCAGAATCAATCAAATACGAGTGAACCCATCACTACAACAATTATGTGCCTTTATATCACAAAACAATCGCGTTTGGGAGCAAACGCGATGAAATACCAACGCTGGTCATAGACCGCCTAATGAAAAATTCCCAAAACACCCACGTCTCTCTTCAAAAGCTCTCTCTATCTCACAACTCACTCTCGATCTCCAAAGCTAAAAAACGTGCTCCCTATGAAGCTCTCTCTTAGCTCGCTCTCGAGAAGCTCTCTCTCGTGAAGCTCTTTTGCAGCTCTCTCTTTTAGCTTCGTCCTAGCTTCTATCTAACAGTTTTCTCTCACAGCTTTCTCTCGTATATCTATCTTGTCTCATAGCTCTGTCTCGCAGCAACTTCTCTCTTGTAGCTCTCACTCTCTCAGTTTTGTGAGCAGTTCTACAACTCTCTCCTACTTCGATTTCACAGCTCATAATCGAAGGTAAGTGTTTCATTCTCAAATTCATGTCTATTTTCTGTGATTTTTATCTGATTTTTATGAATTTTGAGTTTTATCTGAGTTAATTAGGGTTTGTGTTCTCGATTCCTGGGCATGAAGTTGTCTATGTTCTTATAATCAGTGAGTTTTGAGTTTTCTTACATTTGGTGAGTTTTGAGTTTGAATCCTCTCGATTAGCAATTTACGTGCACAGTTTTGCATGACCTTTTAATTGTTCGTTGAAAATTACTCTGTATGTCATGCTTAGAAATGTCTATTTCAAGATTTTTAGTCAAGAAAAAATATTTTTGGATAAAATTAATTAACCATTATGTAACTTTTTGCCTAAGGTTTTCATTTTTGAATTCTGTCGGTTTTTTATGGAGAGCTTATGAGCTATGTTTTTCAATTCAAGTAAGCAATCTTCACTTGCATATGAGGTGTGGTCTTTCCCAGTGTACAAAACCTACTTGACTTATAGTGCGTTTGGTCAAATGTGCTCATGTACCTCCATCTGAATAATCTGAAGAATGTTAAGTTACGAGTCTTGATTTTATACTGCTGTTTTAGTTCTGATAATGCTTCATTGTGTGTTTTAATTCATTAGGTTTTACATAAGTTAAATGCATTTGGTGTACATACATTGGAAGAGTTTTGTTTTTAAGTTTCTATGCCATGATTGTGCATATTTTTTACAGAGGGAAGTTTGCCTGGAAAAAATAAGAGTCAGCCCTCTTCTCGTGAACTTCCTTGGTGTACATACATTGGAAGAGTTTTGTTTTTAAGTTTCTATGCCATGATTGTGCATATTTTTTACAGAGGGAAGTTTGCCTGGAACAAATAAGAGTCAGCCCCTCTTCTCGTGAACTTCCTTTGAAGATCCCAGTTTTTCCTTCAAATAGAGCATAGTCACATTAAGTATGAACGTCATTGAAACGTTTGATGCAGTGACTGGGTGATGAAGAATTTTATATTAGTGGATTAACGTTTGGGTTAATAAAAAATCATAATTCCTTGTCTTAGTTGCTACATCAACTTAAGATGCTAAAAGCTGGAGTTGTTTCATTTTCCCACTCTGTATGGTAATAATTAGATTGAACTTAGTACCATCTAATTCGCTCCTTGGAGAAACTACCTCTACGTTAAACTTTTTCCCTTTTCCCAATGGTAGTGTATTGTTTGTAGCAGTTGAGGATATGTGCTTGATATCTTGAATGGGATCATTTTAGTAAGCTTGTGATTACTAGAATTCTTTTATTTTTTACTTCCCTCTTTGCATTTGGAGCATCTTGTAAAGCTTTACCGATGCTACCTATAGTCACCCAACTAGTCACAGAAGACTAAAATGAGGAAGTGAAGGCATATTCATTGATAAAGGTAATACTATAACCTATAAGTGATATTTAAAAATTCAAGTGTTGGTTGTGTTAGATAAATTGTATCATGATTGTGCAGTTGGAATGCTGCTACTAGAGAAAATTTTGCATATGCAAATGACGATTGTGCATATATATTTGCATTGATGAATTGTTTTCAGTAACAATTTTTTTTAAGAAACTAGGGCTCTTGGCAGATTATTTACAAGTAGAGCCTCCCTATAATCGGTATGTGACTATCTTGTATCCTCTTATGTGTTCCACAAAACACTTACAACTTCATATACTAGCACTCATGGAGGGTTCTTTATTCCTCATAGAGCTGTCGAAGATTGTTTCCTTCATCTATATGTTATTCAACTATTTCTATAATGAGTGCTTAGTTCCTTGAGTGATGCCATTGTCAGTGCTTAGTTTCGAAATTAAAGTTCTTATTTCTTTTACATGGATGTGCATGTTTTAATACTGCATTGGGAGGTCCAGGTGTTTTATTTCTCATGCCATTGTGATTTTCTAGTTTGCTAAATCCAAAATTGGGCGGTTGAGAGGATTTTTAGATGAATTGGTATTAGAAGAAACATTTGTTAGATGTTTCTTTGCGTTAGGCTGCTTATTACTTAGTAAGTATCTAATGCAATATCTACAATTGTTATGTGTGTTTGATTGCTGGAGTATTGAGATGTTACAGTAGTGCTAAAATAAGTGTTAAAGTCATGACTATGTTATACACTATGATGGTAAGTCTTTTACTTTTTGTCTTTTTACTATCTCCAACAAATGTGCATAAGCCATATGAAATTGAACTTGCTATGCGACTTTGTAGAATTCTCATGTTTTTGTTCATGTATGCATGATTAATAGTGATTTTACATATGTTTCTTTATAAACTATCTAAATTGATCTTAGGAGTTCTACCAGTAAAATTATAATGAGATGAACTTCACTATATAAATGTATGTTTTTTGAAGCTTTGACATCAAATAATAAGTTCATAAATATTTTCGTGATGGACATTTGTAAGTTACATTTGGTTATTAGTAAATTTATGAGTTGGGTTGTTAATATATTAGAGGGTGTTAAGTTCATAAATTATAAGTCTTATGTTGACTGAAGTTGAGTATAAAGTTTGAGATTAATAATGTTGTATTAATCATGCAACAACTCTAAACGTGGGGCTCATATGTCTTCTCTTTTATTTTGGTTTTCTAGTTGCCTGGGTATTTAGGCTTTTAGTTGGTGGTGTGGGGCTCATATTGTTGCTCTTTTTTATCTAGTTATGGCCCTATATTGCTGTTTGTTTTATTGCTTTAGTTTTATCTTTTCTCAGGTGCTTCGTGTCATAAGGTTTAGACAGTTTTCAAGGGACGTGCTGCCAAATTGTGGGTTGAACGGTGGCTCTTTGTTAGCCTTTCTTTTCCTATTTTTCTTTGGCCTTCTTAGACTTTCTTTTGACACTTTCTTGTGCAGGCTTAGGCCTTTTAGTTCTTGTTTTTGCCTTTAGCTTTTCTCCTGGGGTATGCCCTTATATATTTTGTAAGTCTCTTTTGGTTAATACATATAATCATTTACCAAAAAAAGCAAGTCTAAAAGTAATCATGAAAAAATCCATCATTAAAGTTTTTAGTTTGTTAGCAAATTCTTGAAAAGCCACCAAATGTATTTCTATTTTGTTTTAATAATTGTGAGATAAGAAAGGTGGATTTGGCTTCCCTAACATACCTTCATTACATAATTAGTTAAGGAAAACTCCAAGTTCTCCCCTTAATTAATTAATGAAAAATCATCATTCCTTATTGTTTCAGTTTGGCCTAACTGTAGTTTAATAAAATGTGTGCAGGATTGCAACAATAGAGACCCTCTCAAGATCTTGTTGCAAAGGACTTGCGTGCCGTGAAGTGAAGACATTATAAAGGTGTTTTGCTAGATTTGATTTGCTTATGCTATTAGTTTGTGGGAGTTAGAAATGTGGGCTGATAAAAATGCCAGACAGTAACTATAACAAGTCTCTATCTTTTTGTCTTTGATAATTTTTCTTTCCTTTTTGGTTTTGATACATCTATGTAACCATTTAGGCGGTATGAGTGGAATAAGTTGGGTTGTTTTGTTCTTTGGTGTGATATGGTTTATGATGATGTAGACTTGGGGTTCTGTTCTGGGTTTTACTTTAATGCTTCATTCTCTCTCTCTCTGTTTTTCTTTTCATATACAACATTTCCCTGGCCTTATGTTTATGATGATTCTTTATTAGGTTGTCTCAAGAAATTAAGTGGGGGATTCATTGCTCTATCCTTGATTGTTGTCTTAATTATATACAATAAATATTTTAAGTATGATTTGAACAAATGAGAAGAATAGAAGCTGCTGGAAGAGAGTTATGATGTTAAACAAAATTTCCAACATATAACTATTTGCAGCTAGCTACTGTATTCGTGGCAAATCCATTGGTTATTCTGTTTGAGAAGTTTGCTTGGAAGTTATATCATGTGTTGAAGATAATTTTAAGTCTTGCAAATTAGTATATTGTTTGTCATGCTCTGTTTTAATTCTTCTTATTTTTGAAATAAGAAACTCAATGACATATTGGTCATCCTGTTAAAGGATCCAAAGTTGCTGCCTTCTAAGTTGTGTTTCCTTCTTGGGTAGAGACGGAGGGTTCATAAGGAAGAAAACATGGAGAAATAGATAAAAATTTCTAGATTTGTAATTTTAATGAGGGTAGTGTATTGAAATGTTGGGGGTGCTAGAAATGTTTGATTGAAATGTTGGATTTGTATTTTTTTTTCTTACATTTGTGTTGGATTTGTATTTTTTTTTCTTGCATTTGTGTTAGATTTGCTTATGTTATTTTTCTAACTTGCTATTATATATGCATTTTCAAGGATAGAACATAGATGTATGGAAAATATGTATTTCAAGAAATAAGATTTTGCAATCTAGATTACAATCTTATAGATCAACATATCTGAATATTGGAAAGCCTTTTATAGAGATAATCTATATGTTTATAAGTGAATATTGAACTATAACAATTATTTTTTAATATAAGTCCACGGAAAACACAACAAGCACAAAGTAATCCAGGTGGTGCGTGGTTCCACATAATGATGGGGAATATGATTCCAACAAGAAGACATGGAAGTTTTTTTATGAAAACTTTGGCTTGCATTTATGATATTTGGTACAACTCAAAATATTTGTAACATGTGATATGAACACATTGGAATGCTTTTTTGTAGGGTATTTTTGGACATTTGATATTGTATTTGATATGGATCTTTATTAATAAATTTTTTTAATTAAATATTTTAAATTAGTGATTTAATGGATGATCTTTATATTATTTGTTTGATACATTAGCGTAAATTATTTACAGCATTTAAAATCCTATAAGAGAATATAATAGCCTAAAGAAACACAATAGGCAAATGCAGTTATGATATGGTTAGACATACAATAGACGTTTCTCAAAAGCTATAGAAAGCGTCTCATAGTGTTTAAAAACCCTATAGAAAAGTTACAGTAGCGTTTTTTAAAGAAAAGTTACTATAGCATTTTTTAAACAATATAGAAAGTCTCACATTGTTGCTACGCTTATAATAGCGTTTATAAAGCGCTATCATAGAGTTTTCATAGCATTTTTCGTAACGCTATGTTTGCCAACGTTATTAAAACTCCGACCCTACGATAGCGTTTAAAAAACGCTATCGTAACTACTTTTAATAGCGTTTAAAAAACGCTATCGTAATTACTTTTAATAGCATTTAAAAAACGCTATCGTAACCTTTCGAAAGCATTTTATAAACGCTATAGAAAGTCACCAAGCGCAATGGGACGCTTTCTATAGCGTTTAAAAAACGCTATTGAAAGGTTACAATGGCATTTTTTAAACACTATTAAAAGTTGTGCATTTTTTAAACGCTATGGTAGGGTCGGGTTTTAATAATGTTGACAACCATAACGTTATGAAATCGCTATGAAAACCCTATGATAGTGTTTTTTTACCGCTATCATAGAGTTATTTTGTTGTAGTGCATACAACCTTTCTACGTGATGATGAGGCCCCAAGACTTTTTAAGCTACATTCATTTTCATATGAAATCAAAATCTCATCCACGTAGGCAATATCACGTTTATTATTTTGGGCTATCATGAAATAATTATTAACAAACTACACACAAGATTGTGATTAGCTAGTGCATAGCTAGATTGATTAATCCTACAATTTTGAACTTCAACTTGATGCGTCGGTGGGTTTTCCACTCCATTGAAAAATGCCATCTTTTCTATTGAAGACGGGAGAGTTCTAGTTGAATTTGAACTCTCACATGGTCGGTTTGCAGCCATTTTTATTCTTTGTTGCTTCTTCATTCAATCAAGGAACCAAGCTGATTTTAGTATAAATTTGTAAAGACAAATTTATGAGATAAATCTAGTTGGAATTAGATCCTATTAGTCAACATAGCAGCGCCACCTTTTTTGAATGCAAAATCATGTTTGATCTTATACCATGGTTATTGGTTAGGCCAACTAATTTGTTACCTATACGAATCATTAATTCAAGTACTAGTCTAACCAATAAATAAGGTCTCTTTCTCAGTTGTCAAATTATCATAAAAGTAAGTTTAAAAATCGTAAAAATATCACAAACATTCAAAAAATAAAAAAAGTCATTATATATTTAAAAAAAAAACTTGTGCGCACCAAAAATATTCCGTCACACAAGTTCTCTCCTAAATATCAGTTATGTTTAAATTATCATAAATGATCATAAAAGTAAGCTATGTTTAAAAAATCATAAAAATATGACACATTCAAAAAATAAAAAATAAAGTCATTATATAGTTTTCAAAAAAACTTTTCGCACCAAAAAATATTCCGCCCCACAAGTTTACTCCTAAATATCAGTTGTCTATATAATAGATACATGGTATGTGTGTGATATGGAGTGCACCAGAAAGTTTTTTTGGTGTTAGAGATTTTTTTTAAGAAATTAAGAGTGTTTATTTATTTTTATTTAACTTTTAGATATTTTTATTTTTTCTCTGTGACATATTTTTCATGTTCACCCTTTTATTATTAGATTCACGTGCCTGAATAAAGATCACGCATGTCTAGATTTATTATATAACGTTACATTATTTACTTTACAATGTAACGTATGAGTATGGTATTCTTTCATAATGCCTAAATACAAACAAGTTCTTTAATTTTTTGCACGTCCGACAATTCTTTATAGTTTTCCCTTTTTCCTCTTCATTTTCTTAAATGAATGAGAAATATTAGTTTTCTTCTGATTTACCTGAGAGTAAATAATTTAAATGTGTATTTTATGATATATTTATAATCTATAATATATCTTAAAAATACCTTAAGATGAAATTTTTGAATTTCCAAATCACCCTTATATTTTGAAAAATTTTCCTAATTTTATAGTCCTTGAAATAATTCTAATTTTTCATTCATGCTCACGAAGTTGAAACCAACTTCTGGTTGAGACCAATGATTGTACTTTATGTACCTGCACAAACTTTTATCTAATAACTGAAAACCTACTGAAATACTCATAACATGCTGTGATTTTATAATTCTATACTTAAATTTAAATCTTCAAATTGTTAAAGGATAAAGTTTTTAGCTGGTTAGGGTATATAAATGATCAATTGGTTGTTTAGGGTTATTTTAATCTTTTTTTTATTCCTAGTGCTTTGGCTGGTTTAGTTTTTCTGGTCTTTTTCCTTCTCTTCGTGTAAGCTCAGTTTTTCAGTCAATGAGTATTCCTTTCTGTTTCTTCTTCGATCCCTTGATTCTTCTCTCCCTTTCTTCTTTTCTTTCTTCTATTCTTCGTTTCATGTTTTTATTCATGATATCAGAATCAGATTTGAGAAACGTCGTCTCTCATGGTTGAAGAATTAGAAACTTAATTTACTGCAAACCTAGAAATAAATCCCTCCCAAACTAGCAAAAATCCAAGAACCAATCCTGGCATAAATTCAAGCACACCAGGGAGTTCTCAAACCACCTCTGCCAATCCTTCCCTTCCTTCTCCTTCCCACGCCCCCAAATAATACCTATATTGCAACTAGAACCGAACCTATGTCTCCCTCCCCAATTTTTCTCTTATCCAATATCTGTAATTTGGTTACGATTCATTTGGATTCTAGCAATTTCGTCTTATGGAAGAACCAACTTTCAGGAATCTTGAAGGCCTACTTTGTATTCTACTATGTTGATGGCACGATACCCTGCCCACCGTGAACTATCTTGCTCAGTGATAATTCAGAGATCGTTAATCCAAGATTTGAGCACTAAGTCTCTCAAGATCTGGCTTTACTCACACTCATCAATGCAACCTTGTCTCCCATGGCACTTGTGTATGTCGTTGGCAGCAAAACTTTAAGAGATGTTTGTGAATCTATAGAGAAATGTTTCTCCTTAATTTCATATCCTCCACATGAAATCTTATTTACAGTCCATCACCAAGAAACCGACCGAGACTATCGACTCCTACATCCAGCGCATCAAGGACGTAACTGATAAACGCAGTGCTGTCTCATTTTCTATAGATGATGAGGATATTTTGATTTTCACACTTAATGTCCTTCCTATAAAATATAACACCCTTAAAACATCCATTCACCCTCGTGTTGAGCTACTTTCCCTTGAGGAGCTTCATGTGCTCCTTAAAGTCGATGAACAGTTTCTATCAACCCAACAGAAAACTCAAGAAACAATTTTTTAGAATAACGCCATGTTTGCTTCACTCCTGAATTAGGGTTCAAATCGCGGGAGAAATTTCAGGAATTTTTGTGGAAATCGTTACAATCCTGGGCATTCTAATTCTGGACGTGGAGGTCGCACAAACTGAAATTATGTACATTTACCATCATTTCTTGGTACCCTTCCTGCTCAACCCTCCCAGAACTTCAAGACTCCACCAAATTTTCCTTTGGACAGTCCAGCTTCTCAACCTCCATGGGTTCAATGCCAGATTTGTCTCAAATTTGGTCACAGGGTTGTTGATTGTTACCATCGTCTCAATTTTACGTATTAGGGATGAAATCCTTCTCCTAACATCTCTGCCATGATTGTTATGTCTCATTCCCGTTCTCAGACTGATCATGAGGTATGGATCACAGACACTAGGTGTAACACCCACCTTACACCCGATGTGAACACTCTTTTCTCCCATTCTAAATACACTGGTGATGAACAAAACTCTATTGGAAATGGGCAATCACTGCCAATATCACACACAGGTTCTACCTCTTTACATTTTCCTCTCAAATATTTCTCTGTGTCCCCTATTTTTTGTGTTCCTTATCTTTCTCATAATTTGTTATCTGTTTATAAATTTTACCTTCAAAATAACTGTTTATTTATATTTGATGCTCCATTTTCTGGGTTCAGGACAAGGACACATTAGTCAACCTACATAAAGGTCCAATCATTAATGGGCTTTACCTTTTACCAAATTCTTTACCTGCTAGAACTGTTACTCATTTAGACTTTAAGAAATCTTCATTTCTTTGGCATTATCGATTAGGTCACCCGACACACACCTCTGTTAGGCATGTTATTCAGAAAGCTAATTTGCCTTGTAATTCTCCTAGTTTTTAACATTGTGTTTGTGTAAGTTGTATAACCAATAAAATGTACAAGCTTCCTTTTCCTATTTCTTGTTCTGTCTCCTCTACTCCCTTAGCTTTAATACATTCTGATGCGTGGGGACCTTCCCATGTGTCTTCTTTACTTGGCCATTAGTGCTATGTTATTTTTATTGATGATTTCACCATGTATACATGGTTCTTTCCCATTACTTTCAAATCTTATTTTTATCTTGTTTTAAACTTTTTAAGGCTCTTGTTGAGAACATCTTCTCATAAAAAAAACAAGCTCTTACAATCTGATGGAGGTGGTGAGTATGGTAGTCTTTCTTTCCAATCTTTCCTTCATGAACATGGAATTATTCATCAAAAATCATGTCCTTATACTCCTCAGCAAAATGGTGTTGCTTAGAGGAAACATAGGCATATTATTGAAACGGCAGTACACTTTTACATCATGCATCTGTTCCTCATGCTTTTTGGAATTATGCTTTTGCTACAACTGTATATCTTATCAACCATATGCCCACTTGCATTCTGAATAATGATTCTTCGTTTGATAGATTAATTGCAAAATGGGCGATTATAATCAATTACGTGTTTTTGGTTGCTCATGTTATCCTAGTCTAAGGCCTTAGATGCATAACAAATTTGATCCAAAATCTATGCAATGTGTATTTTTGGGTTATGCTTTAGTTCAAAAATGATATTTATGTTACGATATAGTTAACAAGAAACTTTATACATCTAGACATTTTTTATGAAACTATTTTTTCCTTTGCTGCTAACTCTATATCTCTGTCCCATGATTCATCGAATTCTTCTCCTTCAGATAACAATTCATCAATGTATGTTTCTCCTCTCTTTCTTACTTCCTTCACTACTTTATAATTATGGTAATTCTGAAAATTCTTCTCATAACAGTGCTGAAAATTCTGCTACTCAACACTCTGCACCTCTTGATTTTGTCACTACACCGAATTCCCCTTCCCAACATCTTATGGTTCTATTTTGCATGATTTAGCTCGTCTTCCTGTTGCTAACCCTGCTACTAATTTTGTTGTTCTTGATACATTGCCTGCTAGAAATTCTACACCATTTTATGGTTCGGTTTCCTCTCTACATTCTACCAATGATTCTGTTTCTGCTAGAAAATATGGAAAACATGTTTATGGGACTATTTTGACTTATTCTTTCCCTACTGTTTTGGATTCAACTTTGACTACTAATATGCCGAAAGCTATTTCTCTTGATTTACCTATTATTAATGTCTCTTCCCCTACCCAGAATCCCACACATGCTCAAACCATTAGTCAGTCTTGTCATCTCAAGCAAACTAGGTCGAAGTCCGATATTTCTAAAAAGAAAGCTTTTACTCTTCCTCACATTCATGACACCGAACACCCTACTGAACTCACTTGTGTTTAGTATTGCCTCTAAGAGTCCACAATGGACTCAAGCTATGTTTCATGAATATAATGCTTTAATATCTCAAAATACTTGGTCTCTTGTTCCCCTTCCCATAAAAAGAATCTTGTTGGTTGTAAGTGGGTGTACAAGCTTAAGTACAATCTTGATAGTATAATAGCCAGATTAGTGGTTAATGGTTACCATCAACTGGCATGACACACTACAAGAAAAACCACCTATGGCAGCGATTTTTTTGGTCTTTCGCGGCGGTTTTAACCACCGCCAAAAATTTATGTGGCGGTTAGAAAACCGCTGCCAAATCGACCGCCATAAATATTTTTGGCAACGATTTTTCCAACCTCGACAAAAATTCTCTTTTCCTGGCGGTTTGTTTTTACATTTAGCGGCAATTTAAAACCGCCGCCATATGGTGATTAAATTTAAAAATATATATGACGACGGTTTTCAAAACCGCCGCCATAGGGTGGATTTAAAAAAAATGGAAGCTTAGGTGTCCTTCAGCTGCACTCTTCACATGAAGTAGCACAAGTACGTCGAGCGTGATTACAAAATATAATTAAAGAGTGCCTCGGTATTTAGCCTTCTCTTTTTCGTGATAACAAGTCTACAAATATAAGCAAGTAATTCCGAAGGCAGAACAAAAATATAAGCAAGCAATTCTAAAATCCAACATCAATTTATGATTCAATGTAGAAAAACATGTGGTTCTTGTCAATATAAACTCATGTTCACTAGCATAGCTTTCACTTACAAAAAACAACGTAATAACATATGTCTGTTTAATGAACATGAACCAAGTAATATAATTGCAAGTTAATTTCAGCACACCTTATTTTCTAATCTCTATGTTCCTCTCACTACTCTAGGAAAAGTTTAAGTACCAAATTCCTTAATACATCAAAGTTTATTCTACCGATAAGAACTATATATAGAGTCACAGACGTCTGAAACATCTCTAGTGGAAGTTGAGAAAACATACAAGACTTACACACATCTTTAGAATGTTTTGATAATTGCTTTGCAACTCGGATCCTTTTATAATAAACATTATAAAAGCGAGTAGACGACACATTAGTCACGTGAATGAATAGATTGAATAGAGTTTTTAACACCCGGTAGGCCTGTAATGAGCCAGAGGTATGGAGGGGCAATTCTCATTCATGTTTGCATACGGCTCTACGGTGTTATACTCGGGAAGTTCCATCCTATACTCGCCAAGAATCTGGCAAAATGGAAGTTTATCGTCCTGGTTGTTATCAAAATTCCATTTTTCCTTTCTGGACCACAAAGAAGATTGCCATTCTTGTAATAAGAATACCATTCCACCATTGAAGATGAGAGAAATTACAAAAGGTTCGGAGGCTCTCTTTCCC